>JARHVA010000284.1:3787500-4200000 GCA_037957365.1 Torreya grandis | reverse complement strand
TGCACTATTATGTATTTATTACACATACATATTGTTCCATGATACATATCAACCACATTACTTATGTTCTTTAATCTTTCATTTTTAATATATACTAATTTTACAATAGATATTTAACCCTTACAATTTATTTAAATGATTTATACATTATGTTAATGCTATATTTAAATTACATGATGAAATTTAATATAAATTATCTTTATATGATTCAATAGAAATTCAAATATATAAAATGTTTCTACATGATTTTATATTTCATAAATTCTTTGAGTTTTTCTTTTAAGACAAGTGATTTGTAGGCAATTTCACCCGTCTAAAAATGGGGGCATCATAATGGATTATCATTAGTTTTTCAAAAGTAGTACATTTAATATTTGATAGTTTAAAATATGATAAAATAATAATTTTAAGATTATGGGGTGCATTCAACTTGCTTATGCACTCAACTCTTATATCTACTTGAGCACATATACACATGCACAAAGATAGTCACGAGATTCCAAATAGTTTTCAAAATATAAAATTGGCACTCTATAAAGTATATGGGTCATGATATTAACTCATGTACAAGTCAATATTTTCAAAAAAAAATATAAAATTATCCTTTACAAGTTTCAAATTTTTAGTAATTTATAGTTCGAATCTAGATCTGTATATAATGGTGTGATTTTTATATTCTAAGTGAACCACATTTGATATAGTGATTTTTCACTTTATCGATCCATGTAATTTTCCACACTTATTCTATTTAGTTCATAAAGTGAGTCATGTGAGAGATTTGTGACACTAAATGTTTTGGTTGTAATTTAATGAACCACTTTGTTGGTTCCTATCTCTTCAGATATTACAAATTATTTTATGAGGGTCATATCAAATAATATTTGTAAATCCTACATATTAACTTATTCCTAAAATTTATTTTTGATCACTCTCAAATCACTACATGTTCAACACTTCCCCACATGCCTCAACAAGGGGGCATGAACATCTCCATGACAAAGAAAAAGTACTTATACACATTCAAGTTTGCATTTCATTTACTCTAGTAATTCTATGCATCATTGTAATAGGAGGGGTGATGTGGGGAATATTCATAGATTAAAATATAATTAATAAATGCTTGAAAATTTGTGTCATTGACATCTTTAACTTTATTGGTCAATTTGTCATACTGATAACCAACAATATATAAAAAAAATCCTTCAAGGTCTTGAAATTACTAATAAAAGATTTTAGACTTGCCTATTTTATCCTTATTCATCACTATTCACCAATTCCTTAATTTCACTCTTATTTTATAAGCTTCTCTCCTTTTAAGACAAGTATGTGCTATGAAAACATGGGTGTATTGTGCACCTATGTACTAGTGTAAAATGATCTCCCACATTCTAATGGATACATTTTAAAATGACATTCTTCCTAAAGTATCTACCACACATGTAAATAGGTTGGTTATTAGAAACATTTGAAATAGTTATCTATAATATCAAATCATAGGTCATAGCTCAAAAGACCTGGCACTCTCTTACAAGGCACATATGTTTATGATTTAAAAGCATCTATTTTCTAAGTAAATTCCTTATTTCAATTATGATGTAATTTTACTATCCTATTATAGGTATAAAAAATTTATTTTAGGTTAAAAGCATCCATTTTCAAGAATTATAATCAATTTTTCTAGTTGCATTCATATGGTCTTCCCTAAAGGGAAAAATGCATCATTTTTAGGACATTTTGAACTATATAGGAAACACCCATTAAACAAGAAATTTCATAAAGATATCTCAACCATTACAACTTCCCCGATTTCCCCCATTTTGTATTTGATCTCCTTTTGTATGATTGTGTAAGATTATGGTTCTAATTTTATAGGTATTTTGTGTGTCGATTCAAGTTCTACATAGAAATAAGTCACATATATATGCAAATGCACAAACCCATATTTTTAGATTTTACACCTGGCTTGTTAAGATAAACTTGAAGTAGCATACAATAATGGATTATGCTCTAATACTCTTCCTATGGAATTTTCCCAACATAGATATTGTCACTATTTTCTATTTCATCTATGTTTACAAGATATTTTAGACAATCACAATCTACATAAATTTAATAGATTCTGAAATAAATTAGTCATAATGATAATTATCTAACCTGAACCCTAGTTTTTATTTTTTTAATCATAATCAATTTATAGATTATGTGAACTTTATAGATCTCTATATTTTAATGTATTTGTTCTTATATATTATCCTAGATTAGATTTTAATAATTTACATTTATAATTAGAGTTAATTATAACTCATAACTAATTCTAATGTAAACAAATTTCTATTTGGTTTTATTGTGCAGGCCATTTTTAGAGTTATTATAAGGCAAGTAAGAAGATTACATACTTATTGTGACATCAAATCTCATTATTCTAATAGTTAAAACTAATTTTTAATATTATTTCACACTTTTTCCTAATTTTTAGGTTTATCCCATAGTCAACATGGATAATATCTATTCATCTAGATAAGGGAACATATAATTGTAGTCTAAATTCACTAACCATGTCCAAATAGGCCAAACATACAAATCCCATGATATTTGAGGTGTATTATTCAATCCTAATTTCAAATAATATCATCTATAGTTGTAAATAGATTGAATATGAATAACTACTGATTGTTCCATCAAAACCCTAATTACTTATATGTTACAAGAATATGTATGGTGAATGTTATTTACTTGAAAATCTATTTTACAAAGATCAATTTTTCATAGTTAGGGAATGATTAATTTATATTTACCCCAATTTTTATAAAACAACATCCACTTCTACCATGAGATGATTTCCTTATAAATAACTCTACCCAAATATGTATTCATAACATTAATTAATATGTAAACATTTTATTTTATTAACGGTATATATGTAACTAACATTTTACTAAATATGGACATATTTGAGTCTAAAACATAATCTATAATAGATAATATTTGAATCCAATATTTATTATATTAGAATATAACATTATAATAATTTAATTAAAATATCTAGGAAACTTATTTCTAATATAATATATATTAGATTCCAATATCACATGTGATCCATAAAATGAACAAACAATTTATGAAAATGGATATTGTAACTCTCAATTCACTTTTATTGAAAATAGAAACTAGAATGCAAAATTCTTAGAATGAATGCAAATGGTTATAAAAACTTTCAATATTCATTTCCCGATCAATACTCTTGTTTTGATGTCATAATAAACTTTATGTATTTTCCTTGTGTTTTATTAATCCTTTTACAAACTAAGTTAAAAAGGAAACACAAAATAATTGAGAGGAAAAGTGACACCATAAGTGATAATGGAGTTCACCCCTTTGGGCTACATCTCTGAGATTTCTTAACTACAATCTAATCCATTATAAAAAATGTAAATATACATTTAACAACTTACATCAAGAATGAATTTTTGAGAACCTGTAATGGTGTTGAAACTAACTTTGAAGAATCTATAATTTGTCTGTCAAATTATGTATCCCTTGTTACCTTCTCCATGCATTCTAAAAATTCTCCATTAATAGTATATATCAAACTCTTAAAATGGCATAATGAGGTTTAGAAGTATTCTCTACCTATCTTAGACATGGAACACACTGAATCAACCTTACAACTATATGCAAACATCCTCCATGGATAAAGGCCCTTTAAAATAGAGACATTAAAAATATAGTTATGGGTCTCTCTGTATCAATACACAATCACACAATACATATCTTCCTTGCCTACAACCATGTAATAGAATAAGTGAATTTGTCTCTGTGTTTACCAATATCACCTCAACTAGATATCCATGTTGCATCCCTTCCTTGGCTAAAATCCATACAATTAGAAGGAAATAGAATAATACCTATATGTTTCTTTCATGATCAAAAGATTTACAAACATAATGAAAGCATACATATATATCTAACCTATGAAACTATGTTTTACTATAAAATAGACACTATCTTCCCATGGTCCAATGATTTAATGAATTGGACATATCCTTCATTCAGGACTATAAAAAATGCTAATCAATCTATAGACATACATATTATTATTATTACACAACCTATGACCTTGCCAAAATGGAATAATATGTCCATCTCATGGACTTGGCTTAAAATAATCCTTCGTTCAAGGATTGAAATAAAACCTTTAAAATAGACAATTTAATCCCAATCGAGACTTGTGCAAATAAACTATAAGATTATGCTATACTATATATGAAAATAATATAGACATCCCTCACATATAACCAAACATCTTCCTTAGCTAATGTCCTTTTCAACATAGGAGATTTTGGTCTATATCTTCAGCATTATAAAAATAATATATGCTAATATCATGACTCTAAAAACATGCATCTCTTCAACTGGTGTGGAGACATTAGTCCTATGATAGAATGATCTTGTCTGTGTTGACTATGGGATAAACCTAAAAATTAGGAAAAATTGTGAAATAGTATTTAAAATTAGTTTTAACTATTAGAATTATGAGATTTGGTGTCACAATATGTATTTTGTCTTCTCTTGCCTTATAATAACCCTAATAATGGCTTTCACAATAAAACTAAATATAAATTTGTTTACATTATAATTATTTGAGTTATAATTAACTCTAACTATAATTGTAAACTATTAAAACCTAATCTAGGATAATATATAAGAATAAATACATTACAATATCGATATCTATAAAATCTACATAATTTATAAATTGATTAAATAATTAAAAACTAGGGTTTAGGTTAGATAATTCTCATTATAACTAATTTATTTTAAAACTTATATAGATTTTGATAGTCTAAAAGAGCTTGTAAACATATATGAATTAGAAAATAGTGACAATCTATATGATGGGAAAATTACATAGGAGTATTGAAGCACAATCCATTCTTGTATGTTACTACAATTTTGTCTTAACAAGCCATGTGCATAATCTAAAAATATGGGTTTGTGCATCTACATCTATATGTGACTTGTTTATACGTAGAACTTGATTTGACACACAAAAGACCTATAATATTAGAACCATAATCTTACACAAGTACATAAAAGGAGATAAAATACAAAATGAGGTAAATGGGGAAAGTTGGAATGGTTAAGCTATCTTTATGAAACTCCTTGTTGAATGGGTGTTTCCTACATAGTTTAAAATGTCCTAAAAATGATGCATGTTTCCTTTTAGGGAAGGCCATATGAATGCAACTAAAAAAACTTATTAGAATTCTTGAAAAGGGATGCCTTTGACATAAAATTAATTTTTTTATACCTATAATAAGATAGTAAATTTACATCATAATTATAATAAGGAATTTACTTAGAAATAGATGTCTTTAAAATCAGAAAGATAAGTGCCTTGTAAGAGAGTGCTAGGTCTTTTGAACTATGACCTATGATTTGATATTATATATAAATGTTTCAAATGTTTCCAATAAGAAACCTATTTACATGTATTATAGATACCTTAGGAAGAATTTCATTTTAAAATGTATCCATTAGAATGTGGGAGATAATTTCACACTACTGGACAGATGCACATTACACCCATGTTTTCCTAGTATAGACTTGTCCTAAAAATAAATGCATCTTTAGCATTATGAAAATAATAAATGTTGATCTAATGACTTTGTAAACATTAATCTCTAAAATTGGCATGGAGACATCAGCCATATGATAGAATAAGATATCCATTTATCCCTATCCCATGCCTTTACCTACAGATCATTACATCTTCCATTCATGGACCGAGTAGGTATATTTAGGCTATATATATATAAAACATTACCATTCATTTGAGAATACATGGATAGACATGGGCAAGAGGCCTTTCCATTTAGATTCCTTCATCTTCAAAACTCAACTTTTTAATATCGCTCTATCTTAGCTCAATCTCAATATATTAACTAAGCAGTCTCGATGAATGTCTTATCCATGTCTAATGGCCTTTACTAATAGGCCATATCAAAAATGGAAGAAGACCTTTTGTATGACTCGGGTTTATTATATCAAAAACCTATGTCTAAATGCCATTTGAACATTCTGGGATACTAAGTTTCCATCTGCCACCTGTGCATACTTTATCAATATTCCTCCATGGTGATTTTATTTCTCTTCTCAGGTTTGACTATGCTATTTAAAGTAGAAGCCTTACACTTTCCTTACCTTTAGTATGGGAATTTATAATGGTAACCAATGCCTTTTACCTTTTTGGTATGTGATTCTCACATATTTGGATCTGTTGACATAGGCAAATCTACCTCAACATCAACTATCTCTAATTCAATCCAATTGGCTAAGTCATTCCATTTTGGTAAAATGGAATGGTATGCTAAGTCGATCCTCCTCCATCACCTTGAACCAAAATCTCCTCAGACAACCATATCCATAGCTCCAAGAGCTTCTCAAAGATACCCAAATATCATGGCAAACATTCTTTAGAATAAACAAAATCCCACATTCATAAAGATAAGATTTTAAAAAGGCTTTAAATTACCTAAATATTATTAAATAACTTGACTTTGGCCATGTATTATGAACCTTTTTTTTTGGTAATGCCAACTCAGCTTGAATGAGTTTGGCATGTTGGTTGAGCAGATTATGGTGAGTTGGTTTTAGTCTGTAAGCTTGGTAAACCAACTAAAAGTTTATTTTTATTTATAAGTCGAGCTTAGTTGAATGGTTGTTAACCCAACTTGACTCCATCCCAACTCAGTCTCCATGCAACTCGGTCCCAACTCGGTCTATAAACTTGGAATAACAACTTGAGTTGTGTAGTTAAACTTGGATTTTATAAATGATTTATAAAACATAAATGATGTGTTGGTAACCCATGTAGTGGCTTGAGGATCCACCATATGGACCTTTCCTAAACACTCCTCATCCTACCACATGTCAAAACTAGAAACACCAAAATAATATATGGTAATTTATAGTGTAATTATGAAACTAAAGACACTATTATTATTATTATTATTATTATTATTATTATTATTATTAATTTTTAGCTGACCTTTTGCAAATCGATGAGGACCAATGAATAAAAATCCTTTGGATCAACATGTATTTGAGTCCAATATTGCATTGTTATTATTTTGATTGATGTAAAATATATTTTTGTTATATTAATTAAATAATAAACTTATGTTAATTGTAACAAAACTATTTACATACTAATATCATAAGTACTAGATTCTAATATTGAATTTTCTAGTTTGTTATTATTGACACTACTAATTTTATTATTGTTATTGAATAAAAAATTAACAAATAAAAATATTCAAGTTCATAATTATTACTATACTCAAATTTAAAATCCATCTTGTTACAAATGTATAGAAGGAAACATCACTCACACACACACACACACACACACACACACACACACACACACACACACACACACACACACACACACACACACACACACACACACACACACACACACACACACACACACACACACACACACACACACACACACACACACACACACACACACACACACACACACACACATGCACGTGCATGCACGTGCACACACATGAATGCACACACACACACACACACACACACACACACACACACACACACACACACACACACACACACACACACACACACACACACACACACACACACACACACACACACACACACACACACACACACACACACACACACACACACACACACACATGCACGTGCACACACACACACACACACACACCCACATGCATGCATGCATGCACACACACATGCACACATATATGTGGATGCACGTGCACACGCACACATACACACATGGTATTTGCACATGTATACATGCACGTGCATGCACAAACACACACACATATTCCACATCATCCACATCTTTAATGAATTGAGAAATTAACTTTATTTATCTTATAAACTATGTGTATTCACCTTTATTTTATATATTGAATTATTTCACAATGATATAGTTCCTCTTATCATTTAACACGTAGTTTTTCCATAGAATCCTCCACAACTAATATTTTTAGACAATTATAAACACCATTAATTGACTCTCAAAATGATTTTAATACTTTATCAAACATGCTTGGATTTATAGAACCATCATAGTGTACATGTCAAATGTCTAAGTGCTTTTCCTGACTATATATGTGTTTTAAGTTATAATGTTTTAACTTTGTCATCTAGAAAAATGATGGCATCATGTCCTCTACATTATTTTTCTCATTAAGGACTATATTGTAAGCTTGAAGATAAACATGTAATTAATAATTCATTAAAATTTTATCTAAGAAAATAACATTTTATTTATATTTTGATACCATGTGTTACTTTAAACTATCTTCCTTCCATGTCATTTTTGTGCATTGTATGAACTATAATTCAATTATTATCAAATTATATCATTTTTTTTTTGGGATTTATAAACTATATACTAAATAAAAATTAAATTATTTTTAATTTATATAATTATTAAAATAACAATTTATTATGAATTAAATTATAATTTCAAAAACATAAAATAGGCTAAGTATTAATATTCAATTATATGAGAGAAATCAGTGGGTAATTTTAATAATACTATGCAATGTAGTCACCAATTTTGTACGTGAATGTTTTAAATGACTCTTAAATCAATAATTTTTTAACACCATCTAATTCTACCTTATAAATTCACATTAAAGACACTTATGTTTTTATTTATCATAATGATAACTCTAAATTTAGATGTAAATTCCTATTTTGGAGGTGTATCTAGTTTAAACATTGATTTTTATTCAATAACTACATGACAATACTTTTCCTTACAATTTTTACCGTACTTGACCAACTTTACATTCTAATAATGATTTATCTATATAAAATCCTTTAAATTCTTTAAATTATTGAGAACATCTTCCTAACTTCCCTAATTTATTCATATTTTTCCCTAATTTGAAGATACTTCACTATCAACTCAATTTTAGAATCCTACAAAGTGTGCAATATGTAGACGGGGGTGTGCTATGCACTTGTCCACTAGTGTATAAATGTGTTTAATGATATAAAAACTATATTTTAAAAATTAGAGGAATCTTAATGGATATACCATGCATTAAAATAGGTTGGTTATTAGAAATAATTTAGAGATTCAACTATAAGAGGACATCAAGTGTCTCAATTCAAACCCTTGTTTACTCTATCTAATAATATCATGTAAAATAAAGTTAAAAAGCATTTTTATATTCATAAAAAATCTATAATATAATTATATTATGGAAATATAGTCATTATATAAATTTACATTGTTTTATTTCATGTTGAGGACATGCTTTCTCAAGAATTCTAATCCAAAATTTAAGTTGTGTTTTGTATGATCTTCTCCAAAGGTTGAACTATATCATCAAGAGGTCCATTCATATTATTTAGGTAACACTCAGTCAACAAGGGGTTTTATGAGGATAATGTAACCATATCTAACTTCTATAATTTTTTACACTAGGTATTTGATTTTGTTTGTGTCCTTGTAAATGTTAAAGTTTTGATTCTGTAGGTGATCTGGGCATCTAAACAAGCTTCTCTTGTAAACAAGAAATATTTAGACCGAAGTGAATTGATCCAGATTTTTAGATTCAATGCATAATCAACATAGAATATTCCCACTATTGAACAATATTGCCTTACGACCGAATATAGATACTACACAATTATCCCATAATACAACAAAACTTGTAATTGAAAATCTCTTTCAAGTTTTCATAATTAGTTCCAAGTAGTCACAATTGGTTAAAAATAACATAATTTAAATAATTAGTTGTATAAAAACGTCTTTCTAACCATAACCCTAATAGTTATTTTGAGTAATTAATAACTTAAATAAATTATGTATGTCATTATAACTTTATAATAGGCTATATTATTTATATTCTTAGATAAGATCTCCAATTTACATTACTTTATAGTTATTTTCCATTGCTTAATTAATTCTAAGTGTAAACATTTTTGTGAACCCACTTTTAGAATAAAACATTGCTTGTACTTCTTGTTGATTTTTTTAATCTAGAGTTTAGTTTAATTCTATAAATTCTTGACATTGATAATATAATTAGGTATTATCATAATATAAGGATTCAAACTTTCTGAATTTGGAGTCATTTGACACTAAAAAAATTATTTTGTCACCTTGAATAAATACTGACATAGAGGTTATTGTTGGAGATTTTAGGTTACACCCTAGCTAAGTAAAGGATTATTCAGGTCCTCTACACAAACCCAGTCTAACATGGGAATGACCCTAGGCTATGGGTTACCTAATCTTGGGTTAGACCTCTAGGATTTTTAATGAGGCTAGCTCCTCAAATATGACAATTTGAATCCTCTTCTCAAAACTTGATCTATTGGGATGAAAAGGGGAGAGAATGCATGAATGAAAACCTACTTTAAGTGTGGTGATACACCAATGTTAAATGCCCCACTATTAGCTAAGACACTTCTTTGACTACTAATGAATATAATGGGGACAAGTATTGATCAGATTATGTGATAGAGTTATGATCATGAATATTTTGTATGAAGCTTTAAAATAGGCTTGTAACTTGAAGGATAAAAATAAATAGGTATATGCAAGACACTATGGATTTATGACGTTTCAATAGAAACTTCACTAGCTAACACTTCACACAACTTGCAAGAAATTAATAGTTTTAAATAAAGGTACACAAAGAACCTACAAATGATGAATAGACAACATACACTCTGTAAATCAAACTTCAATAAAGCACACTTAGCATTAGATAGATTCTATACTTGTCCTATATTGCTTGAAAGAGTTTACAAAGTGATTTTAATAGAATTTTGCTATACCCACCTAAGGGATCCAAATCAAGAGTTCAAATCTAGTATTTATAAAAAAAGAGAAATTAGGAGAGAGAAATTAACATTGAATGGGTCATTAATGAGCCCAATTCTACTTTAAAAAATCACCACTGCAATCTTCATCAAGATTTCCCCTACATTAATGTCATTATATCCTTTCTTGGCATGATGGAGAATGTGAATATCAAGACTTAGTTGCAGGAAACAATCCCCATCGCCATATGAATCTCTCTCGAGTTCCTTAGTATTAATTCCATTCACTATCCTCATCGATCATGATAGATATTATTTATGTTAATAGGCAGTTACTTGAGCTTATTCATGATGTTATTTTTGACATTCTTTTCATAGTAACCATTTTGACATTAATTCTAAATCTTGAATATATATCTATTATGGATGAAAACCAATCTCTTTTATTAGTTTTCATATAGTAATGATTGTAAATGGAGATATATAAGCTAAGGTATCTTGATTTTGAATAATATGTAAAACCTACGTCTAGAAGCTCTCAAAAATATTTATAAGACTTTAATGGTGTTTGATAGCTTTGTAAGATCTGATCTTGGTTACCCAGATCATGTTTGATCTTACATTTATGTATTTTACGTATTCAAGGTGGTGAGACGCTTTGTATAATGTGTCTAACTTCATGGTGTCCTTTAGTTTGACCTAGATCCTATACCATCTTGGTTACTTTATTTAGGTCAAAAACTACTTCTTTGATCTCCAATGGAAAATATCATAGGATCACCTTCCGTCATTAGCTATCGATGTTGACTCCTTGACCCATCTTGCACCATTGATATGCTTGTTACAAATGTTTGTGAGCCACAAATCTTCCTAGGATTGCTAACTCTATCAGGTTATCCTTGTTCCAATAGATCTTTAGTAAACTTGAATGTGATCCATTGATCTTCCTCCATTTTAATGCAAATGTCTATTCCATAAGGTCTAAAATCAACATTTACATACATAACTTTGACATCTATATGAATGTTTTTGACATCCACACGAGTGTCTAAGGATTTTTAAATCCAAAAGGTTATATATCATGGCCCAAATTTGACATTTATGCACCCATATTTGACATCTATGTGAACACCTTACTCTACTAGATCTACTTTGAAGGCATGTATTTTGAGACAAAAGTCTCATCAAGATATGAATTTTTTAGAGTAAGATAAAGGCATGAAGGACCTCATGTTCATGCATATCTTTTATCTTGAGTGGATTTTTAAATGAAATAATAAAATACGTGATCAATATGATTAGTTCATTTTTGCATGACATGCAATATGGTCATCTTAGACTCAAACTCACTCCATTTGATCTTAGATGCATCATTAAATGCATGCCATTAGATCTTGGAGTATTTTCAAGGCTTGAATTTGATGCTTATATGAACATCCCATTCTAAAATTTAATATTTGAAGGCTTAGATCTTAAGATGGAAATCTCATCAATACATGAATTTTGTAGAGTATTATCTCATCATGAAAATCATCATTTACTTGCAACCTTTCAATCTTGGTAAGCATCCTAAGTATATTTATAAAATGTACAAGTGAGATGACCCACCCATTCTTTAATGGAATCTTAATGATGGTCTATCTCTTCAAAGCTTGAGCTATGAATATTTTCTTGATCCTTGAAATCTATGATGATTTCTTGAGGCATATGCAAACTTGTTCCATGAACCTACTTGCATTGAACACTATGAGAACCTACTTCCTCAAAATTTGACAAACCACACTTTAAGTTTAATTAAAATGTTATAAAATACTTACAAGAAACATGTGATATTTGGACCACTCATTCCATCTAGAACTTTGCTAATTTATTCAAGCCATTTCTAGGAAAAATATCTTTATGTGGTCCAAATCTGGCCAACATTTTTGGTGACTCAGATGGCTTGACCAACCTACTGGTCATAGAACCTAGAATTTGATCAAGCTTGCTCACAATAATTAAACAAATGAAGTATTACTTATAGGACTATAGCTAAATCTTTAAAACATTTTGAATCAATGAGACACATAAATAATGATAAATCAACAAGGAAACCAAATATCTACTTAAACAACAAGAAAACAATAAACAAAACAATTTACAAGGGCATTTGGAGGTAAAGATAGACCTATCTACCTATATATAAAGGTCCTGAGATAAAACTAGTAGTAGAATTTAAGATACCTCCCTTAGAAAGGGATGGGGAGGCTTTCTCCATTTAACTTATCAAGCTCAAAGTCATTACTCTCCTTGAAACTTGTGATAACATAAGGTCCACTTTAAAGGTTGTCAAATTTGGAGTGCATTTTTGGTTTTGCATAGTCCTCATCCCATTTGAGGTCTATATCACCTTCTTGGAATGTCTTGAGAAAGATATATTTTTAAATGACATATTCACTTAATGCTAGTTAGACCACATAATGTGCATAGCAATTTCCCTTGTTTCCTCTAATTATCTTAGCTCATTTAGCCTTATTTGTATAACATCATTTTCTAGGAGCTCAAGTTAATGTGCAAGCTCTAGTGCAAGAAGTTTAAGAGATATAGGAAGTTTGGATTATTTACCATAGATAATAATGTATGGAGAGTGTCTAGTAGCTTTTTTAGGTGTCACTCTATCTACCCATAAGGTATCCCTTAATCTAGTATGCCAATCCCTTTGACTATCCTCAATAGTTTTCTTAATAATCCCCAACAAGTTTTTATTTGTGGACTCTGCTAGTCCATTTACCTATGGGTAATAGTTATAGGATGACTTGAGATAAATTCCATGTGAAAGGGACCACTGACATACCTTATTACTGTTGAAGACCAATGCATTTTCAAAAATGATTATGGAAGGCACACCAGATCTGGTCATAAAGCTATCATAAAAGTCTTGAATAGAGCCTTCAATAGCTTCCTTGAGGTTAGTTACTTCAACCCATCTTGTAAATTATTATTTATCTATAATGATCCATTTAAGTCCTTTACTTGAATGGGGGTGTATCATCCCTATGAAATTGAAGCCATGTCCTGTTAAAGGTTGTTCTACTTGTATAGGTTATAAATGAAGGGAAACAAGTTTTTTCTTGCCAAAAAACATTGCACATTTTGAGCATCTCCTTATCCAAGAGTGTGCATCTCTAAACATTATGGGCCAAAAGTACCCACCAGTTAGATCATCATGGAACTGCTCAAGTAATTTGTCTATTTAGCATGATTTTACACATCTCAAAAGTATACCTCCTACGTCCCTCTTAAAAAGTACTTCATATATCAAGATGTAAGGTATACTTTGTAAACTAAAGTGCCTTCACTTTGATCTATCTAATCCCATAGGATACTAGCCTAACTCAATAAATATGGTTATATCATGTGTTCAATTGAAAGGTGTATTGTCTACAACTACCAGTTAGCTATCATAGGCTACCAACACTTGATATTTATCTCTTTTTACCTCTATTTCAATATTTTCAAATAACCCTCTTCCCCTTACAATATTCATAACTCTAACTTCAAGGTCATACTACATGCATCTTGTCACTCATCTAAATATTTTCTCATTGAGGTCTCTATTGAGTATAAACTCTTTAATACTTGGGTGGACCACCATGAGGATGATATTACTACTGGAACCATGTGCCTAACTTTATTCAAACCTATTATTACTAAAAGCACATGTTTCTCTAAGAATATGTACTTCTCTTCATACCCTTTTAAGGCCTAGATAAAAAAAGAAATAGGCTATTCCAAACCTTATTTATTTTGTTACATCAATATGGTAGAAATTGCATCCAATGTAGAGAAGGCATACAAGTAGAATTCTTTGTCAAAATTAGGGTTGAGAAGTTTAAGAGCATGAGAGATGGCCTCCTTGATGGCCTAAAAACTTCTCTTAGCTTCTTTGGTCCACATAAAATTCTTATCCTTTCTTAACATGTGAGTAAGAGGCTTGACCAACTTTACAAATCCTGGGATAAATCTTCTTATAAAATTAATCTTTCCCAAGAAACTCTGTAGACCCTTATTTTACTTTGGAAATGGTAAGTACAATATGGATTCAACTCTTTTAGTGTCTATGGAAGGCCCATCCTTGGAAACTACATGGCCTAATAACCTGCCCTCATGAGTACCAATTATTAATTTTTTGGGATTCAATGACACACCAAATTCTATGCATCTTTTAAATACTAACCTTAAGTGAGCAATGTGATTAGTTGGGTCATTTAACAAAATAATGATGTCATATAGGTATATGAGCACCATGTCATTGATCCAACCCTCAAAATTAACATCCATTTCCATCTAGAAATTTTATCCATCATTAAATAGTCTAAAGGGAATTTTCATATATGCATAAGTGCCCCACTTTGTGGTGAAAGCAGTCTTATGTCTGTCTTCTTATTTAACCATAATCTTATCATAACTAGAATATTCATCAAGTAGTGATAACCTTTGTGATCCTACCACCTTTTGAAGAATCTAATTGATTGGAGGTAGTGGGTAATGGTCTTTTAGGGACACTTTATTAAGGTCCATAGAGTCAACATAGACATATTTCCCCATTCTTCTTCCTCACTAGCACAAGGTTTTCCACCCATGAGTAATGTTTAATGGGGAATATTATCTTTGATTCAATCAACTTAAATGTCTCCTTTCTCATCAACTCCTCAATTTTTGGGTTGACAGGTCTTTGTTTCTACTTGACTAACTTTGCATTGCTCTCTAGTTCAATAGTATGTTATTCAAGTTTAGGATGAAAAACTTTCAAATCCTTGTATTCCCATGCAAATACATTAGATAACTCTTGTAATAAACAAAAAAATACATATCTCCCTCTGATGTGTTAATCTTTCCTAACTTAAACAACTTATCTTTGAAGATCTCTATGTTTTCATAATGTTCCTCTTTGGATATGATACATGCCTTGCCTCTTCTCACTTTGTCATCTTCATTGAAGATGATTTATAGTGTCACAATCCCCTTAGGAAACTTTTTATATCTTAGGTACTCTATCTAATCATCATATTAGTGTTGTAATGTTTTTTGGTTCTTATGGTATAATTCTACCTCCTTCATTAGAAAACATATAATTTGGTCATCATTATCAAACACCTACTAACTCACCTCATTATCAAGTAATGCTGGCCTATAGATGATATTGACCTTATCATTACTCTAGTTTTCTTTCAATCCTTCTACAACCTCATACTAAGCTCCAATGGTTGCAAGCCTATCTATATGTTGATTTTCCTCTATTGGTATGGATTGTATATTGAATGCCAAGAAGTCCTCTATGAGATTCCATACATGGTGCTTTTAAGATTTCAAATGATGGTTCTTGACTATACTTTTACCTCTTGCTTGTTTCATAACAATCTCACTATCAACCTTAACTTGAATAAGTTTGACACCTCTTCTTTTTGCCTTTTGCAAACCATGTAAAAGAGCTTCATATTCAGCTATGTTTAAAGTGCAGTGAATTGAAATCTTACTGCTAAATATTACTTCTAATTGAGGGTGAAACTAGCATATCTCTAGCTCTACTACCATTATTTGACCTTGATACATCAAATAATAAAGTATATATACCATCTTCCTCTTGAGTGGTGTTAGTTATGCAAGTTATAGCAGCACCTTCCTCAAGCATATAATACACCCCTAAGTCTGCTTCTTCAATATTGCTATAGGGATCAAATCCATGATTGTAAATTGCCCATTCATCCAAGTATAGGTGTACATTGAATTCAATATGGCCATGAGGCTATTATTTACTAAAATTTTCATCCTCTTCAAATATGCAGTTGATATTTGCAAGGTTAGGCATATAGTGCTCTAGGTGAAACCTAGAGATATGTTATAACCTAATAGTGACCTTAGTTCCATATTTGGTCCTAAAAACCAATATGACCAATCAGAGGACAAATATGCCTCACTATTTGCATTAAAGTCCCTAGATAGGCATAGGGAAAAATAAGGGGGTAGGTTTATAACCATAACATCCTAAGTGATGACACAATTTGGGTAAGCTATCAAAGTGATCTTAAGGTCTTTCAATATAAATACCATATTAGTGGGGGAACCATCCAACTAGAGAACACCCTTTTCGTTAGGCACATACTTAATCTTGAGATTATTTGTTATGGCTTTAGGCATAGCTAAAGTTGAATCTCTGAAATCTATCATATAATTATGCACTAAGTAGTCCCTTATGATGATTAAAAAATATAATGTATGGGGTTTGACAACCTTAAGGGGGTGAACAATAACTTAAAATTGACCTTGACTAGGAGCTTGACTAGGAACTTGAATTTCACTAGACTGACTACTATTTATAAAAATAGTGTTCACCTTATCAGTTGTTTCATTCCCATGAGAAAGCTTGGAGATCTCTTTTTGAATAATCTCTTTCTATGCTAGAATAGATGGATAATTAAACATAGACATAATGACATTAGACTTCATATGATCCACAATATTAAAAATAAGATTAGTATCTTTGAATTGCACCTTGGAAGTAGAAGTATCACTTGGCACTTGAGTGACATAAGTAACAAAAGGAGACTTTTATTGTTGTCCATGATGTTGAAGTATTTGTTGAGCTACAAGATCTTTATCAACTATATATGAAGTGGTAGGCTATTGACTAACTTGTGAAGGTGTTGAAAAATCCTTAGATTACCCTAAATTATCATCCAACATCCTCTTCTTAGCCCTTGTACTGGTTGCAACTAGTTCATTTTACCTTTGTGTAGTTAGCCCCATGTTTATTTCTACATGCTCAAACATATGTTCCCATTCTTGAAATTTTATGCACATGGTGTCCGTTGGTGCCTTACCTATGCTTTTTTGCTATTGAATATAAGCTTATAATGATGTTAAGGAAGGCACATTACCTTAATTCAATGGATGGTCTTATGGTGGAGGAGGAATTATGTCATGGCCTTGGAATGAATGAGAATGATTCCAACTAGGACATTGATGCATTTATCCACTTTTAACCATTTCCATTTCATTGGACTACCCTCTTGATTTATAGTGACCCTCTTGTGCAAGGTTGTTTTGTGTGGGGACCAAGGCTCTTGAGCTAATTATAGCTATGGGTTTATAACTATTATAAGATATACCTTAAGTAATTTCACCTTGGACTTATTGATTTGATGGATAAGGGGGTCTATTATAGGATGATCAGGTTATTAGGTTTGGAAGGGACATTGGTATATTCTATATGAAATCTATTGTTTTAACTCTAGAGCCACTAGCTTGTTGTTTTGTGCCTTAACCAAGATCTTAATCCTTATAAATTTATCTAATTGACTATCATCAGGTTGAGTTTGATTATTTGGAGTGGAAAATAGAGGAATGGTAGGTGGGTTTGACTGGAGCTTAGGAAAAGGTGGCATAAGAGGTCTTGGCATGAGTTTTCTTGCTTGTATCAAATAATTTTCTACCATTATAGCTATCTCATAAGCCCTAGGTAGAGTTATCCCACCCATAAAATTTATCATGAATGCAATGTATAAATGTAATGCTCTCAAATAGTAAATAAAAGCATACTTAAGCATGGGTTTAATGATGACAAGGATCATATCCCAAGTCTTTTAAAATCTATAGTTGAAATCAACCATAGATTTTTGGGATGCTCTTTTAACTAGGGTGAGTTGTTTGACAAGTGACACATGGTCACTTATTTCATCAAAAAATTTACATAGTCACACACCAAACTCATCCCAAGAATTTATTGAGGTGGGAACTAGAACCCTATACCACTACAGGGCTTTTAATTTCAAGGATGTGGCTAGTAATCTCATGGATAAATTCTCTTGCATAATGTGATGTATTGAATAATGGTTTGCAATGTAAACAATGTGCTCTACAAGGGTGGATTTTTGTCCTATAAAGTATGGTAGACTCTTCAAAGAGGAGGTAGGGATATCATCATATTGCTAAATGTTAAGGGGGATACCACCATTGAAGGGTACAAAATCTTGTATTCTTGTCATTTTCATAGTGGGGGTTCCACTACTTAAGACAATAGGATGACCAAGAGATGAATATTTATTCTAAAGATAAGGTTTCATCCTATTAAATCTTGTTATTTTATAGGAATTAGAAAGAACATCAATTAATTTAAAGTTAATACCTTTATTAGTTGACCTTGTAGTAAACTTTAGCATGATAGGTCTTGTCTAGATGATGTTATAAACTCTACAACTTGGAGAATATTCAGCTTCTGATGATGTGGATTCCTCTCTCTACTATAAATACTTCTCCCCAACTCTAGACTTCAAGTATGCCAAAGAGAATGTTTCCCACCAAACATGCCAAAAATTGTTGAAGGCTCTAGGTTACACCTTGGCAAGGCAAATGATTATTCAAGTCCTCTACCCAAACCTAGTCCAACATGGGAATGAACTTAGGTTGTGGGTTACCTAATCTTAGGTCAAACCTCTAAGATTTTTAATGATTCTATCTCTTCATAAATGAAAATTTGAATCCTCTTATCAAAACTTTATTTATTGAGATGAAATGGGAGAGAATGCATGAATGAAAACTATTTTAAGTGTGGTGATACACGAATGTTCAATGATACACTATTAGCTTAGACACTTTTGTGAATACTAATGAATACAAAGGGGACAAGTATTGATTAGATTTTGCGATGAAGTAGTGAGCATGTAAAATTTTTATGAAGGTTACAAAAAGGCATGTAACTTGAAGGATAAGAATAAATAGGTCTATAAAAGACACTATGGACTTATGACACTTCAATAGAAACTTCACTAGCTAACACTTCACACTACCTACAAGAAACTAATAGTCTTAGGTAAGGTACATGAAGGACCTATATACGATGAATAGAAAACATACACTCTATAAATCAAACTTTAATAAATCACACTTAGCATTAGAGAAAATTTGAACTTGTCTTATATTGATTCAAAGATTTTACAAAGTGATTTTACTAGAGATTTTTTATACCCAGTCGAGGGATCCAGATCAAGAGTTCAAATCTAGTATTTATATAAAGAGAGAAAGAAAGAGAGAGAAATTAGTGCTAAATGGGTCATTAATGATCCTACTTCTACTTAGAACAATCACCACTACAATATTTCTCTATCTTTCCCCTACATTAATGTCATTGTATCCTTTCTTGACATGATGGAGAATGTGAATATCAAGACTTAGCTATAGGAATCAATCCCCCAATGCTATATGAATCTCTCTTGATATCTTTAGAGTAAATTCCCTTCACTATCTTCCTTAATCATGCTTGATATTCTTTACATTACTAGGTAGTTACTTGAGCTTACTCATGATGTTCTTTCTAGCATTCCTTGCACAGTCACCATTCTATAATTACTTCTAAATCACAAATATAGATATATTATTGATGAAAACCAATATCCTTTAATGATTTTTGTATAGTCATGATTGTAAATGGAGATCTATAGGGTAGGCTCTCTTGATTATAAATGAGATGTAAAACCTACATCTAGAAGCTATCAAGAATCTCTACAAGGATTTAATGACATTTAATTGATTTATAGGATCTATTCTTGGTTATCTAGATCATGTTTGATCTTAGATTTATGTATTTTACTTACTTAGGGTGGTGTGATCCTTTGCCTAATGTGTCTATCTTCATGGCATCCTCTAGTTTGAATTGAATCCTATTTGAGTTTGGTTCCTGTGTATTTACTTTACCTAGGTCAAAAACTACTTATTTGACCTCCAATGGAAAATATCCTAGGCTCACCTTCACTCATTGGCCATTGATGTTGACTTAGGAATATTGACTCCTTGACCCATATCACATTATAGATCTAATTTATATAAATGTCTTTGAACCATAGATCTACTTGGGACCATTAACTCTATTAATTTGTCCTCATTTTATTGGATAAATAGTATGATTGAACAAGAGCCATTGATTTGGCTCCATTTGAATGCAAACAACTATTTCACAAGGTCTAAAATTGATGTCTATGCACCCATCTTTGACATCCATGTGAATGTCTAAGGATTTTAAAATCTGAATGGTTATTTTTTGTGGCCCAAATTTGATGTCTGCATGCCCGTCTTTGATGTCCATGTGAACATCTTACTCTACTAGATCAACATTGAAGGCTCATATATTAATACAAAAGGATCATCAAGATATTAATTTTATAGTGTAATATTAATGCATGAAATACCTCATGTTCGTGCATTTATTTTGGTTTGAGTGGATTTCTAAATGAACTTATGAAATGCACAAACAAGATGATTAGTCTAACTCTGCATGACATGTAAGATGATCTAGATTTTAGACTCAAGCTTGGTTTGTTATATCTTAGAGGAATTATTGAATGCATTCTATTCGATCTTGGAGTATTTACAAGGCCCAAATTTGATGATTACACACACATCCTATTCTAAAAGTTAATCTTTCAAGGGTTAAATCTTGAGATATAAATCTCATCAAGACATGAATTTTATAAAGTAAGATCTTGACACAAAGAGCATCATTTACTTACAAATTTTCAACCCTAGTACATCTCCTGAGCATATTTATGTAATGTACAAGTGAGTTGACCCATTCATTCCTGCATAACATCCTAATGATGGTCTAGCTCTCTAAATCTTGAGCTATGAACTTTTGCCTAATCCTTGGAAGCTATGATGATTTCTTGAGGAATATGCAAACTTGTTCCTTGATATTACTTTCATTGATCACCATGAGAAACTACTTCCTCAAAATTTGATAAACCACACTTTAAGTTTACTTAAACTACTTCAAAATCCTTGAAAGCTACATGTGATCTTTGGACCACTCATTCCATCTGGAAATTTTCTCACTTGTTCAATCCATTTATAGGTAAAATATATTTATGTGGGCAGAATCTAGCCAATATTTCTTTCTTTCAACTCTGATTTGAATTTTTCTATCTCCTATACCCAATTTTTTTCTTTTTATCTTTCACTTTATTTTTCATTTTATTTTGCTTATTTTATAAACTATGTTTCAATAGTTTTCATAATATTTAGATACTATAGTGAGGGGACACCCATTATTATATTTAAAAATGGTGTGGCATGAGTGGTTCACCTTAATATTTATAGCCATAGTATAGATCTAAACATGGAATTTAGTTTCCATGTACCTCACAGTATAAATGAAACACCTAGGTTCCTTTGTTTACACCAATAAGAAGCTAATTTATCTATTTTATTTTTAAAAAACTTAAGAGGAGCATATCACCCATGGAAGTTACTCTAAACTTACCCTCAAAACTAGGTTTAGTGGGTTATGGGTACAGTTCTACCTCCGTAGTCAGTTCTCTAAAATATTGGGTTGAGACTACTTAAGGATCAATAAAGTATATCTGATAGCCAAACAATAAATCAATAACCTTTATTATGTAACCCTTTAAACCTTGAATTTGTATTTATTTATATTCTTGTATAGTATATATTCTTGATTCATTCATTCATTTACTTTGAGTTATATTGTTTGCCTCTAAGGCATAATTAAAGATTAAGTGGTACTCATTTTCACATATAGATATCCATTTCATTTCTTCTTCAATGATAATTCATGGTGAAAACTAATTTTACATTGAAACTCATCATGAAATACTAATGAGGAATATGATAACAAGAAAGAAACATGCCTTGATGCAAATGAGCTTAATGAATTATATCAAGATCAAGTGAAATAATTATCTAAATTTCATCAAGGTATCCAAACATACCTCATGAGGTGAATAATATTATCTACATATTTATTGAATCTAAATCTAAGTAGTGAGATAATTTAGCTTCTTTCTCCCAATCTTTACCCTTTTGAATTATCCAATCCCCTACATACAATGTTATTATTCCAACCACTAAACATATTACCATTTTTTACCCTTAGTCAATTCTACCAATTTTTATCTAGGAGTATCTTATATTTTTCCTAAATTATACATACCTATTCCTACTCATACTACCTACACCCCTCACATCACTACAACCAGTGCTTCCATCAAGCAAGTTGTTCTTCTCTTGGAAGCCAAATTAATCACTATATATAAATCCATCTCTCATGATAATCCTTACTTAGATTATGTTACATTTTTTCAAAAAAATTTGGATCATCAAATTGAATCTTACCCTTTATTTTTTGGCTTTGTGGTTCCCAAGATTCCTCTTTATTAAGGCAATAGTGATCCTAAATAGTATTTGTGTGCTTTCCATGTACCTTGTCTAGATTATATCTATAATGACATATTTTAAAATGAGATTTTTCTAGTAATCCTAAAGGATTATGATCTTGGGTGGTTTTATGATCTTCCTAATGAATCAATTACATATTTCAATCATTCAAAAAATTAATTTTGCCACATTTTTATATTAATATTGGTGAGAATTTATACCTCAAATTACAAAGGTTAAATAAGGTTGTAATAAGATACGGGACTATGCTTTTCAAAATTTCAAATAAAATGGTTGATAATGATATTCAATAAAATTTTTAATCAAGTCTTGATTACTCATATTCAAGATTATATCATGTTTGATAAGTTTAAATAATTTTATGAGCTATGTCATATATTTAAGGAATTTGAGGTCAAATTTATTTCATTGAACAAGCTCAAGTATAGCTGTAATGTTCTTTATACATATAATAAGAAGTTTTAAACCAATCCTAATTATAATAACAAAGATAATCAAGGCAAAATTAGGATAAATTTATATTAAATTATATATTACAACCACCATATGAGCTTCAATGACAAGCTCCACCAAAGTGGAAACTTTCAATGTTGCCTTCACCTCTTCATGTACTAGTACAAAAGATTATTGAATTTAATGTTATTACACTTTTTACACCATTTAAAATAGATAAATCTAGGCCACCACCTATAAGTTTTTATGAAAATTAATTTTGTGACTATCTTAGGTGTGTGGGATAGTCCAATAATTTATGCATGAATCTAAAGCATAAAATTCAAAATATCATCAATGAGAATATTATTCGCATTGGTACACCTACAACAGAGGATAAATTACATGTAAATGATAATGTAAATATAAAAATGTATCAATATCATTCTCAAAATAATGAGGAGAATAATAAAAATAAAAATTATGAAGTAAATTATGAATATAATGTTCATCCTCCATTTTAATATGGGCATATAATTGGTATCATTATTGGTGTAGTTACAAGAAAACTAGCATCACACCCATCTAGTACATTTGATGATTATGGAATTATTGATGATGAATATGATATACATGCATTATTCATTAGAGAATATGTTGGAAGAAACCTATTCCTAATGTTTTTATAGACATCGGATTAATTGAAAATGTATGTACTATAAGACTTTTGACATTATCTTGGATACACATAAAATGATATATAACATACATATAAAGTTTTGAAGGCATTTTATGGCCATACACAAGACACTCTTGGACACATTGTGTTTCCTTTACAATTGGGACCTTTCATGTTTTCCACTTCTTTAGTAGTTTTTCCAAGCACATGTATCTTTGATATGTTATTAGCAATACCTTTGTTATAGAAAACTAAAACATTTAATTTTATAGTTCACAAGTGTCTAAAGTATATTAATGCTAATCAAGTGTATAAATTTTAAGTATTCAATCTATATATCCATTAGAACCTATTTTAGTCGTTGCTATTTCAAAATAGTTGGTATACATTTTGAATAAATTAATTGTGAGATAGTCTATATTATAATTTAAGATAATGATTCACATTCAAAGAAGTATATTTTAAAACTAGGTTTTACATCTACTTATAGGCATGATTATATTTTAGTTTTTTTACTTACTAATGAGAATTAATATATTGTAGTTTTTCAATATATTTTTGCAAATAAAATAATTACATATGATCATGATCATTTGGCAAAGAAAAACAAGATTCCTAATCCCAAAAAGTTACATGTTATTTAAAAATCTCATACACATGTACAAGTAATTGCATAACCACCTTTAATTAATGAAGATATGGGTTTGGATAGATATATGAACAATGATTCAAAATGTTTCTTTCCAACATATGGTTCTTCTTTAGATTTATAAGTTGATACAGTTGACATTTCTTTTATTGTACATGATATTTATCCATCTTATCATGTATTTGGGTACACATAAGAGCATCCCATTTATGAGATAATTATTTTTAAACATTATAGAATTTCCTCCCATTCTCATAGTTAGGCTAAGTCCCTTGATTAGATTATTTTCCTTGTATTTTCATGTACATGACTTCCTTGTTAAACATATTTTATTATTTATTCTCCTACATCCAATCCTAACTTATTCAAGACCTTGGATTTATGTTTTAATTTTAGAGAACTTTCTCCCTTATTTTATTCAAACCCACTTAAATAACTTAAAAAATTTATCGTACTAAGCTTTCAATATACATATATTTCATGGAAATTAATATGATTATTATGGCACATTTATAAATTATCTAAGCTCTCATATGTACTTTCATTATTACATCTACCTACCTTTTCATAATTTTATGTGGCCATGTTTGCCATATTTTTAATGCTACATATACATTGGGGAAATAATGAATGCATTCCTCCTTGTTCTTTCATTCAACACTTATTTTAGGGTTGTTAAAATCTTCTCCCCCTTTTTATACCTTTGTAACCATGTTTATTTACATATATTTTTCTATTTTTCATTTATGCATACTTCTCTTTGAAAATATGCTCAAATACAAAAATCTCATATATGTTAAAAATAAAATAAAAATCATAATATTTGTAGGAAATAAACAAACATGGACTATACGATTTTTTTCATATTATTGGATGTCTTTAATTATGTCATCTATCATTATATTTTTGTACATATCATGTTTTAAATAGATATTGCTTATCATAAGGTATCTAATTGTGTAACAAGATAAATTTCATAGTGTAAAACATTATTCATACACAAAAAAAGATTTCATAGTCATAAATTTATCTATATCATCAATATGGGTAAAGTCATAACAGGAATATTATGATGCATTATGCACTTGCCCCCTCATGTACACCCATCCCTATGCATATTCATTATATGTTTTCAACTTGGACCTAGTCACATGGTCTTCTTACACTATTTTTTCACACATAAAAAATAGGACATTAATATAACCATTATGTTTCAACATAAGGCATTGTTTTATACGATTTTGATTGTTAGGTTGTGGAGCTAAAAGCTTCACTGATGTAGACATGGAGGAGGTTGCAGATGAGTTGTTGAGTGTCACAGAGACTGGCATTGGTCTGGCCAACCGACATCGGTAGGATTAGACAAGGAAGCAACCGACGTCGGTCAGAGATCGGCCGGCGTCGGCAACCCCCAGGTGGACAGGGACCGACGTCAATCGCCTGTGTGGTTCGACTACGAGTTTATTACGAGCAGTTAGCTAACGAACCAAGTGTTTGCATGATGAGATCTATTTTTAGACTGAGAGCTGCAGATCTAATTATTGTAATTAGATGTCTAATTATTGTTTGGATGAGATATATATAATAGACTCATGGTTGCATTGGAAAAGTGTTCTAGTTTGAGTTGAGCAAAGTTAGCTCCTTCTGTGTGTGAGGTGAGCAAGGGTGTTCCTCCTAGTTCCACAGCAGTACCAAGGTGGGTGCTGGTTTTGGAGAGTCAGCAAGATTCTTCAGGGGTGTAGGATCTTGGTCAGCAGGTGTGCATGGCCTATATAGGAGATCTACATGGTAAGTAAGATCATTGATCTGCAGGTGTATGTGTGTGCAAGGTCAAGGTTTACAGGTGTGCAGAACTAGGTTGATTTGCAGGTGTGCAAGATTAGATAGGATAGCAACACAACAGGGAGCAGTATCAGGCAAGATCTACTTGGAGTACAGGTGTGTACTCAGATAGAGCAGAGAGGAAGGCAAGGGAGTTCCTTCCATAAGTATGGTCTATTGAATTGCAGGTTGTTTTAGGTTCATGGGAGATCTACTTGAAGTATGTTGAGTACTTGTGGAGTGCGTGGAGCACTTGTGGTGTGCGTGGAGCACAGGAGGTGAACACCAACTTAGAGTTTGAGTTGTGTGTTGGGACCTAAGAGAGAACTTTGAGGAGAGAATTACTGTTCACTTGAGGTGTGGGAAGCCTCTGAAGAGGTGGTGGAGAAGAAGTGGAATCTTCTTTATTGTATTCTTTTCTTCAAGAGTTTTAATACAAGTTGTGTATTGTCTCTCATATCATGTGTTATTTCTGAATTCTAGTTACTTGTGATTCTAGTTAATTTCCGCATATTAAGTTTCTTGGTTTGGTAATTAACTGTATGCTTCCGATGTTTCGTGTATCCTGACATTGATGTTAGACAAGCCTTTCACCCAACAATGTTGTTTAGTTGGGGGCATCATGTTTTATATGAACATATTCAAAGGTGTACTTATGCACAACATATTTTCCATGTTTATATTTATTTAAAAAATACATACTTCAATATTTTGATTATATTTTCACATATGTATTACTGATACATGCTAATTTCTAAACATAAACATAGATACATATTCTTAACCTATTCTATCTTCATTTGTTTACTTTTTTTATTGGAACATTTAATCATTAAGTGGAGTAGTTTATGGACCCTTAGCATATGTCATTTAATTAAATAATAATGTTTTATTATTTAACACGGATTGAAAACCTCATTACATAAATAATTAAACTTATTTATTTATTACCATTGGGTTTATTAGGGAGACATTGAACACATTGGTTACAACAATCCATTTGACACCCCACTATAAAAAGGCATTTTACCATTAGTATATGACATATCATTTAAACTTATAAAATTAACATGTCTTAATCTTTCATGCCATAATTGAGATTCATTCCTACTATGTTGTGAAGACAACATGTAGAAAAATAATAAGATATGTATAAACCATTATGTTGAACACCTTCAATAATCAAATAACTAGATTGATTTATAATAGACTAGTTATCCTTAATTAGATTTATAATAAGGTTATCTTTCATAAGTTGATAATAAGACACAAAAAATCTTGAGTTTAGGAACATATAAAATATATTTAATAACAACATTTGTGAATTTTTATTTTCCTTGCTTAGTAGCTTCTAAAAATGAATTATTTCCTATGTAAATATTTTGAGAAATATCTCTAGTATCAAATAAAATATAAGACAATAAATTCATATTATGTGATGCACCACTATCTTAAATCCATTCATTCTCATTACAAGTGAACAAGGCATCATATAAATTAATAACATTGGAATTATGTTCCTAATTATTGTTGTGATTATGTTTTTGATTCTTCTGATGGTTCTCATTATCTTTCTTCCATTTGTTGTTTTTAAATATTTTAATGTTAGCTTTATTTTTATTCATAAAAATGAATAAAATTGATGCTACCCTCTTATTATTGAATTTCCATAGGTTATGGAGGTAAAGCTAAAGGATTAAGAGTATATGATCCATCTAAAATCAAAATCATTAAGAATATGATTGTTCTTATCCTTGAACATTATTTTTGTGAGCCTTTTATGGAACATCCTCAATGTTTTCATTTTTATGAACCTAACTCTCTTATTTCTCTTTATGATTAAACTGAGGCCCTAGAGGAAGTGGATCCAATTTTAAATAACTTATATTTTAAAGAACCTTATAAATTTCATGTTCAATCTAAAAGACTTAAAGGGAAAAATACCTAATTCAATATTATAGTATTGATAAAATTTATAAACTAACTACAATTCAACATTATTATCATTATTATCAAAATTTATAAATTAACTACAATTCAACATTATGGAATGTTTTTAGGAAAGCTAACTACAATTCCTTGATTAAAAATCAAACTTGGGATCTTGTCCCTCCTGCACTTAAAAGGTATATTATTTGTTTTAGGTGGATTTATAGAATCAAATTTGTAAAATAGATAAATTTAAAGCAAGATGAGTTTTTCATGGTTTTATTCAAAAACATAGGATCAATTATGTTGAGACCTTTGCTCTTGTATTGAAAATGAGTACTATTATATTAGACATTGCTTTTGAAGATCAAAATGGTTGTATTATACACCAAACAAATGTCAGATATACATTCTTAAATGGTAATTTAAAAGAAAAAATCTATATAACTCAATCTAAAGTTTTCACTGACTCTAACACAAAGAATTATGTTTGTAAGTTAAATAAATGACTTTATGGTTTAAAACAAGATCCTTGAGATTGGTATTATAAAATCACTAGTTATTTTAAATAATTAGGTTTCTCTAACTATTTTTATGATAATGATCTCTTTGGTAAAATTGAAAATGGTCATTTAATATTAAATGTATTATATGTTTATGATGCTATTAATACTGGTGATATAATTAATTTAATTCATAAATATAAGGATAAACTAAGTTAAATGTTTGAAATGACCAATTTAGGAATTATTCATCATTTTTTAGGAATGGCTATATTTGAGGATAAAAATTCAATTATTGTATCACAATATAAATATGCACATAATCTTCTTATTAAGTTTAATATGCTTGACTATAAGCCTACATCTACTCCTACTAAAATTGGTGTTAATATTGATTAAAAACCTATGTGTGACAAATGGAATGCCACTCTTTATAGACAAATTTTTAGTAGTTTTATTTATCTAATTAATAGGATAAATATTTCATTCATTGAAGGTGTTTCATCTAGATTCATGTAACTTTCTTATTTAGATCATTTAAAATTAGTGAAATTTATACTTCGTTATATCAAAAGAATTGTAAATTTTAGTTTATTATATTCATACATTTATAATGTTAAACTATATTTTTATTATGATGTTGACCATGCTAAAGATACTATGTATCATAAATCTACTTTTGTATATGTCTTTAAGTTTGGTGCAAGTGATATCACTTGGAGTAAAATAAAATCAACCCACTATATCTTTCTCTTCTAGGAATTTAGAGTGAAAAAGTTATATGGAATATGTTAAAGAATCCATGTGACTATGAAGGTTGTTAGGATAATTTTGTTTGTATGTTTTTTTATAGTTTTCCTTCTATCTGATAACGAAACTTGTATAGATTTGGTAAAAAATATAATGTAGCATCAAAGAACTAAGCATATAGAAGTTCATGTAAATTTTATGCAAGATAAAGTTATCAATGGTGATATTGATATGTAGTTTTGTCCTAAAAATTAAAAATTAAAAGATATCTTCACAAAACCGCTTCATGCTACTAATATTTTTTCATTTCATGTAATATTGGGCCTCTCAATGTTTCCATTGAAGGAGAGTGTGCATGATAATGTCTCTTTATAATGGCCATGTGTTTTATTATTCTTATATATACTTATTATCTATGTAAAACATTATAATATATCAAGTTATGTGAAATTAGTAAACTCCATGTGGAAGTTGTACTTTTGTACCCAATACTTAGAAGCATATATTGTACTAACAGTCATTAAGATATAAAAGTCTCCAATAATGTTTGGTTGATTATTCATGAATGTTTTTGAGATATAGTCTCGTGATCATGTTATCCTAAATTTACATTGAGTAGTTTATGGATTATAACTCCTTTTTATTCAAAAGGTGAGTTTGGAATGATGAAGGTTTTGAAATCCTTCAAATTTTTACATGTATATAAAAATCTTATATTAGACTTATGGAGTATAATTCTTCAATTAAGTTGATGATGGCCTGTATCCCTACATAACATTAAGGAGGAGTGTTTGAACATTTAATGCTTAAGTGGAGCCATTTATGGACCATTAACATATATCAATTAATTTCATAAAAATGTTTTATTATTTATCAACATGGATTGAAAATCTCACGTACATAAATAGTAAAACATATTTATTTGTTACCTTTAGGTTCCTTGAGGAGAGGTTAGACCCATTGGTTACAAAATTCCATCTCACACCCCAATATAAAATGGTATTTTACCTTTAGTAAATTGCACACACAAAATTCATTGTGTTATCAAACATTATCAAGACTATGTTATATATTTTTGGCTAACAAATATTACTATGAAGGTTGATGAGGAGAAGTGAGAAGAGAAGGGATTGTATTGGGTACAATACTTTATCTTATATGAATATATCAAAAATGGGTTTTAACCTCTATTTTAGGTTTTAACACCTATATATGTATTCCTTGATATTTGTGTTTATTACCTTCATTCATATGTCTAGATCTAGTATATTTAATTTTGCAGATCACATGTTTCTAAAAAAAATTGTATGCTTATTTTAGTTTCATAAAATGATTCAGGCTTGTTTTATTATGGCATGTGGCCCTTGGCCTTGTGTATGCTCAATATACACCTAGATTGTTTGTAAAAATCACCCTTATGTGTGTTCTTTGTGAATTTAATGCGATTGTGACATTTCAATGTCCCTTGTATTTATCCTTTGGGATCAATCTATGACATTTATAAAAATTGTATTTTTAGTCTTTGCAACATATTACATGTCCCGTACATGTGGGCTCTATGACTTATTGTGTGATAATTTTGTGACCTTTATTACATGTTAGTTATTTGGATATTATATTAGCATGATCTTTATCATTTTTTAATATAGTTCCATGATACATATCATGCAAATATTATCTATGTGATTAAATGCTTCTCTTTTAAATATAATATGTTTAAAATGTTGAAAAAATATGATATATTACATTGTGAAGTGTAATGATCTATTACGCTAAATAGTGATTAGCATAGTTAGATGTTTGTTTTATATGATAGTATAGGTGATGTGTAGCATAAATGTTATAGGTTTACAATTTTATTAACCAATTTCTCTTTGTATATATTGACCTATTATTGTTCAATAAAATCATTGAAGTATTTAGTATCATTTTCCTTCATTGGTATCAGAGCTGACTGTCCACCATGAGAGTCTAGCATGCTTTAAGCATGTCTGGTGATTGAGTCCTCCTTCACTGGAAAGTACATCAGAGTATAACACAATAGAATCATGATATGTAGAGGAGATTGTAGTCGATGCAAAAAAGACATCAAATCAATGCTTATAGTTGATGTGGAAAATTGTGTAGCATACAACAAAAGCTCAAAGCTTCATTTAAAGCATTTAATCATTTATTTTCTTACATTAATTTGTTTATATGGACCTTCTACCCACTACTCACTATTCATAATTTATCTTTATGGATCATGTTATTGTTTTGAGGAAGAGAAAGGATCTCATTGTGGCAACGTGGCTTGGATTCTAGCATAGAGTGCATCACATTTCTATATTAAATTTTTCTGAGTCTCAACACATATATTAGACCTACCAAAATTTGAACAACATTTCAATTTCAAGCATACCTACATATACAATCATTGTCATTTGCGTGGATCACAATTTTATGCAAAGTCTATTTGAGATTCATGCATTCTTCTTATTCCTAGTGAATTCAATATTAAACTTGGTACTGTCTAACTTTTCATGAATATACCATTATCTGAAGGATATTTGAATTAGTGTATTAGAAGTATGGTGATGTGAAATTCATTAGGGTCATAGTTTTTAGTTGATTTTTCTTGATGTCACTAGTTATACATCTACCAAATTACATATTAAGTCACAGACTTGCTAGACTACTTTTTCTATATATTAAATGTGTCATACTCTAAATTTCTAACCTCGTACATTCCATACGGCCTCAACAGTTTCTATCGATTGAGCTTCAATCATTTCCTAAAAAGGTACCATGATTTCATAATAATAGTTTGGAGGTTTAGTTTTTAGTTTTTTTTTAAAAAGCTTTTATATTAAGTCATTTTAGCATTATGTTACCATGTGTGGTCAAAGTATACAATATTGCATCATGTTAGTTTAGGATAGTTTTATTTATTTGTTAGGTCTAGTCTTTCCTTTAAAAAGTCAATAGTATATGTATAGTGGGTTTATTTAAATCTAGTTTCTTTTATGGTCATTAGTGTAATTTCTATTTTAAATCATATTAAAATATTTTTAGGCTTTATGTGTCTCTTGTTATGTCCTAGGTTATCACGTATAATTTTAAATCAAGTCATTATAAGGTCATTATTCATAGTCTTATGTTAATATGCTAGTACTCAATCAAAAAATATAAAGTGTCAAAATTATTATTTAGGTTTATTATAATGAGTCATCATTTAGGTTCATGATCAAAATTAAAGTTAATTATTTGTATAAGGATGAACTATCACTTATATGTGACATCTAGTGTCAAATGTTGTCAAAAGTCATATGGGTCCAAATTGTGGGGATAATTTCTCCTCATGAAACTGAGCTTCATTAAGATATCATATGAGTAAGTAGCTTCTTTTACTAGAAGCTAGAGGATACATAAAGGTTGAAGGACAATTGGCATCCTCTTTTGAGTCACCTATGATGGGGTCGTACCATTGCTATGGTGACAAATTTTAGTGTGTTTGTTTATGTTTTGTAGTATGTTTTTTTAATAAAGTATTGAGCATTATTTTCTAGTTTGGTACCTCCTAAAAAGAATGTTTTGTGGAGCAAAAGAACTAAAGTGGTGCTTGGTTCTTGGAAAAGGGTATGTTGTAATCTAATAAATGACCAAAGTGTAGTAAAAACCTCTTACAACCATCAAAGTTCATGGTTAGCAGAGAGAAGTGTTCCTGACACTTCTAGATTTTTGGTAATCCTACATGGAATAACTGAGGTATCACTAAGACCTTGAAGCCACAAAGTTGACATGCCACCTCAGAAAGTGAGCAATCTATGTGGAGAGAGTAAATCTTTTTACAGTGTTTCTAATAAAGGGGGGATCACTACTAGGAAAAATTATGTTTGTAGAAACAAGTAATAAAGGGAGAAATGTTGGAAAAATATGATATATTACATTGTAAAGCATAATGATCTGTTATGCTAAATAGTGATTAGCATAGTTAGATTTTTTGTTTAGATGATAATTTAGGTGATGCATGGCATAACTATTTATAGGTTTATGATTTTATTAACTACTTTCTCTTTGTATATATTGGCATGTTATTGTTCAATAAAAGCATCAAAGTATTCAATATCATTTTATTTCATATAATACATATGTAGAACTCATAACTTTTACATGCTTCATTCATCACTACAATGTTATATCAAACTTATTGCTATTAAAATTGGCCACTATAAGTCATTTTATTTCAACATTTTCTATCTAAGCTTATTTAATGTTTTTGATAGCCTTTTGAAGGATCTTGTCTTGGTCATAGTATGTCTTTTAATATTAAAGAGTGAAGATGTTCATAGTGGTTGTCAAGGTATTTTAGGGTGGTCATTCTAAGAGGGTGAGTAAAAATACCTATCTCTATTATAAATCTCTTTAATATGATCATTAATTAAGTGTTTTAGTAGAAATAAAGATAAATTTTGAAAAGTTATCATAATTGTCTATTTGGCTTAAGTTTATGTAATTCATTCCTTTTCAAAGCCTATCATGTTCCAAACTAAACCAAGGATCAAAAGGATATTTCAAGTAATTTGTCATTTAATGAATATAATATTATACATCATGATGTTAATACATATAAACAAAAGGTGTCAAAGTTCCATTTCTAATATATGATCATTTGAAACCTTCTCTTTATTTGTTTCTCTAAATTTAGATATGTCATAATGGTAGGTTTCAAAGGAAGGAGATATTTTAAATTAAAATATCATCATACATGTGAATATAATTCCAATTATAGTATAGTACATAAGTTATAGTAGGAAACTTCTTCAAATGAACAATCTCCTTATAGAAGAAGGCATTTTGATGAAGTTTTATAATTTTTTATTCATGATCATAGTTGCTCTAGACAAACAAGTCATCGTATAGGGTGATAGAGACTCACTAAAACCTATTGTATCTCTCCTAATATCCAAATGATGATAAAAAAAAGATACATGTCCTAAATGACCAAAACCCCACTTAACCCCTCTATTAGGTTTATAGGTCTATTAAACAAACTCAATAAAGTCAATAATTTAGTGTTAGTACATAGAAGAGAGAGAATGTGAAAGAAAATTATATTAGGGGAAGAAAATTAACCTAATTACAATTAAATTTGTAACAAGATTTAAAAGATTCAAGTCCTTAGATTTATGAATCGTCTTTAACAAGATAAGGTGTCTCAAATCCTCTCAAAACCCTAAAAGCTCAGGTTTTGATAGTTTTAGGGCATTTACAAACTCATTGGTGAAAATGGAGGGTTGTGTGAGATCTTGAAAGGTTATAACGTTCCTCTCACATTTTTATCCTATTACCCTTTTGACATAGTTCTAGATATAAGACTTGATCCAAGTCACATATGGAGAGATAGAGTGTTTTTTAACATTAAGTATTCAATTGCAAAGTGCAGTTTTGGTGTTTCTACTAGGGAAAAAATAATAGAAAGATAATTGGTAAGTTTAAAGGTATTTAAACACCTTCCCAATTCTTTTTAGGGTCACCAATAATATTTCAAATTCCTACCAAAGTATAAAACTTCAGAAACTTCACCCCATATGGTATATTCCATAGTTATAGGTCTAGAAATAGGGTTTTATTTAATATTTTATTGGAATGAAAGGTAACATGATAATTTGATGAGGTGAATTATATTTTTAATTATATTAAAAATATATATTCTATAATCCTCAGCCTCATTTAGAGTTCATAATGCCAAAATGCACCTACAATCCTCTCTAAACACCTTGCAAGTGAGTGTACAATGTCAATAATATGACTATGATAGGTTCACATGAGTCTCTAAAGTATATTAAAATTAATTAATTTATATAAGGAGTAATTAAATATTGGGATACACTATATATAGTGTTAAAATTCATTAAAATGCTCTCAAGGATGGTAAAACACAGTAAAAAGTCAAAAAGCCTGAAGAGGCTTAACACCCTATAGGTAGGGAAATCACCTATGAGTAAAAATGGAGCCTCAAGAAAAATGGAAAAGCATTTAAAATAATGTTTAAATTTTTTATAAACATATTATAGGTAATTTTAATAAAATAAAATCATTTTAAATAATTTTAGGGATAAAAGCTTCTTCTCAACCTCTATTTGTAGTTTGCAAATCTCTAGAAGACCTAGTTTTTTTTTGTGTACTCACAATATGATTTGAATGGGTCCTAATGAATTTTGGAGATGTTAATAGGGTTATCCTACTACAACATTTTGAAATTAATTAATGGTTTTAGGATTTATTCTTTATGAACAATACTTGACAAATTAAGATACTGTAAACCCTCCTAAAACCCTAAGAGAGCCTGATGACTAAGAACATCATTTCAAGGGGATATAATTCCCAAATTTTCATTAAAAACATATTAAAGACACATATACGCTACACGCTAACCTTGTGTAGTATAAACCTTGTCATGTATAGAGGACAAAAGGTATAGAAAATGGCCTAAAAATCTTATTGTAGGCTTATTTATAGAATTTCAAGTGTGTACAAGTCTCCAAACTATTTGAGAAGGATGTTTAACTCTAGGAAAAGGTATGATGATCTATTTAAAATAAATATATAGAATACCATGGTGATTATATAGGTATTCAAGCAATAACTAGACCTAAAAAAGACTACCATTTCACTTGCATAGTGAAAATGAGATTGTAGACCTGTTTGAGGTCATTAAGGGTAGTTTCAAGAAGATAATGGTGAGTCATAGAAGGTAATGATGCACCCCAAGCCACATTTCATGAATAATCATAGTTTTAGGTGTTTCTAAAATGAATAAAATAAAATACTATTTAGAATTAATTTATAAACTTTCAAGGTTAGACTTAGAACTGATCAAACATGAGTTAGATGTCACAAAGTGTAACAAGAGTTGGATGCAATCTAAGATCGAAGGAATACATAGAAAAAGAGGTTAAAATACATGATGAAACATGGAGAGGTAAATTATTAAATAATATGTTCATGTGTCAATAATTCAATTGTAACTAACCCTTCAAGAGATGAATTATAACTCCTCATTCAATAACTAAGCCACCTTAAATGAAGACCATCATGCCACAAATCTAATAGATGGAGAAGGAGTTATGAGACCATTATCACTCTCATGAGCATTTTAACTGATGGATGATAGTGATCATGGATTTTTCCCATGTCAACCTTCTCCCTCTCTCTCCATTCTTCTATACAAGAGGCCTAGAACGGTTGTTAAAAGGATCCTCAATCTAAATATGGCAAAGCCCTACTCAAGTTAACAATTGTTCTTGCCTTTTGAGATAAAAAATGAGCTATTTTTAGCCTTATTCAAGATTGGTTTTATTTTATGTTTTTTTTGTGCATTATTAATAGTGGTAGTGTCCTCACTCCCTCTTTTTTTTTTCTTTTTACCCTTACCTTCTTGCAGGTAGGTTGACTATTTTTTAGGTCACATGAAATGTTATAGCTAATTATGTAGGGAATTAGATGTGGAAATATACCATTAGTGTTGATTCCATTCACTTATTGGTTGTCCCTCATAATTCATGCATCTACAAAGACTTCCATGTTGAAATAATAATGTAAGGAGAATAACAAGTTATAGTTGTGTGGTTGGATCATTATTTATTCACTTCATAAGTGCATAGGCAAGTGGAGGTCAATATTTTGGTGCATCACCCATTTTAAATTAATGTTTCTCTCTATCCATTTTCATTAAAAATTGAATATTTTAGTAGTAGTTTGGGTGAAGCATAAATAGAGATAACCCATATCTAGAAATTCCCCTCATTTATTAGGCCACCCATAGCCTAGAGGTGTTTTCATTGGTACATTTAAGTAATAAGTCTTGAATAACCTTCTTAGAGGAGAAATTTAGATTTATAACACCTACATGATTCAAATCAAACATACAAATATTCTATATACTTCAATTTCACATATATAAGTTTTTGATATATGAAAATGATATTACATGCTTATCTATCTTTAACAAATGCTCTCATTTTTTATTTTGAGATGAATTATTTGTAATTGATATCCATTAATGGATTTTTAAATGCGATATGTTTTTAGATATGATAATTTATAATGTGAAAAAATAAGAATTTCATCTAATGGGATGATTTATCTCTCTTATATATTCTACTCATCTAGCTACTTGAGCACATACACACATATGCGATGATGGTTATAAGGATTAAATAAAGTTAACAAATATCATATTTAGAACTATATAATATATAGGGGGAATGATATGCATTTATGACCAAGCTACTACTTTCAAAAAATGCATTATTTATTTTTCAAACATCAATTGTCAATTTTCAAGAATTTATAATTTAAATCTAGATCCATATACAGTAGTGTGATTTATATTTTAAAAGTGGACCATGTTTTAGTTTAGTGATAGTCCACATCTTGGTTTCACTTTACTGAGCCATTTACTAGTTCCCACCTCTTATCTTTTAGTTCAACAAGTGAGCCACATTTGAGATTAGTGACACTCCATGTCTTGATTTCACTTTGGTAAACCAACTTGTTAGTTTCCATCTCTTCACACATTTTAGAGTACTCTATGAGGGTTGGTGCACATATGTTTCCAACTCAATAATCTACACTAATTACTTAAATTATTAATTAATCTCTCTCAATTAAACACTTCTCCACATGCCTCAATAAGGGGACATACATGTCTCCATGACAAAGACAAAGTGTGTATACAACATTAGGTATTTTTTTTAATTACTATATTAATTTATGCATCACTATAATATAGGAGGGAGATATGTATAAACTAAATTTTAATAAATAAATACTTAGAAACATTGGTCCTTGACATTTTTATCATGATTTGGAAAATTTTCATTCTAATAACCATTCATCTATATAATATCGTTCAAAATATTGAAATTATTAAGAAAATATTCTAGACTTGCCTAATTTATTCATATTCTTTAATAATCAATAAATACTTCATTATTAGATTAGTTCAATAGGCCTGTATCCATTCTCAACAAGTGTACACTAGGTATATAGGGATGCATTATGCACGTGTCCACTATTATAGACTTCACTATAATGCTATAACATCTAGATTTTAAAAATGACATGCTTCTTAATGGCTCTCCTACATTCAAAAATAAGTTAGTTAATGGAAAAAATTAGAAAAATTATCATATAATAATTTCATATAAAATCATAACAATTTTTTCACTTCAAACCCCAAGTTACTCTATCTAACAATCTCTTGTAAAATCAATTTTAGAAGCATTTATCTATTCAACAAAGATCCATACTAAAAGTTTTATGTAGAAATAAAATAGTCAACCAAGTTAACATTATTTTCATATAAGTAAATTACATCCTTTGTCAAGAATTGTAATCAAATTATATATGATCTTCCCTAAAAGGAGAACTACATCAGCTTAAGGTCCATTAAGACTATGTATGTAGCACTCAGTCAACAAGGGATTTTCTTAGGATAACACAACCATATCTCACTTCCCTATTTCCCTCTGGGAATTTGATATTGTTTGTGTCCTTGTGTAGCCTAGGTTTTTTATTTTTAAATTGATTCATATATTCAAACAAGATATTAATAGCAACATAAAATATTTAAACATAGTCAAACCAATTCAAATTTTTAGATTCACTATAAAATCAACACAGACAAAGTTTCACTAGAAAATAATAATGCACCACAACCCTATATGGATACTGTACACTTGTCCCATAATACAATGAATCATTGTTCTAAATCAAAACTCTATTTTTGGGTTTTCGTAGGATGTTTCAAATAGTTATAGTTAGTTAAAAAATAACATAATTTGAATAAACTAGTTTTTAAGGACATATTTTTAGGCCTAATCGTAGTTGCTATTTTTAGTAATTTAAAACTTATGTAAATTTTGTATATCAATATATTTTGAAAGTAAGCTTTCTTATTTATCTTCCTAGATCATATTTCAATTTCACATTAATTTATATTGCTTAATTGATTATAAGGGTAACCATCTAGGAGGTGAGATTAGGGTTATTTAGAATAAATGAATTTAGAAAGATAAGTTAGGGTGTATTTAGATTAGACCTTAGGATGTATTTATAGGTGATGTTGGGGTTATATCGGTAATGATGTTAGGGTGAATTAATTTTTAATTTTAGGGTTAATTTTTTTGTATCTTCATTCCCATTTTTTGGGTGACATTAGGGTTCCCCTAAAGGATATTTTATTTCCATCTTTAATCTATATATATGCTTTGACTTGAGGTTATATTTACTAATGCCACATATCAAGTTTGAGGCATTCATATATTACTATATTTTGATGTAAAATTCTTGTTGATAATTTAAGTGCAAATGTAGGCATTGGGAAGAATTTAAAAGGTATTAGTCACCCTATTTGACATACTTTGTGGATTGTTTGTCAAAGCCTTGGTTATGATGCAGGTGCTTCATCTTCATTGGAATCTATTGATAGAGATCCATATTTAATTTGGTCCACTCTTCATGAGAATGCTGAGGTTAATATGATCTTTACTACACCTTCACTTAGGCCTAAGAAACCTAAGATTATAGATGTCAAACATGATCAACCTGGCACACATTTAGTTGTTGCCTCACATTATTATGTTGTGGACTTTGCACTCACTCATATGCAGGTATCTTGATCCACCATTTATATTTTTTTAGGGTGGATTTATGATTGTTATTGGTGATGTAAGAATAAATATTAGCAAGGAAACTATGGACATCATTCCTCCACTATTCATATTCTCTGATTATACATTGTTTCTCTTATCTATTGATGATCCTTATTTTTTGAGCTCCTTGATTAGTCAGACTTGTTTTTTTTGAGCATGCATATTTCATTACATAGATGATGTATTCCATAGATTGATATCATTTTGGAATTTATTACATCACTTGGTGATATTGTTATAGGATGGGACTTTTTTTTGTAGTCACATTGAGATTCATGGATATTTTTCTTCATGTGTTGGCTCCATGATTATCAATTTCTTCTCCATTTGCATGACTATCCCATCATCACTAGGGATATCATTCTTGAGATATTTCATATTTTTATTTGATTTTTGATAGTATCATTTACATATTTTGGTGGAGTTTATTCTCCTTCTAGAGCATAACTAATTTGGTGTAGCCTAGTGTCAGTAGTTTGATGTCGTATAGTGGGATTGGCCCACTCATTCAAATGGATTTTTGAGTCACAACACCCATTTCAACATTGGGGGGGGGGGGGGGGTGGGTGGGTGTGCACATACTTATTTAGGTATTGTGTTCTTTATTAGCCCTTGGTTCACCACTTTTTTTAATTTTGTAGGCAGTTGATTGAGTGCATCTTTTATTTGATGGGATTTATTTTATCAAGTGTACCTACTATAGGTTTGTGTTGAGATTTTGAGTCATGTTTCTTGGGATGCCTTGAAAAATATGTTCTCTTCTTCACTCTCACTGTGGTTGTACTAATTTTTGGGTACCTTGCAGTGATACCTTTCATCCTTGGTAACTCTTTTTTCTCAGTTTGGTGATTACTGTTTTTATAGAGTGAGCCTCATACAAAGTACCAACTCCTATTTGACTTGTGGTTATAACAATCTATCATCCATATAGTTTGGTAAGATGGATTGGTTACCATAAGGACAATTTATATTTCACTATGATTTTATACATGGGTACTTGATCAGGCCTAGTTACCATGACCCATCAACCTCTTTGCTTTCTCTTTTTTTCACTCCCTATTATGCACTTAAGGGAGGGTGTTAGAGTAAAGTGTGTAAGCTTAATTTGGGAGTTGTTTTATTGTTATATATGTTATTATATTTTGTATATATATTTGTTGAGTACACAATAATAAATAGACACTCTTATTTTATGGTTATTCATGCAACAATTTATTGTTGCACAGAATAACCTACCTTGCCTATTTAATAGGCACTCCCATGTACTTATAACTTGGTCAGTTCTAAAGACCCATATATAGTTGTGAATACATTTATAGAGACTCTTTTGTGCATATTTTGATCTCTATGTACAATGTTTATATTATTCATGTTGTGGTAATGGTTTGTAGGAGATATCCTACTAGTTATGAGTTCTTTCTAAACTCTGAAAATTTAGTTAATAATTTATAAATAATTAAGGAAGATGGAATAAATATTGTTTTTAATTGATAAATATGTTATGAATAGTATGTTTTATTGATAATTGGGACATGCATAATGTGTTGAATTTGGAAATAAAGTGTGTATATATATATATATATATATATATATATATATATATATATATATATATCATTAAGAAAACCAAGGCATATTTTTTCTAATAATTTAGAATGAATTTAGTAATAGGACATAAATATTTTATTTAATTGAGATTGATAAGATGAATATTCTATTGAATTTATAAATATGGAATGCATATTGTGTGGAATTTACAATGGGGATTGATATTATCATAAACTGAGAAAACCAAGGCATAAATTTTGTGTTTTATTTTATGTGAATTATGGGTGAATTGGATCCTTTTCGCAATATATTGAGGGAAATTAGATTTTCTCCACACTAGTTTGAGGATAAATTAGGTGTGTTCAATTAAAAAAATTAGATATAAAAACCCCTTATTTACAAATACATATATCTATCTCCCTAATTTCATTATATATTGTTAAAATTTTCATATATTTTTAAATTGGATAAAAAATGCAATTAATTTTAGACACACTAGTTTCAAGATGGATAGAATATTTTTTATACTTGACATTATTTATATTTTTTATATGTACTTATTTTTATCATTAAAATTTTCCATCTAATGATGTCTACTCTATCCTCCTTAAATTTTATGTAACATGGAAACATCATTCAAGTTGCGGGTGACCTATGGGAGAGACTCCTGAAATGGGCAACTTAGTCTCCTTTTAAGCCTATTTAGGACTACCTTGGAAAATGATTTTTGTTGGATCACTTATAGGATTTACTATTCATTTTTTTTTTATTTAAAGGATGAAATTCATCCCAAATGATTTCCTCCAATATTTTTCAAGTTATCCATTGCTCAAAACCTTTGCAAAACATCAAAAATCATGTAAAATAATGCATTTATTGTAGTCTATACAACTACAAGTATAGACAAATTACTCATGTAGAATATAATTAGAGTCTTAAAAAATGTAAATGAGGTTAGAGAATAAAAATAGGTCATTACATGTAATTTATGAGCCCATTTCTCATCTGATTGGTCACTACTAGGGTTTTAGGAGGGTTTATAGTGGCATAGGTTCTTAAGGATCATTCATAAATAAAATATCCTATTTTTTTTATCATAATTCCAAAATATTTTAGTTATGGGACCCTTAAATCACCTAAAAAACCATTATGTCCCATGAAAAACCTCATGAAATTTCTAAGTGAAAGATGACGTCTCTTGGGTTTCAAGTAGGCCATTGCAAAGGGGTTAATAGTCCTAGCCTTTATTCATGTAGGTGATAGGATTAGTCCAACAAGTAATTCTACAACAATGAAGTGTGAATACCTTGATTTTATCCATAAAAATCACATAATTCCATGAATTAGGTTATGGTTGCAATAGGTGAGAGAGAATTGGCTTTTGGATGATAATCATACATGAAGGTAGCTCGAAGAGGTCTTAAGACAAAAATTGTCACTTTTTTTCTTTAATCATCCTTTATATGGTTATTTGAGACTTTTATATATGTATATAAACATTTAAACACCTTCAAACCATCACCTTACACCCAAAAATCCACCTTGTTCATAACTAAACTTTGTAGTATGAATGTTTAGTCTTAATCTTGTTAGGCCTAGATAGGGCTTGTCTTCATTTTATTCTTATTTTTGGTTTGAGGGATACTTGGAAATAATTAATTACTATTAAATCCTTATAAAATAATCTACCTTCCTCTCAGACCCCTCACAAACCCTTACCTCTCTCTCGTCAAGCAAAAAATTCTCATGAACCTAGTAGGCCTATAGATGGTCTTATTGACTATATATGTAGGGTTTTGAAATGGATATTATGTACAATAATTTATTATTTGACTTAATTTGTGTTTTATTTGACTTAAAATGACCTTAAAAATTTTATATTACTTCATCTGATCTCCCATATCACTGACTATAGGTAACATCTCTTCTTATATCTTGCACATAGATTGTGATGCCTAGATTATCCTATAGGTTTTAGGAGTTTACTTACAAATAATGAACCTATTCAATTATTATATCATATTATTAAGAGTTTATAACCTTTATTTGGCACCTTCTCAATTCTCTTTACATTTGATTATAGTTGCTAATGTTTTAGGTCTTGACTGTGTCTTAGGATTGTAGAACCTTGCTACAATTCATTGGTCATAATAGAAACCCTACTGAGGGTTCCCAACTCTTCCTTGATTTTTTCCAAAAATTTGATCTTTCCAAACACACATTATCATTATACCTTCTCAAAGTGATTATAGGTATACATTAGAAGAATTCTAAGCATAAGATCTGGAAGTTGACCTTCTCAACTATATCATGGCACTTGGATAAATTATAACATAATAGGAATCTATTTCCACTATCTTGTTGATATCATGATCCTTTTATGGAATTTTTAGACCCATACTCTCTTGATTTCACATTCAAGCCTCTACATGAGTGTTAAGGCTTGTAGACTCTCTTCTCAACTCTCCATTGACTTCAAATGGTCTTGTGTCTTCAATGGTTTTTGATACTTCATGTCTACACTAAGCATTGAAATCATGTTTCTATCATGATATTAGTATTTATAGGATTTTTTGTTTTAGTCCAAAATGAGGAATTACATGTCTAGGGCATGTATGTCTTCATTTTGCACTTATGGACTATAAAGATAAATTCTTTTGTCTAAAGACATTATTAACACTCTAGTGTTGTATCAAATCCTACTCTATTTCATCATCCCCCTCTCAATAGACTTAATAATTCTAACCAACTATTACATCATTTAAAATTTTGAGTCACCTATAGGGACTATATGTGATATCAGCTTATGTGCAAAGTTTGTATGTTGATAGTGAAAGTCTAGCACAAGGTTCATGTTTTTGATGATACCATGGTGTCTATCTAGGGTCACATGGTTGTTTTAGAGTTCGTATTACACATATATAGTATTAAAATAGGCTCATCATATAGCTTAGGTCCCATGTGATGTGCATTCCATATAACTCATTATATCTAATACAAACTATTCATAAGTGTTGCCTTTGGTTATATATTTCATTGCATTTAATAGTTAAGGTCTTATATAAGTAGGAAATAAATGTAATTTGTCCTTTGTTTCTATGTAATACATTGTTAATTCTTTATCTTGTTATTGTGTCTAACTAGGATGAAATAACATAGTTTTGTGTATAGAAACACATCCCCATGGTGGGATAACTTTGAGAAGACATCAAATAGTTTTGGTAATTCTTTTTTGCTACAATTTTTAGGATTTAGTGAATGATATCCAATGATCTGATGCTGTGAAGGTGCTCTAAAGACATGTATATAATGCTTTGAGGACAACCCAGGCATGTTTCAAAAGTGTCCAACTAGATCATATTGATCAAAATAATGATTCTAAAGATATCTATTGTAATAAATAGACTTTATATATTTAGATATCTTATTTTATACATTACCATTCATGGTAATGACCTAAAATAATCTAGATATATTTATACTTATATTTTATAAAATGATCTAAGTCTCTTCAGATCTATGTTAGTTATTTTCCATCTATTTTTAGTTGAGTTAGTTTTAATGCCTTCCTAAAGTCATGGGATCTGATTCCTAGATTGTCTACATTTTGAATAAGAATATTTGGCCTTTTTGATCACCATATTTTTTACTCTATGAATAGATGTTGAGATGTGATCAAATACATATCTCCTTATCATTCTATATAGTTGAAAAATCTTAGCAAGTTATTTAGTGAATCAATTGTAATTCGAAATCAAAAAGACCATTCCAATGTAGTTTTGCATATTTGTATATGTTCCTTTGGTTATGAAATAAAGTTTATAATTATTTTTCATTATTGAGTAAATCAATTCCTATTATAAAGGAGTAAGGGCCCAATTTTATCTAAGGATTAAGACAAATTGGTAATTTTTATTTATATTTTATATGTATATCTTTAATTCAGGTATAATTCATTTACTGCAAGGTGTAATTTATTTTCAAATGCAAGAGTGATTTCCTATTAAACTCATGATTTTTTTCCTTTCAAAATCAAATTTGAATTTCTTTGTCAAAATCAAGCATGAATTTTATTTTCAAAATCAAGTGTGAATTTCCTTTAATGCAAGTGTGTTTCATTTACATGCAAAAGTTATTTCAATTGAATGTAAGTGAGTTATCTTTATGTAAGGGTGTTTCTTTTAATTTCATAAAAATTAAAGGTTATTAGCCTATCTCTATATTTAAAATTTGTTAATATCCATTTAAGTGACAATAGAGAATATTCTCAAATTCTAGAATATCACACTATCCTACCCAACCAGGCAAGTCAGGTGAGGACATCACAATGTTTTATGTCAAATTTTTAAGCTATATATGTTGATGGTGTGAATGCTAATAGAAGATATTTAGTTAGAAAACCTCTTAGATTTACCTTTATACAAAATATATTTAGAGTTTTATTTAATATTTTTAGGATTTAGATAACAAAATAGAAGTAAACCCCCCAAACAATGAACTGTATAACTCCAATATCCAAATGTCTAATTTCATATAGCCATCAGACACTATCGCTGGTAGAAAATGACACTAATGCATTTAATGGTTAAATGAGAGGTATAATAACATCCTATCATTTTTGGGATTATTATTCAAGACAATCATCAATAAGTGTTAGTGAAATCCTACATTAGATTTATATATGGAAATAAAAAAAGCATAAAATTCAAAAACACAAAAACAATTCAAGAATCTTTATATTTATGAACCTCCCAAGAGATTCTCAAAGATGATTTATCTTTAAGGGATCGCATATGAATAAAGAATAATAAAGGATCCAATCCTTGTTAGAAAGATCATAAAGTGAAAGAAAGGTAATTAAAATCCATTATTTAGATTCCTCTCTTGAAAAAGGGTCATCATCATAAACAAATCCTATAATAAGAATCCTATTTAGATCATCTTCTCTTATAGGGATAATTGATCCTACAAATCTTGTTTCTAGAATAGTTAGATTTGATCCACAAGCTCTACAAGAAGAAGACCTAATCGAAGATTCTTTTCCTGTCATAAACCATAGTTTGAACACCTAAGAAGAAAATTTATATTGCATTTATAACCAAAATTGGGATGAAAACATGGGAGATAAACATGCATATTTTGAAAACCCTAATCAGCAACCCCAACAAGATAAAACTTTTTTCTATCCAATCAGCCTAGGTCTTGATGACATGACTTTCATGAAAAACATTTCACCATCCATTTTACCAACTTTCAAAGTTAAATCCTTAGAGGATCTAGATCAGTTCCTCTTTGAATTTTAGGTTCTCTATTAAACTTATGATTATGTCATAGACAATCAAAATTTGAAAATATTCCCATATACACTCAATAATGTAGCCATGAGATGTTTCATGGGCCTTGAGTGTAATTTCATAACCACTTAGGATGAAATGAAAACTATAGTTTTGGAAAAATATCAAGATTATTGTAGATTCATAGAATGGAAAGAGTATTTTTTCAAGATCAAATAAAATGAAGATAAAACCTTAGAAGATTACCTTGATAGGTTTATATTTATCCATAAAAGGAGTGGTTACCAACTCATTGAGATTATTTTCAAAATATTATTTATTAAAGAGTTATATTATGATGCACATTATGCATTGAACCTAATGGGAAAGGATGACATTGATAAATTAACCTTTCATCAAATTTTAGCATTATGTACTAACTACTCCAAGACAAGACCTAGTTTAAGGAAATCAAGGTTAGGAAAATCACCTAAATTTGACTAATTAATTAAAGAATTTTTTAATTTAAAGACATAAATTATATTAAAATTGGCATCAACCTTAGATGGCCTCAAATCAAAAGCTAATGCTACCAACACCAAATAATTATCAATATATTATCCTAGATGTAGACTTAAACATGCGGTAAAATATTGCCCCTTAAAAAAAAGGTATGCAGTATTTGTGACCTAAATCATGACACCAAAAATTTAAAAAAACTCCATACCATGAGAAAACAAGTGAAAAAATTAGCACATATAATTAAGAAAGTAAACTTTATCTAAAGACAAGGAAACTAGTACTTCTAGTCTTAGAATCAGTTTGGTTCAAGATTTCCTCTATGGATGGCATCATGGACTGGACAAGTCACACCACCAATATAGGGACTCCCAAAACCAAAACCATGGGGTAGTAAAGAATTGATGACCTATATGTGGTAAATGCCTCAAAATCAACCTTGGGCACAATAGCAAAACCAATAACCACATTGGGTACAATAGTCACACCACAATGGTCAAATCAATAATATAAACCACAAAGAAGGTTTCCTCCATAATATGCCTTGATGTCTTCAAAAAATAAAAAACAAAAAAATTATTAGTATTTTAACCAACCATAATTACCTACCTAACTACTGGAAAATTAAAAAAATAGGCAAAATACACCTATTTATGAAGTTGATAATGAAAGTAATGTTGCAAGTGGTTCAACTGAATGCAATTATATTCAACTCAGATCAAGGAGGGTAGTAAGAGATTCACCAATTATCATAAATGAAATTACCAATGATGAAAGCACATCTAAGCTACCTGTAGTCCAAGAACTGACTAAATAAAAGGTAGAATCCATAACCACACCAACCATAATTCAAGATCCCCTTGTTGTTCCATTTCTTAAGAGACTTAAGGAAGATAAATTTAGGGAATATTTTGAATTACTATATGGATTGAAATAAATTAAGATATAAATAACAATATTAAAATACATTAATATATTACTATGTTTAATCAAATCATTAAAGGATTATGCATCAAAGCACTAGGAATAAATAATTAGTATCCTAAAATAATTTAGGTAACTAGCAAAATTATTGATTTATTAGCAGGAAACATACTTGTTCCTAAATATGAAGATCCTAGCAGTCTTGTGATGACTATAATAGTTTAGAATGAGTCTATTTAGAATATGCTTGTAAATCCATGTGTTTCCATAAACATAATGACTATAAACATTGTAGAGTCTTTATCTCCCACAGGGCTTCAGCCTACCACAACAATCTTACAAATGGTAGATCAATCCACTCTTTCCCTTGGAAGAACCATAGACAATATACTAGTTACCATAGAATCCTAAGAATATCTTATGGATTTCATGATACTTCATCCTAAACCAAAGAGGGTAAGACATCTAATTATTCTTGGTAGACCTCGGTTAGCTACAATTATAGTATGAATTGATTGTAGATCTAGAAACATGATAATTTATAAAGGAATACACATGAAATATATATCTCTATATCCATATTCTAGGCCTTTAATGGGCCTTTATAAACAAATATGGGTGGATCAACCTAAAAAAAACTAGACTAGTGTGCCTTCCTTAGCCATGGTTACCATTAAATAACATGCTCAAGAGTTTGAGGAACAAATAATAGAATATTTAGACCAAAAAATCATAGCTCCAAAATCTAATAGTTTTTCTCTAAAATTCAAAAACAATTCTCCATAATTTGATAGTTTTGCTCCAAATTCCAAAAGTTATACTTCAAAGTCTAAAATCCTAGCTTTGAAGACTAATAGCTTAGCTCCAAAGACTAGTAGCTTAGCTTTGAAGACTGATATATATGCTTTGAAGATGAAAAATCATGAATGGAGATAATCCACATCCATTATTAAAAATCCAAAAAATGTCATAAGACCACCAAACATATATCTGATCCTCAATATTTTCAACAAGCCATAGTTGACTAGGCTCAAAATATGTAAAATTCAGTTTTACATGATTTTCATTGTCCATTAACCAATATGTTTTAAACAAGTGAAAAATTTTATAAGGATATAGCCACACTTCATATGTTACTACCACACACATGTCCATTTAATGCCTTTATGATTGAATACAAATAGTTAAATTCCATTATTCTAGGTACTAAATAGATTGTAATCTAACCTAATTTTTTTTTAAATATCAATAGTTGGTTAATTAACTAACATAAAAGAAAAGTATGTGATATATTGATACAAAACAAAATATTTTGTTTGGGATTATAGTGAAATGAAAATAATACATCTTATTTGCTTTACACATCACATCTACATTGAAAATGTTAGACCAGTCAGACAACCACAATGGAGGATTAACTCAGCCTTGGAAGAAATTATTAAGATGGAAATATAAACACAATTATAATTTAGTTTTATCCATCCTATATCTGATCGTTAATGGGTTTCACCTCTAGTTATTGTGCTTAAAAATTATGGAAAAATGAAAATTTTGTGTAAACTACTGAGAACTAAATAAATCCACTATGAGGGAATACTTGTTGTTACCTTTTATTGATCAAGTTTTGGATAATTTGGGAGGAAAATAGTATTTTTATTTCTTATATGGATTCAATGGATACAATAAAAAATATATATATCCCTTGAAGATCAATATAAAACTACATTCACCTGCCCCTAGGGAACATATGCTTACATAGTCATTCCTTTTTAGATTCTATAATGTACCTGTTACCTTTCAAAGAGTAATATTAACCATTTTTTTTAATCTTACAAATGATTATGTAAAAGTGTACATGGATGATTTCACTATCTATATTACTACATTTGATGAAGCTTTGAACAATTTATATAATGTGCTTACTATATGTGAGGAACATCAAGTATCTTTGAGTCATGAGATGCATCATAATGGATGATGAAGGGATAGTCTTAGGACATCATATCTCTTCCCAAGAAATAAATGTAGATCCTAGAAAGATTGATATAATTTCTAACCTCCCCATTCCACAAACACAAACTGATGTTAAATGTTTTATTGGTCATGCAAGATATTATAGAAGATTCATTGAAGACTTCAATAATATAATTGCCCCTATGTTTTCTTTTCTATCAAAAGATGGTGAATTTGTATGGGATGAAAAGTGTTAAGAAGATTTTGAAACATTAAAGAATAAACTCATGATTGCTTCAGTCTTGAAAGGATCTAATTGGGAAAAACATTTTCATATCTACACTGATGTTTCCTTTATGGAATCATAAATTCATCATATCTATAAATCAATCATATCTTAGAGTAGATAGAGCTTACCTACACTTTTAATTGGGAATACATTTGTTAAGTAGGAGTATAACCGATATGGGGATACACTAGACCTAATTAGGGGAGAATTTATCCCAATATATTATGCTAAGAAGGGTTAAAAAGCCTCTAGTATAACATAATCACATAATAACCCTAAGGGGGTCCTAGGTTTTGATCTTTCACCTAGTCTAATAACAAGAAAAGTAAATATAACCTAGTGCTCACTAAAGCCTATGGCATAATATGAGGGGTTAGTAAACAATCAAAACATGTATAAGATAATTTCAATTAAGCTAAGTATGAGTAAGACCCTAATACATGGAATATGAAGAGTAATATTATTCAAATCCAATTGTGATTTAGTGTTTTAGGCCAAATTATGCCTTTTGGTGGAAATTGGTCAAAAGCCTAGTTGGAGGTCATTGGTGGCTAGATTTAGGTTTTAAAATTTACTCTTATTTGGGAAGATGTTGCAAACCATAGGTAAAGCAATGTCTTCTCAAATAATGAGAGATGGCCTGTATGCCAAAAAAATGATGATGGTTGAATAAAAAAGCTCCAAATAGTTTTGAGAAGCCTATGATGATGCCCCCTTGAGGGAGTGGCCATCACATTTGTTAATGGGTGGTCCCTTGAAAATAAACAAGAAGAAAGGTGGAATTAACCCATGGTTGAGATTAATCCAAATAAGAAAATGCTTGTATGCATTGATGTAAAAAATATGTTGATTTGCACAAAGGTGGTTATAATCAAGAATAAAAGTCAAAATAATGATTTGCCTATAGGTAGTTATAATCATTAAGAGGATCTAGATTGGCTAAATATGATGGTGCCCTAGTTAGGGTTGATTAACAAGTACAACTCAAGGATATAACTTAGAATATAAATTAAAGATGAGTGGGTAAAAATTAATAAAAGATATGGATAGAGGAATAATATTGATCAATGTAAATGATTTAGTTATACCTACTAATGAATAAATGCTCATCCTGATTAGTAATGATAAAAATAGAATGGCCAATGGGTTAATTTGATCAAGGGTAGGATGGAAGGACTTGCCAAGGTGATAATAAGAAACTTTTACATCTCCATTGATTATGGACCTTCTTGAAGCTAATATCTACTATATCATGTGATGGTAGGCATCATGATAGAACACCATGAAGAATATTCCAAATATATACATAAGGACTAACTTCTGATCTAATAAATAATTAAAAATAATACATCAATGATAAAAGCCATGATGATAACGTTGGTGTATGAATATGGATGGACCAGAGAATAATGTGCTCAAAGAATCACCTACGAATGTATATAGACTAAGTCGAGGCAATAGTAATGAAAGAAAACAAATAGATAAGTGAAAAAATAAACAAATAAATATAAAAACAAATAAACAACTTGAAATAAACAAACAAACAAAAAGCCTAAAAACAAAAGCAAAAGAAAGAATACTAACAATGATAATACCCCAGTAAGGCAGATCGAGGATAACTAACTAGGCTTTGATAGGACAAATATTTTTGTATTTTGAAATATTATGATTTTTTTTGTCATTTTGAGGTATCTTAACTCGTTAGAGAATAACAAGATACCTACTCACAAAATGATGAGAGATTTTGGCTTAGGTTTCTCATAAAATTGTGAGAGCATATGGAAAGGGGGATTGAGGTGACCTCAACATGAATTGAGCATGACCAAAATAGTTATAAAATGACCTTAAGTCATAGTAAATCTATCCACACAAAAGGAAAAGAAAAACCAACTAGGTCCCAACAAGTTCTCAAATTTTGGAAATGGCCAATTAAATGAAAATAGTAATGGCAAGGTGTTGTGGCAATGCTTGATAAACAAGTGTTGGCCATAGTTTACCCATAGGTAGTTATAACTAAGATATAATGGCATAGGTCAATGATACTAATTTTCCCATAGGTGGTTATAATTAGTAGAAAGATTTGTGAAACATTGATTTACCAATAGGCAGTTATAATTAGGCTCATATAAACAAACTTGATAGGATGAAATATATCTTGCTAAATCAACTGTCACACTACTTTCATAGACTATCATTGAAATATTGATTGGATTGATTATTGAAAATTTATTATAATGCTCTCATAAAAATTGTAGGAAGAACCAAAGGAACCAATATCAAAATAGGATTGGGTAGGATGACTAAAATAGGCTTTAGTTTAGATAAGAATGGAATGATAGTATGTATAAAATGGGAAAAGAGATTGCCCCCAGGTGATAGGGTGAATATAAATAATATGTGATAATGGAAAATGGATATGTAACAATGGAAATGGCATGGAAATGTGAAATAATATGGTACATGTTTTTGGCCTGGGTGTGGTAAATGACATATGATTCTATTTTTCCTATTAAGATGGAAATGCACATCCTAATCCACAAATGATACAAATAGAATACTCAATCATGTTAATTATTATCCCACAACTCATTTGAATAACTACTTCATCAATAAAGACCTGTAGAATGTGATTCTAAGAATGTTGTTGTGATCTTCATTAGTCATTGATTTTGATTCCTTCAAGCATTGAGATGAGATATCTTTGTAGACTCTGTAAAGGAAAGTTCAGCTATGGATAGTAAATAGGGAAAAATAATGGATGGTTGGTAGGTCTAATTGTGAAATGGAATGTCAGATGATAATGGAATGTATAATGGTGGGAAAATAAATAAAGATCAGAACTTTTAGTCACACATAATGTTATTGATCCCAAATTTGACATAATTTTGGTTGTGGTGGGGCCAAATACTCGTTCTCTTAATAGGACCATCAGATTTTTCTATTGTTTGGGCTTAAGAGTATCTACCATATAATTAGGCTATAGATAGGAAGCTATTTTGATTTGATCTTTGATTTTGTCTTCATCAAGTAGTGAATAAATTTTGTGCTCAGCTATTGGTGCCTCAAAGATGTTTTCACCAATGAATTTTTCTTGATTATCCCATAGCGCCTTCACCAAGGTTTCATTAAGAAATCTTGAATTTTGACTTTGATTGCCTTCTAGCACTTCCAAAAAATTTCACTAGAAGATGTTGAGTTATGACTTAGATTGTTCCCTAGAACCTTCGAAAAGCTTTCACTAGGAGAGTGTTCTTTTGTTATATGAATGTGGTTTTGGCCTCCTTACTCTTCTTCAACTGTTATGTCACCATGGATGTAGTTCAACAAAATGTGATTCTATCAATCCCAATTGACATTTGTGTGAGATGGAATGTCAATGATATGGTTATTTTGGTTTATGTTAATGACTTGTGGAATGGTAATGGAATAGGGAAAGATGCACAATCCTCATAGAAGATACTAGGATAACTTATGTCAAATTTGAAGTACTCATCCTTAAAAACTATAGAAGGATCACAAATGTATTTAAATTAATTTGCAAAGCATGCATAACTAATTTTATAATATCCATGAACATATTCTTCTTTTTAATTTAATTCTAACTCAAGGGACTCTAAATCTAATATTGAGACTAATGTTGATTTAGATTCTAATGGTAGATCTGATGTTGGTTCAAGAATAAAACCTAAATCTAACTTTGATTCTTCATCTGATGGGTACTCTATTACAATGATGTCTTGTTGAATGTTTGGTTTTAGAAAAATAATTATTTTTGATGGCATAATGGGCTCCAAAAAAACTAGTTTTTCAAAGTGAGACTCCTCTAGGATGGGAAAATGGTCAAAAGATAACTCCTCATAGACTACCTTATCAATAGGAGGATCCTGAAAAATAAGCACATGGTCAAGGTAATGATTTGCCCAAAGGTAGTTATAATCATTAATAAGTGATTCAATAAAGACTAACTTGTTACAATGAGACTCCTTGACAACTAGTATAAGATCAGTAGGTGATTCATCATAGGTTGACTTATCATAAGTGATTGGTTCAACAAAAATATCTCAGATTGATTGGTTATTTTGGCCTTGGTTTCTAATGAGTTAGAAAATACTAGTTTTTAACATGGATTAGTCCTAAAATGATTGTATTGGTTGAGGTTTGGATGAAATTGGTTCCAGATAAGGAATGTCCTAGGGTTGGATAATGGTAGGGCAATAGGAAGCATAATTGCTTGCATGAGCCAAAGGATGAAGTCTTAAAATGGTAACTGTAGGGTGTTGTGGGGCTTGATTACTCACACAAGTTAATAAGACTAGGTCCTAGAATGATGAAGGGGTGTTTTGGAGCTTGATTTCTCACACAAGCCAAAGGATGGGGTCCTAGTATAGAAATGGTTTGGCATTGTGGAGCCTGATTACTCACACAAACCAAAGGATGAGGTCTTGGTATGAGAATGGTATTCCTTGGATATTGTAGAGCTTAATAGCTCATATAATCCAAAATAGGGTTAGGGGTAGCTGATGATCAAATACAAAAATATGTCATAGAACTTAATTGCTTGCACAAGTGAAAACATCAAAGTCTTCCTCATAAACCATATCATCCCAATCATGAGTTGGGTCATAACCTAGTTTTTGACTATGTTCCACATAGTGATTATTGTAAAGACGGTATGGATCAATATCCAAAAAAACATTATCTATAGTTAGGTCTTCAAAATATTCCTCACAAGCCTCTTCATGCCAATCAAGTTCTTGATTTAGATTTTATGGATTTTGACTATGTTCCCCATATGTAATATTGTAGGGAGAATAATAAAACTCCTTAGAAAATGTTTCTCTATAGGGGTTCCTAGTGGGATTTTTTGTGACCGTTCTATCATAAGTTAGATTTTACATGAATCCACCATAATTGTAGCTAGACATATCCACATAAATGATGAAAGATCTGAAATAAAGAGGCTTAGAGTTATATAAACTCTGAAAAACTATCTAAAGGACAAATGGTTCAAACTTGGTCTAACTTGGTTGAAGGGTTGGAGTTTATATCTCAAACATGGTTTGAAAGTGGATTTGTATCTCCAAAATAATTTTTTCTAAGACTTGGCATAAAATAGTCTAACATAAAATGTCTAGCTTCAAATGTCATATACACAAAAAGTCAAGCGTCTGAATAAAAACTGGTATGTCAAAAGTCTAGGTCAAAGTGTTCCAAACAAGGTCTAAACTAGGAAAGGGAAAAGTTAAGTTAATAGGTATTTTTTCCAAATATAGAGTCAAAATATAGGCTCAAACAAATAGGCATGTGTTAGGAATTTTGGCCAAATAACATCAAAATCTAGACTTGAAACAAAGGCTGATGTGATTTGATTTAATCTAACAAGTTTTGAAACAACTTTGACATAAACCAAGCACATGGAATCAAACATAAACATGATCATTTGGCATAAGGAATAAGACAAATGGCTCTTTTAAGAAAGACTGTGTTTTCCCAAATAAAGGCACAAACATTGATGAGGATAGGCATTAAACAAATAAACCATCAATAGTTTTCAAATTTGGTGAATTGATTAACTGAATTTATGTAACCCAAAAGATAAATATCTATGTATCAACCCCATGAATTAAGTCCTAAACAAAAATTAATTAATGTTTGAATCCAAACATGACAAAGCTAATTAAAAACTCAATGTTGAAAACTAGGATTTTACCAAACAACCTAGACAAGATTGGACAACATGACAACATAAGACAAAGGTCCAAATGGTAGGCAAATATGGTTTGAAAAAAATGGTTTCTGGCACAAGGTGAAACAAGTCTTAAAATAAATTAAGCATCCTAACGGCATAAACATGCTCAAATGATGTGATCTATATTATGCTTCAAAAGACTTAAAGGCAAAAATGGTTTGACATGATTTGGGTAGCATAATGTTACCCTTATCAACTCAAATACATTATTTTGACATGGGTTATGAATAAACAAACACGTTTTAGTCTTAAAACATACAAATCAAAAATGACTAAAATAAATTAAGTATAATCATCCAAATCTTAGCAAGAGTATGGCAATGTGGGGTTGACTAAATGATGAAGTTTTAAATGTTTCTATGGGAATCAATTACATAATGACTTTCACATCAAATGATGCAAAATACAAGCACAAAAATTGGGTGACCATGGCATTAGCTAGTTGTAAAAAGGTATAGTCCTTTTTACAACCACTACATCCTATTTTTTACTCAGTGTAGTGTGATGTCCAAATGCAAATACATCCCATGTGTGACTCAAAAGGAGTAAGTGAAGTCAATGTTGGGAGATGAAACCCTGGATCAAAGCTTTACTAAAGAACTTGTAGGAGGTAATGAAATCCCCCTCTCAAATGCAATGAAATTAAAGACATAAAAAGAAAGACTTTAGGGTCATTTTCAAGGTCACCCAAAATTTGATGAGTTTTTGGGGAGTGCTTTAGATGACATTCTTTCTAAGCCTTAGACTAGGGTTTTTACAATAGGAATTGTTATTTTGATTCTAAGGGTTCCCTAAAGGGGACAAATGGAAGATCATACATGTAACACCCCTCTATTTTCTAAACAAAGTTAGATCAAATAACTATTAAAGATAAAAATGATAAGTGTGTTCAATTTCAAGCCCAAATGAAAGATTTGGTGGTGTTCATTTGACCCCTTGCTCTTAATTTGTAACTTTGAAATCTAACTACAAGATGTAATAAATAACACCCTAAATGATTTTCCTTTAAGCACCAAAATGAAAATTTTGATTCATTTTAAAACACCCTAAAAGAAGTATAAAAGGATCTAATTAAGCATGCTTTGATGATTTGTCAAGTAAAACCTACAAAAATAATGTTAGTAAGATGTTTATCTTAGAATCACTTTTGAAGATGAAACAACCAACTTAGAAAAATGAGATCTCAAGTTTTATGTAAAAAAAACACCATGACCATCATTGGTTATACTAACTGGCAATGGTGACTTTTATGTAACCTGATGACAGTTTTACTAATTGATAATGGTTATACAGACTGACATCAATTTTACTAATGCTAACTGATGATGGTTGAAAATCACTATCAATGGTTTACTCAACTAGCGATGGTCACTATGTAAACCCGTGACAATGAAAAAAATGGCCAAATAATTTAGTAAATCATTTAGAAAGAGTTTTAAGCATCCAAATTAAAATTTTAAAGCTTCCTCATGCTCTCCTTCATACATGGGATGTGTTGGGTCCCACTAGGTGTGTTATTATGTGATTTAGTGTTTAGGCCAAATTGTGCCTTTTGGTGGAAATTGTTCAAAATCCTAGTTGGAGGTCATTGGTGGCCAAATTTAGGTGTCTACACCAATACTTATACTACTTTTATATACTAGAGAGAGGATCAAAATTAGACAATACTTTAATGAATTTGAACCCATCGAGACTTAATCTCTCCCTTGGCCAAAGGGGCTTTGAAAGAGGTTATTGTGGTTTTTATAGATCACTATTAAAGGGTAAAGCATCCATGACTGATCCACAAGACTAGATTCTCCAAGTCAAAACCCTAAGTTAAGGCTCCTCAAGTAGAATGGTGGAAGAGTAGATTATAAATAAGTATGAGTGAATAATAACTCTTGATTGCATATTTAAATAACGATGAAATGATCTTACATTTATAGGTGGATTTGACCCTAAACCCTTCCTAAAATATCAGTCAACAGGGTTGACCCAATCAAACTAAAATAGTTTTAGTCAATAATTCACTAGGTCCCAAACTAGGTTGGTCAAAGGCCAAACTAACTCCTAAGTGAAAATCACCCAAAACTATACAGAGTCAACTGAGTAAAGCTAACTACTAGAAGGGGATTAAGGTGAAGAAAAGAAGTATGGAGAGTGGAAAAGACTAAAATAATGTCTAAGGGATGAGTAATAGCTCAGGGAATGGTTTTAAGGGGTTGGTTGGATGGTAATATGTGTTAATAAGGGACAATAATCTTTTGAAACACCAATGGTCAGCCCACCCCTTTCTTGGTGCATCCTTTAAGGTATGCACTCAAAGAGATTGAGTCTTGATGGGTTACTATAAGATGAAAAGCATTAGTATTTGATAAAATTTAAAAATATTATGTGTATACATATCACCCCCTTGAATCTCATCACGTGTCACTAAGGTTTAATAGGTGATGGTTCTTTGAGAAATAACATAAGAACACATAATGCTGATGTTAAAAACAAGTTTCAATATTTTAAATAAAAAATAACTAAAAGTAAATGATAAAAAAGGAAATAACTAAAAATTAAATATAATGCATACCTTGACTAACCTTTATCATTGGATGATTGTCTATTGTGTTAGTTTTTATTTTTTAGGGTGTAAAGACTATTTTTGACAAACTCAAGAATACAAAACTAAAGAGGAAAAAAAAACAAACTTAAGAAAGCCAAGATAAATTTTTATATGAGAATGGGATGTACTTGTGAATTTGGTAATCTAGGGTGACAAGTGCTATGTTAGAATAATTGACCAAGTCAAAAACAAGAGTAAATCAAGTAATTGAAAATCTAAGGCTACTAAAGACTAAAAAAATCAAAAAAGTAAACCTTAAGTAAGAAATTCAAACTCACCAAGTCAAACCAAGGATACATGTTAAAAATATGGTAATGAAACATCAATATAAAAGACAAAATCAAAATGGCAAAACAACATTGATAAGTAAGTAGTAACAATCCTTATCTCACTCAACAATGGAAAAAATAAAAGTGCATAAAAGGGAAAACAAAATTTATGAGTGAGAAGTAACAAGCCAACCTCACTCAACAATGGAAAAGGGGTATGAAATTAGGTGTTTTTAATAATAGGATAGTACAACAATTGGCAAATGGTAAAAGGAAAGTAGAATAAGTTTAAGAATGTAATTCTATGGTATAAATAAAATCATCCATAGTTGATCAAACATATTGTTTTGATATAAGGATAGATAAAATTGAAATAAAGTAGTGTTAGGATGTTTGTAAGAGGTGAAGAAGGAAAATAGATTTAGACTCATAATTTTCCTATCATGGGGGGAAATGAAATAGGTGGAGGGGAAAATGAAATAAAAACCAAGGTAGAGGAACTCTTTATAAAAGTCGAGACACTCAAATTAGGTTTGTCAAAACAAGACAACTTTGGACCTTAAGGACTTTGAAGAACTTCTCTTAAATACATAAGTCTTAGATCAACAAATTTAGTATATAGATCATCCAATGAAGGCTATATGCATGAAAAGTAAAATGGACCTACCTTCCCACAATGTGTTCCCCATTCCTTAAAACCCCTTAAAAACCCATTGATCTACTACGAATATTGGGTACTTGTGTGAGAAGGTAGATATCACTAAAATATTTTTTTATTCTCCTTTTCTGGTCTATTATCCTACTGCACCCCAAATGACCTCAACTCTATTGTGAAGCTAACTGTGGAATTTGAGGTTTGACTAGAAAAAGGAGATGTTCTTTGAATCACATATTTTAATGTGATTTTGAATTTTGAGATTTGTATGTTTCCTTTTGTATATATCATTGTATTTTGTTTTAAATTATTTAGATTTTAATTTTCTTGATGGATTTTTCTATTCATCCTCCATACAGATTTAGAAACTAAACATGGGTATTAATGATGACTTTCATTTGAAAAATTGGGACTTGGTTGCTAAGAGGGATAAATTCAAAGAGTATGGGATCTAAGAGTCTCATAAATCTAGGTGAAATAAAACTACTATCTTAACTTCAACCTAATTCTATCAAATGTGGAGTGAAATGAAAGGAAATCAATAATAATGACACATGGAACAATTTGAATTACTTCAAATCACAAAAAATGTGACAAATGGAAAAAAAGGGATATAATGACAATGAAGTGTAATTCCTTATCATAATAATAAAGGAAATGGAGGAAAACATTCTAACATAGATTGTTGTGCAAATTCTATCTATCAAAAGAAGCAAAAGCTAAAGTTGAGAACAAGGATTAAAAAACATTCTAAAAAAGGGATGATATGATGGTAATTTTATGAGGAGGGTCAGGTCCTATCCATGGTCTTACACTACAACTCATAAAAGATAAATCCAAGGGATACCAAAATAAATGTTAAAAGAGAATAAAGATAAAGAAGACTATGGTACTGGGTCCTATCCATGGTTTTACAATGTAACTCATGAGAGAAAAGGGAAACTAAAAGACCAAAAAAGGACTAAATGTTTTTAGAAATTGAGAATTGTTGTAGAGGGAGATAACCATGTGAGTTACCTAAAAAAAGTGTTAGATAGATATAGATATAAATCATGAAAAGAATGAAATATTTTAGGAAAAATAATTCTTGAGGAATTGTGCATTGGTGGGCTCTTTGAAAACATGGCCTTCGTTAGTTTGAAGGTAGTAAGTGCTTGGATAAAGAATATATTTGAATAAATATAGTACCCACCATTTTTGGGAATATTTACCTTATTTATCATGGGTTTAGTCGAATTTAAGGATAAGATCACCAATATTAAAAGTGTGGACTTTAACATGTTTATTATGTTGCTTGACAATATGAACCTTGTATTGGTGGTTATGTTATAAAGAGTAAAGATGAAATTCACCAATAATATAAATAACATGAAGGTGATATTCACATAATTATTCATTGATAATAATACCATGAATAGATATATGAAGAGAGGGAAGCTCAGCTTTCAAGGGAAAGATAGACTCAAAACCATAGACTAGAAAAAATGGCATTGCCCCAGTGGTAATACATATGCTAGTTTGGTAGACCCAGAGTGTAGAGTAGAGATGAAGATGCCAATATATGTGGGTTTTAAAAATTATATTTTGGATATTTGTTTTTATAATTTTTTTAATAGCCTCATCTTGGCCATTGTATTGTAGATGATAAGGCATGGAAAATTTGTGATTGATCTTGAATTTAGCATAAAGTTGTTTGACATGCTTATTTTTGAAATTACCTCCATTATCTAAAATTATGGTATAGGGAACACAAAAATAATAAATAATTTTATCAATAATAAATTTTTGAATGGTAGGACTAGTGACATTAACAATGGGCATGGCTTCAACCCACTTACTAAAATATTTAGTAGCTGTGATGATAAAAACATGCCCATCTTAGGAGCGAGGTAATTTTCTAATGAGATCCAATACTCATGTGGAAAATGGCTAAGGAGTTTCACAAGTTTAAAGGTTGATTGGAATTTAATAGATGAGATCATCATGAGGCTGGCAAAGAGTACACTTTTTATCAAATTCAATTGCATCATTTTCAAGTGTAGGCCAAAATTAACCCATACGTAGGTATTTGTGTGTTGTAGCATGCCCAATTTAGTGGTCACCATAAATTCCCCCATGTGTTTATTAAATAACATGAGGTACCTCATCTTGAATAAAATAATAGAGTAAGGTACCTTTAATGTTACAATAATAAAGAATGTTGCATCAAAATACATACTTAAAAGCTTGATTATGAATACATGTCTTTTCACAAAAATCTAAGTTAGGAGGATAGGTTTAGTGTTCCAATAATTTAATGATGTCTTGATACCATTATATTTATCAAATGGTAATAGCCTCGATGTGGCAAATAAGTGAATCTAGTGGTTGAGTTGAAGATGGAGATTTTATTATTTGTATAAGAAAGGTGGGATCAGAACGAACTTGGTAGGGATGAAAGAGAGATTTTGAAGAAGCAAGAAAATCAGTAATGGAATTTTGATATCAAGGAATAGGCTCAATAGTGAAAGAGATGAAATCCTTGGAAAGAGTGGTTGAAATATGATGGTAGGTAATGAGATTCTCACTTTTACATTGTTAATCACCATTGACTTAACATAAAATAAGTTGAGAATCACCCAAAGCATGTAGATATTGAATATCTAAGTCAATAACAACTCTCATGCCTAAGATTAGAGCTTTGTACTCATCCATTATGTTGATGACATCAAAGGTGAAATGAAAATATAAATGAATGATCTTACCAAGAGGATTTGGGAGAATACAACCTACCCCAACTCTTTGAAGGAATTTAGCACCTTTAAAGGGAAGGGTTCAAGTATACTTGTGCAAGTGAAAATTAATTTTAGGAATTTCCTTGATAACTAATTTAGGTTTAGTATTATTGGAGGTAATATAAGATTCATCAAGATTATTTACTTCAAGGTCAATGGTAAAGTTATGAAAATAATCTTTAAGAGAAATAGATTAATTAATACCTTCAATGTAAAGGATATTATTATCTAGAAGATCATCTTGAAGGGGAGAAGTAGTGGGCACAAGAGCTATGATAAGTTGATTAACTATGAATTTACATTTTATTGATTTCTAAGCTATGATCTGGAGATCAAATTCCATTAGGAGGACCATCTATTTTTCAATTCTATCTCTAGGAAGAAAGGATTTGGAGAAGTGATGAAGGGGGTTGGAATGAACAATGACATAAGTAGTCTAGTAAAGCATGTAATGGTGAAGATTTTTAGCTATTAAATAGATAGTTAGGAAATCATGTTCAATTTTGTTATAAAATGTTTCATAATCAATGAGACCTTGACTAATGTAATAGATATCATATTCTCTTCCATTATTTCCATGTTGGTCAAGCATTGCCCCAAATGATATAGGCGTGGAAGATGTATATAGAATCAATGGTCAATCATTAGAAGGAGGATGAAGTGTGGGTGGGTAAAGCAATGAATCTTTTATGTTATCAAAGTATTTTTTAAAAGTGTATATCCATTTTAAAGTAGTACCTTTCTTGAAGAGAGAATTGATGGAGTGAATGTGATAAGCCATTTTGGGCATGAATCGTCTTATTGCCCCAAGTTTGCCTAGGTAAGTATGAATGTCAGGAATGGAATGAAGAATGGGCATGTTGATGATAGCACTAATATTATTGGGTTAAACATCAATGTGATAAATATAAACTAGGAATCCCAATAATTTTCTAGATGTGATACCAAAGACACATTTGTAAGGATTGAGTCTAACTCAATATTTAAGAAGGTAGTAAAAAATGATAGAAAGATTTGATAGATTAGTCTGATGAATTTTGGATTTAGAAATGACATAATCCACATATATTTTAAAACATTTATGGATAATATCATGAAATATGTGATTCATTACTCATTGGTAAGTGGCTCTAGAATTTTTGAGACAAAGGGGATTTTGACATAGCAATATTTATCCCATTCTATGGTGAAAGTGGTCTTGTGTTGGTCCTTAGAGGAAATACGAATCTTATTGTAATCCAAGAATCCATTTATAATAGATAAAATTTAATAACCAATAGTGAAATAGATTAAGTTATCTATTAAAGGTAAATTAAAGTTGTCCTTGGGACAAGCAAGGTTAAGATTATGGAGATAAATACAAATGTGAATGATCATAGTGACCTTTTACTGAATGAGAACAATGTTAGAAACCCATTTTGAATAGTTTACTAGTTTGATAAATTTAGCATCAACTAATTTGATGATTGTATTGTGACATAAGGTGGAAACTTTAGGAGGAAATTTCCTTTGCTTTTAATGCATAGGATTAGCATCAAGATAAGTAATGATATTATACACCATAATGCTAGGGTAAATATTATGCATGTACTCATAGGACTAAGCACAAAACTTACAGTACTTATCAAATAATAATCTACAATTATCATGTTTGATATGTGAGAGTTCATGATATACTATAATTGGTCATGGACAAGATGGAGTACCATATTTAATGTGAGTGGTTTCTTCAATAATCATGTCATTATCACCTTGAAAGTGATATGGTTCATTAGGTAATAAAGAAATTAGATTAATTTTAGGATCAATTCTAGCAATAAAGTTGTTAAAACAAGGGGTTTTAATTTTAAAATTCCCAAGTTTATGATGTCACTAAGGAAGTTGTGATTCTCAAGCATGAAGTATTTCAAAAATAGCTTCATTAATAGGCAAGGTGAGAAGAGGATCATAATACTCAATGTCTACTTTGAGATCTAGAATTTGATTACCATGACTATCATACTCAGAATGTATCTAATGAATATCAGTTGCCTTGGCATCTAGTTTAATCTTAAAATTAGGAGAAGTATATGGATAAGAAGGGATTAGAGTATCATTGGTTTCAATGATGGGAGAATAATTGGATGTAATGATTGAATAAATAGGTACTAATGGAGATGTTGGAATTTTAGGAGGTTTGAAAGGTATAATTTGCTCTACCAGCCAAGGAGTATCAATAAGTGAAGAATTGGTAGGAGGCACATGACCCTTAGGATCTAATCCATGATCTATAAAAAGGGTACGGACATCCCAATTAAAATAATGAATTTGAGTTAAGGTTTTTTTATAATGCTGGACATCCAAATCTTGAGATTGAGCTTGGGCCATTAAATAATTATCATCATATGTTGGATAAATTTTACATGCATGAGAATCAAGGGGAGTTTTAGAAGGTGAAATCCCAATATTATTAAACATACAAGGAGACATGATGAGAGGATCTTGAAATAATTTGGCCACTCCAAATTCATTTCAAGTAAATGCATTTTTTGGTAAAGAAGGTTTTTAAGCATTGCATGGAGGGGAAAATTAATAGTCTAATCAATAAGAGGAATAATATAGTCCCTTGGTAATAAATAAGGAGGAATTCATTGTGAAATCTATGGAGCTAGCTTGGTGGTATTGAAAGTATGTTGTAAGTCATTATGTTTATCATCATCAAAATCTGCAAGAGTAACTTGTAAATCAGGATTCATGTTGATGAACTCGAGTAATATGATTATAGGATTTGGGATTAATAATATGAATACTCCATGAGTTGGAATTAACATCATGATTATATCATTTCCCATTGTGTAATAATTTAATGCATTGGCTACCGAAACAAGAAATATCCCTCATTTTATAAGTCCATGGGCATCCAAGGAGTATGTTTTAAGATAAGGGTAAATCAAGGACCATAATATTAGTTTGAATGATCTTAGGTCTAATGGTTAATAGAAGATGGTTTTTCTTGAGATGATCCTTGTTATAACCAAGTTGTTGAATTAACCATAAAGATGTCACATTAATACCAGAGCCTTCATCAACTAGAAATTTATTGATAAGGGTAGTATTAATGGCTATTTTAATAAAAGGTGGTGGATCATCAGTATGAAAAATAATTTTATCATTGGTCATGTCCTCTTCAATGAATTAAATAGAAGGTTTGGAAGGACACATGATTTGGTATTCATGCTGGTAGGTTGAGATTCAATAGAAGGTGGTTCTTAAAAAATAAAGGATGGATCATAAATTTTTTGGAGTTATTTCATAAGGAACTTGTGATGATAGGGTAGAGTATGAAACAACTCCATAAGTGGAATATTTTAAGGTATAGAGTTAAGTTTTCCAAGAAAGTTCTAATGAGATTTAGAAGAACCAACACATGTTTTAGGAGGTAAAGTGGATTTTGAAGGAATAGATCTAGTTGGAGGTTCAAAAGGAAGAAGTGGATCCTTATGTACTTCCAAAGTTAGATTAGTAGTGGTAGTGTCTTTAAGAAATTTTTATTCTAAAGATAGCTTCTTGGGTTTGGTAAAAGGATCTTTGTGAGCTCATTTGTGATGATAATTGACCTTAGCAATGTTAACATATTGAGAGTTGTTATAATATTGGTCATAATTGGCATCAATGGCACAAACTTCCTTAGTATTTGGTTCATTATTGGTTATAGAAAAAGATTTTTGGTTATTTGAGTTATAATATTTGGAAGCTTGTTGATTTTGATAAGTAGTGGTGTTTCTTGATTATGAAGATTGATCATGGCTTCATGATTAATGAATCACCAAACATATAAGAAATAACAAATTTGGTAATCCATGTAAAAAACTCATGGGAATGGCCAATGTCAGCATAGGCCCAAAAAAATAGATTAGGGTCATAAAATTTGGGAGGATTTTTAGGATAAATGAAAGGTCTAGAGGGTGGGAAGAGTTGTTTTATTTTCTACACATAAAGTGGTGTGTGAGAAGATAAAGGGATGTTGGCTTTAAAAACTCCTAGTTTGGTTTGTGGAGTATTACTAGTGATAGCATTGGTATATGTTTGAAAATATCATTTTAAAAGTTTAGGATTAGGTTTGAATTGATTCATGAGAAAGTATTGACATTTAGCTTGGTAAAGGGCTTCATTAAGTGTTTGGGGAGCAAATATTTGAATCTTATATTAGAGAGGATTCAAATTAGTGAAAAAAAGTTATAATAGGTTATCATTAGTCATGTTATGGTTGGATTTATGGGCCAATTATTTCCATCTTTTGATAAAGTCATGAGCTGATTGAGTGGGAGATTGCCTAGCATTGATGAAGTGGCTAAGGAAATTTTTGAGAAGATCATTGTGTTCAAAATCTTTAACTAAAGGATTAAACAAATCTTCAAGTTGCCAAATAGAACATTGGGGTAATTTTTCGTACCATTATAATACATCACTAGTGAAAGTTTTGACTAAAATTTTAGTTTTGATGAAGGTATTAGTTTGGATCCACTCTTTGTAAAGATTGGCAAAGGCTTTGAGAAATGAGAAAGGGTCTTTAGTCCCATCATACTTAATAATTGGTTATATGTTACCAATATCGATAGACATAATGAAGGGATCCAAAGGCTCATTTTGAATAGTTTGAAGCATATTGTTATTCATTATGGGTTGAGGAATAACATTACCCGAGGCATCCGTAAGAGGTGTAAGAATGTAATTGTAATTGTGATTACTTTAAGAATGGATAGTCAGAGGTTGATTATCCATATTAATAAAATGTTGTTGAAATTGCATCATTTGATTAGTGTTATAATTTTTCATTATGTCCATTTGTTGAATAACTTGGGCAAGAAGTTGAGTTTTAATAGGAGGTGGGTTGGTGTTGTTAGGAGCTTTCCCTAAATTAGTGTTAGGAGGAGGGTTATTAGAAGATGGATTATGAGTGGGATTATTGATTAAAATTCTCCCATATTAGTTTGAAAATTTTGAAGATAAAAAGTATCTTGGTAAGTATATAAAGGATTAGTCCCATCAACTTCATCTTGAGGTGTGATTTGTACCATGTTACAAGTCATAGGTGGAAGGGAAAAGGTGCCCCAAGAGTGATGGTGCTCTTGGGAAGAAAATAGAGGCAAAAATGAAATTCCAATATATTATCAAAATGGATTCAATCTATCCAATAAGATTCTGAGAGGAGACTTCAGTATGACTAGAAAGAAATGAACAAAATGCTAACAAAGAGAGATAGTGAACTTGATCGACAAATAGAGAAGGTAAAATATAGTGCAGGGTTGATGGTGTCAACCTAGCACAGGGAATAGGGCATAAAAATAATACAAGGTTAATTAAGTCTATTTATCACCATAAATAGATGCTAGAAAAGTGTACAAGTTTGACTAGATTGACCAAGTATAATAGATAGTGAAAATTAGATAACTTATAATAGACTCTATCAACTAAAATAAATTTGTACTAAAAATAGTTTTTCAAGTATTTAGAAAAGTAAGAAATAAAGTGAAATAAATAATTAATTGGATCAATGAGGGTGATCCAATTGAGGCACACAACACGAATTCTTGTACCAATAGTAGCTAATGCAAGGTTTTGTAATATAAAATACAATTGAGAAAAGAGTAAGCAATCAACTTAGAAAGAAAAAGTTAGCTAAATGGTCAACCTAAATTTTGTCTAGATTATTAGAATGTGTGTGTGTGTGTGTGTGTGTGTGTGTGTGTGTGTGTGTGTGTGTGTGTGTGTGTGTGTGTGTGTGTGTGTGTGTGTGTGTGTGTGTGTGTATTATGGGAAGTTGGATGTAAGCAAGGAACTAAAAAAAATCTAAGGATAGTTTCAAGACATTTGCACTAAAAGGAATTTGTATTGGTAATGGTACAAGCTTGGTATTGGGGTCTACCTCATCACTTCACACACCACAATGATAAAGGTGTCGAGTTCTTATCCAAAATATACTATTAACCATGTGTTTATACTTGGCCAAAAAACCAAGTTAGCTTCCCCATTAGTGATGAAATCTAAGTATATCGGCATTGGGCAGATAATTATTAAAGTGCTTGTTAATATTTTGTGATTTGGTCATGTGTGCATAAAATAGAAAATAGTGAGACTAAATGGTAAATTTAAAACCACCTGTATTGATTGTGTTATATTCTAAGCATACAAGTAACAAGAAATGAAAGTATGAGCTAATTACTAGCATATAAAGGTTAATTCCAACTTTAAAATATGGTACAGTGTCGATGTTATCGATAGTGTATGTATAAAATATATAATAGGGTTGACAATGTCACCTATATAGTATAAAATAAAAGGTATAAAAATGAACAGGGTTGATAGATTCAATTTAGCTATCTAAACAACATACAAAATTTAAAATTGGCTCAATAGGGTCAATCTAATTGACTATACATGGGTAGTTTTAAAGACTAAAAACTATGAAAAGAAAGATTATAAGAAAAGGGATAAAAGATAGAAATGAACCTTGATAGGTTTTAAGATGCATAAAAGTGATATTGTTTCCAAAGAACCTTGATAAATGATTGTAAATTTTTTTAACAGAATCGACCAGGTTGATCTAGCTTTATAGAAGCATATTGCTGATTGCCTAAAATATATAGGGTTAACTAGGCCAACATAGTATACTGAACAAGATGTCTAAAATTTTGAAAACCTATACTAGGTCAGCTACATTGATCCAGTATCATGTACCTAAAAAATAACCTACATATAAATAAAAGAGTCATATGGATGTGACTATGTGTTAAACCTTCCCACAGAAATGAGAATTGTGTAGATGTAGTTGACCTAGTATTATGAATATATGATAATAAAAATGATAAAATAAGAAAAAGTGAACAAATCCTACAAGGGTTAGTTCATGTTAATTTCACTAGAATGTATGCAATCATAAATACATTATATCTATAAATCAATCCTAGCTCAAATAAGATAAATCACAACACTTCTAATTAGGAATATATTTGTTAATTGATAGCATGACCAATATGAAGATCTACTACACCTGATTAGGGGAGTATTTATCAAAATACACTATGTTAAGGAGGGTTCCAAAGCCTCTAGTATAACATAATCATGCAATAACCCTAAGGGGTCTTACTTTTTTATATTTCACCTAATATGATAACAAGAAAAGTAAATATAATCTTGTGCTCACCACATCTTGTGACACAATATGAGGGGTTAGTAAACAATCAAAATCTATTCATACTAAAATGCAATTTTTACAACTTGAACATGACTTGTGACACCAAAACCATAGGTCTCTCCTACTCTCTTACACAACCCAAAGCATATTTTCACTATTTCCCAATCATTTGAAGCCTTATAGATTTAACCCCTACTATCCTAGACTCTTATTCATCATGGATCTATCCCCCAAGGTTCTTTTCCCCCTAGACAATAGCATAATAAGTTAGACTACAACACTAGGATCCAGGGTGTCCACTTTACAACACTAATGTCCAAGTCCATAATAGCCTCAAATGGTCATATTTTATTAAATCCTTATGTTTTCCCTTGTTAGCCTAATGTGAGTTCATCTAACCTAGGACCTATAGTTTCCCTATAAAATCCCATTTAAAGGTCATTTAGAAGGGTTATAAATTATTTAAAAAGGCATAAGATAGAAATATACTAAAGCACACTCAAACAAATCTTCTTATTCTTTACATACAACCAACCACTATTATTTCCAACCTATCCAAGCTCCCACACAAGTCATGAGTCATCTCAAGCTTGCCCAAATTCAGATACACTTAAATTTTATACATAGGATTACACAATACACATTCAAATTGGGAGAAATACATTGACATTGATCCCTCTTCACAGTATTGGTATGTAGGTATCATGCCGACACACAGGGTGTGATCACACATTCAATGCATATTACACACTAACCCCTTTTCAAATTAGATTTGAGATCACTTATCAAGCATGAAGAGGAACTAGGATCCTTAAAGACCAAATCAATTGCACATGAAGCTTCATAAATAACCAAAAATCAATATTTTAGGCATAGGGTCTCCCAGAGCAAACAAATAGAACCTAGAAAGCTCAGAACCACAAGACTACAATGCCAAACTAGGAATATAGTACTAGACCTTTAGATGTCCCATTTTTGGTGCTCTTGTCTAGGTAGAAAATAGACTTTTGGGTCTTATATTCAATAGTTTTCCTAGCCAGACTAGAAAATATCAACCTTTGAATCCTCCATCTCAGTCTAGAACCATCTAAGTTTTATTTTCTTCCCTCTTGTTTGTTATTTTTAGAAATCAATTAAGCACTTATAAATCAATAGGTTAATTATGGCATATTTATCTACTAACTTTCCATTTAATCCAAATGCCTTTAATATTTAGGAAATTAACCCCTATAGTTTCCCAAATTTAGTAAAACATTTGGTGAACCCAACTTTGAATTTTCACACAAAAACCCTAGGGCTAGTTATTTCTGATTTTTTGAAATATTTTCTAATTTTTCATAACTTTAAAAATAAATATAAAACTATAAATTAATTGAAATATTTTCAATAGTTCACTTAAACCCTAGTTTGCACAAACTAGGTCCTATTTGCATACAAAAAATTTCAAACCACTAGGAAAAATATATTGCTAATTTTAGAAATATTTTTATATTTTTCTTAGAATTTCAAGCTCAATTCTAAAAATTTATAAAGAAAAAATTTAGATTATTACATTAATTTTGAAAAAAAACATTTCAAAGCCCTAGTTGCATCAACTAAATCCTAGTAATTTTCAAGTAATACTCCACTTATTTTTTGAAAATTTTGATTGAATATTAAAATCATAAAATAAATTCAAATTTCAAAAATTCATAGTAAATTACAAAAAAATTATGTCTCAAAACCCTATTTGCATCTACTAGTTCCCATTCAAGCAAGTAATTTCTCATAATTTTTTGAATTTTATCTTGAATACTTCATTGAAAAAATCAATTTCAAATTCAAAAGTTTATAGTATTTTGTAGATAATATTTTTGAAAAATCCCTAGTTGCATACACTAGGTCCTATTGCTTCTTGAGGTATCACCTTACACCCATAGCTAAATTTGAAAAATGAGGCTCACTTATTTACAAATGCTTATTACATTTCTTGAAAATAATAAAGAAACCATAATAGGCCCTATCATGTACATGAATGATGAAGTCTATCATATGTTACTACAAAGTTTCATTATTTGCTTTTCATGTTTATTCTTTATAGTATGGAATGATATCCAACAAACTATCTTTGCATATATTAAGAGACCTCTTATCCCACCTCTATTGGAACCCATCTTCCATGTTGAAAACTATTGCATGGTTTATTTCACCATCCCATATGTCACTACCCATCTCTAGAGATCCTAGCTAGCACCTTTCATCCCTCTACCTCCTTACCCTATTGATTATCTATGCTCTCCTCTTGCACACACTACTAATCCTATATGGATAGTGGATAATGCGATTAGAGATATTACATGATGTGTCATTATCCCAACTCCTCACCCTATCAATTATCTATGATATCTTCTAGAACATAATACTAATCCTATATAGATAGTGGATAATGTGGTTAGAGATTTTACTTAATGTGTTATTATCCCACCTCCTCTACCTATCGATTATCTATGCTCCCCTCTCGCACACACTGTTAATCCTATATGGATAATGGATAATATTGTTAGAGATGTTACTAAACATGTCATTATCCCTCTTATACCCACCCAAGAACCCTATAACCCACCTATTCCATCCTTTCCTGATCTGGGTCCCTTATAGAAATAGATTTAAATAAGGCATATGATATTGTGGATCAACTGTGCAATACTCTAGCAAAAATTTCAATGTTAGAATTGTTCCAAAAAGACAATGTGTTTAAGGACATTCTCTATTATGTACTCACTCATACTTCCATGTCAGCTAAATTTGAGCCCTCTTATTTTGTATCAGTGGTCAACACACTAAAAAATATTAAATATGCCATTTATTTTGATAAAGAGGACACACCATCTCAGGTAGTTATTGATCAAAATTTACCACTATTCATACAAATTCAAATCAAAACTAGTGTAGTAAAGAGAGTTCTAGTTAAAAGTGGTGCTAGGATAAATATATGTAATATCACATTCTTATAGGCTATGGGTGTAGATATGGAATCTATGTAAAAGTCATATAAGACTAGTAAAGGGTTTGATGACATACCACGATAAACATTGGGCACCATTGCTTTGGATATCATAATAGGGCCCAAAACCCTTACTACCTAGTTTTAGGTTATGCCTAGTCCTCTCCATTATAATTTTTTACCTAGATTACCATGGATACATGCAATGCAAGCCATTCCTTATATTCTACATCGATCTATCAAGTCCATTATTGATGGATATCTCTACACATATCTAGTAAATAATTAGCCATTTAGATATTGTTGAGTTATAGAGTCATATTTGACTATTTTGCTAGATGGGACACCTGTTCTTATCATGTAATCACCACTTAACCATATTCTTCTTGATAAAATACATACATATGAGGTGGGAGAGATGAACACCTCTCACATTCCTCCAATTCTAGATATATCTCCAGCTCTAGATGCTCAGCTAGTTATAATAGTTCTAGTCACTCTAATAGTCATAGTAACTACACCTATTACACTTACACCATCACCAAAAATAGTTCTAGTAGTGCCAGTTGCTCCCACAAACACAACCCCTTAGGCCAATATAGATACTCTCACAACATCATCATCTTCTCCTACTATAGTTACCAAGACTCTTATTTCACAATTACCCCTTATGGTAAATTTAGAGTTACCTTACATACATGTTATTGATACAGATTCCCAAGCTACTTTAGACTATGATGATACAACACCCACACTCACAAATAATTATCTATGGATTAAAATTTACACCAGTTGGCCCAAGAAAATATCGAGATGATTCTAGAGCACTTATTAAGCATCCTACATCACTCTTAGCATCTCATAACACATTCTTGGGATATACTCCATATTCATGACCACAAATAGATTTTTGTACACATACAGTTAACATGGTTACTTCTATAAATAAAAGGATAGTCATTAAGATCTAGGAGGTAGTACACAGTATTGACCATAAATTTTACTATAGATGTTACTTGATCATAAATTAATCAAGCTTCCTATAGTATGACATAGATCTATTAACACATTATTGCAAAATGAAGGTAACCCATTTTACCTTTTTCATAGGATCACTGGCCATAATACTAACTCATGTATATCTTTATAATAGTGATTATATAAACTACAACATCAAAGAATTAAACAAATAACAATACTACCAACACCACCAATAGCACTAGCACCACTGCCATTGAAATCACATACCAACAGGACTAAACAACCAAGACCAGAAGTAGTATCTCCACAACTAGAGCAACCCTCAGTTCATATTTGATTTGATGACAACACAAACATAGTGCTTACAACATATGATGATGATCTCAATGCATTTGATGATAGTTGAAATCCTTTCCTCTATTTGTATCCCCAACAGCTTCCATATTAGGATCCCTTCCCACCCCCAGCCTAGTCTCTTATGTTATGATGTGATGTTTGTATATAATTTTATTTCTATAATTTATTATACATAGTTTATTTTACTTTATTTTACATAGTTTAAATATTTCAACATATAAAAACAATATAATATTTCAAAAATAAAAAAAACATATCAATTGTATGCATCGTCTATGTTTTACATTGCTAACCATTATGTTAGACTTACATTACACTATTATATGCTATTTTTTGTCAATTTATCTATATTACCAGGGTTTACTTAATCTTCTTTGAGTGTGTGTAGTGCATCTATATCCTTGATTGCTTCACTCTGCCCATCGAGGAGGCATCTTACTTCCACATTTTAACTACATATCGATACATCTACCCACTAAGGGCATACTCTACATGACTACCCCATCTAGGTTATGTCATTCTTACACTACACACTCTAGACATCTTATTATAGTATGTTCCTTACATATATATTATATAGATATCCATTACAATATATCACACTTTTGTATTTCATAACATATACATTAGTCTTGTATTACATATCTTGTATACCCTTACTTCTAACTTTTCATAGTTAGATGCATGTTTTTATTTCTTGTAATTTGCATGATTTCACTCTTCACTTTGATTAGATAGATGTGCTTGCATTTTCTAGTTTCTATTTGCTTCCTAATTGCATTTTAGGACATTTGTCAATGTCATGTGTTCTTGTCTATATGTGTGTACCTTTGGACACTTACCAATGTATTTTGTGTGTTCTTTTCATGTGTTTGTGGCTCTTATGATAATATTTTCTTATTTCTATTGTATGTGTATGTAGTATTTAAACATTCCTTGTATACCTTGTGTGTTTATTTGGCCCCTTGGCTCACCTTGTATGTTAGTTGCTTCTTGCTTTGTATGCTTATTGCTTGATTGCTTATCTTTTTGTGCAATGCCATGAGTCTAATAATACATTTACCTTGTTTCTTAGATGCCATGATAGACATCATGATCCATACCAATAACAACTAACAACTAACATTTTGAATCTTAATTTACTCTTATGCACATACTATTACATTGTTATATTTATCTAGGCATAGCCCTATGGATCTAACAATCTCTCTCTACAACTTTTGTTATATCTTGAGATAATGTATATCAATGCTATATCAAATGTTTTCATAGCTTAACACACTTATAGGGCTTCTTATTTTGAGGGTAGTCATTACAAGGTCTTCATTCCTACCCTCAAAAGAGGGTGAAGCAAACTGGCATTTTGTCATAGAGATCAGAGCTCCTAATGGTAAAAAAAAATAGTTTTAGAATAATACTATCTAAAATCTAAAACTCAACACAAGCAAACCAGACCAGGTAGACAATAGAGAATATATATCAGTGATCAATTTTAGCTCTAGAAAACAACACAAAAAATGGGACAATAGCATTAGACCCCAAAGTGTGTAATTTTTGGTGTTATTTTTCAAATAGAAAAATATTCATTTTTTCTTTTAAGAATCAAGCAGAGAGGTGAGTTTAATCACAATTTTTTGAGTACAATTCAATCCATAAACTAGTAGTTTTCACCACTTATTTTACTCAGAGAATCTAGATATAAGGGACATCATGCATGGCATGAGGATTTCCATTTTTAGTTTAGACATAGTAGTTGATACAAATTTTAGTTCAAAATTAATGTTATAGACATAAGTTATTAGGGAAAATGTGCATGACACATGGGCCTTCTCTATTTTTGAGTTTATAGCATCTTCCTACATATTCCTAGTAGTAACATGCCTTACTCCATTTGCAAGTGGTTGGCATCACATTCAAGTAAATTTTCATACAAGTTTGCTTCCTACATACATAAGTTCTTGAGTGGATTCCTAAGCCTTGATTCTATTTTTAGGAGGGGCTCTTATACAAGTCTAATCTCCATCTTTCAAAGTGACCAATAATGGCCTAGTTATTAAGCATGAAATATAATGAGAGGGGGGGTGAATTAGTATATTATATATATTTTACTTAATTTGATTTCTTTTCTTTAACCACTTAATCACACATTCAAGATATGTAATAAAATTGAAAAAATAACATGCACCATACGAGAGAGAGAGAGAGAGAGAGAGAGAGAGAGAGAGAGAGAGAGAGAGAGAGAGAGAGAGAGAGAGAGAGAGAGAGAGAGAGAGAGAGAGAGAGAGACCATATTTTCACATAGAAACCCAAAGTGGGAAAAACCATGAAGAACAATATCAAGTATATGAATGAGCACCAACTCAAATTAAAAAAATTTCAAGCATCAACTTGCAGGAACACGAACTCCTTTGCTAAGCACCAACACATCAACTATTTGTGAGCACCAACAAATAGGAGAACCAACTCCTCGAAAATATTTTTGAGAATCAACCCCTCTTGTGTATAAAACACTACTATCTCTCAATGTTTCTTACTCAACAAATGATATAACTCTACAATATCTCTTCTTTTCTTATATAAAATAATTACAAAACCATGCACTCTCAAATATATTACAATTGGCTTCTCAAGCCTTTATTTATAGCTTTCCAAATGACCTTTAGAATTCACCCTTTATGAACCTTCAATTCTTATGGAAAATGGTGCCAAACTTGCATGACCCTTCATATCCTTGCATTTGAAAAGTCACACGGTGACCCTTCATAAGCAAATATGTCCTTTCCTTTTTTTTCTTTATCTTGGTGACTTTTCATATTCCTCAAAGTGTCCCTTCATGAAAATGTTCCATACCCTCTTTTGTCCTCACATGGTGACTCTTGGAATTCCTCAAGATGACACTTCATGAGAAAATGCATCCCATTCTTTTTTTGTCTTTACCCCGTGACTCTTTTGACTTCTCCATTGGCCCTCTTTTGACTTATATGCAACCAAAAATATATTTGTTAATATTAAATAAATATTAACACATATTAGCCAAGATATGAATATTAAAAACACCATTAAATAAAATGGGTCTTTTATAACCAATTCTAGACCTTTAACATCAATGACAATATTTCCAACAATCTCCCCCTTTGTCATTGATGGCAACCTCAAGCTAAAATTTCTACATCCTAAGACATGCACATACTACCATTTAGAAAACATATAGTAACTCCCCCTTACTATAACAACTTGTACCTATTCTACACCTAATTTTGCACCTATTTCTATGCATGTACCTATACCTATACCTTTAACTATATTTGTTCTTTGCCCCCTTCGACATCAATGAAAAAGGGCCTATCTTGGAGCTAACACTTAGCGCCCCCTCAAATGATGTTGATCTTCAATGGTAGGAAGTAAAATAAATTACTCCCAACTTCTCCCTTAGATACTCAAATGTGTCTTTTATTAATGCCTTTGTGAAAATATCTACAATCTGCTCTATAGTACTAATATATTCCATCTTAACCTGTTGATCTACAACTTGCTCTCTCAAGAAGTGATATCTAATGGGAATATGTTTCATTTTTAAATGCATCAGTGGATTATTCAAAATATTAATAGCACTTGTGTTGTCACAAAAAAATAGAAATAGGTTCATCATATTTTACCTTGATATCTTCTAAAGTTTGCTTCACCTAAAGAACTTGAGTACAACACAATACCACTACAATATATTTTGCTTCAGCTATAGAAAGTGATATTGAATTTTTTTTCTTGTTTAGCCATGATACTAAGTTATCACCATGAAATAAAAATCCTCCACTTGTACTCTTTCTATCATCCAAGAAACCTGCCCAACCTAAATTTGTATAATCAACCAAAGTGAAATCTCTACCTATAAGATACCATAATCCATAATCTAATATCCCCTTGATATATCTGAATATTCTCTTTACCAACTAAACATGACTGTCTTTTAGAGCTGACTGACATCTTAAAATCATACATATTGCATGCATGATGTTTGCCCTTGATGTTGTCAAATATAAAAGACTACCATGCATATATCTATACAAAGATTGATTTGTAACAGTTGAATCTTTATCCTTACCATATTTTCTATACACATTAGTGTGCAAATTGGTGCACAATCCTCAAAACCAAATTTATTGAACATTTCCTTAGCATATTTACTTTGAGATATGAAAATTCTTTTATCTGATTGAAATATTTGTAATCCTAATAAAATGACAATTCTCCAAGCATAGACATCTCAAATTTTTTTTGCATATTTTTAGAAAATTATTTTATCATATTTTCAATGTATTTTTCAAAAATGATGTCATCAACATACATCATAACAATCAATTGATGCTCACCTTCTATTTTGATGTAGAGATTACTATTAGAAAATCCTCTCTTGAAACCTTGATCTTCCAGGTACTTATCAACTCTTGCATACCAAGCTCCGGGAGCTTATTTCAATCCATACAATGCTTTTCTCAATCTACATACATGGCTACTAATATTTTAGATAATAAATCCCACGGGCTACTCAATGTAGACCTCTTATTCTACATTCTTATTTAGGAAGATAGATTTGACATCCATCTAAAACACTTTCAAGTTTATAAACACATCATTATTTTGGTGTGAATTCCTTCCTTTATGTCCTTGATGATGTCACTTTTATTATGATTTCTCTAGACATATTTGGATGGGGTTTTGGTGTCATTTTTATCCTTTTTTTCATCTTCATCTGATTCTTCAAAGTCTTCCTTTTCAATTATTTTCAAAATGTCTACTAGATCACTAATTCTTTATGTTCCATCTTCTTCTATCCAAGTTTTTTATCGGTTCTTTTTTATGAAGCATCTACTGCCAAAAAATATTAAATAATCAACTATTGCTAGTTTGTCTTTCTATAGCTCATAAGGAGTCTTGTCACTATTGACTCCCTATAATTCTCTATTTTATGTATGCATTATTGTAATGACTACCTCTCTCCAATATTTATCTGATATGTTGGATTCATTGAACATTATCCTCACCATCTCTTGAACTATTCTTTTTCTCTATTTAACTATTCTATTTTGTTATGGAATTCTAGCTACTGAATAATGTCTCTTTATTATATGGTCTTCACAAAACTCAATAAACTGATCTAACATGAATTCTCTTCTTCGATCTAATCTTAGACACTTAATCTTGAATGCTTTTAAATGTCTAAAAGCTTCTAATTGTTTATTTAAAAACATTACCCAAGTCATGCATGAAAAATTATCAATAAGTAACATAAAATATTTCTCACCTTGAGTACTTTGAGTTATCATAGGTCCACACAAATTTATGTGAATAAGCTCTAACATCTGAGTGGTCGAGTACACTTTTATTTTGAACCACCTTCTGGCCTACTTCCCATGCTGACAAGGTTCACAAAGTGTGTTGGATGGATTTGTAATCTTTGAAAGATTTATGACTTCTTTTTTCTTGTTGATGTTGACAAGATTGTCAAAATTTATGTGTTCCATTTTCCTTTGCCATAGCCAACTCTCTTCATCTAACTCAAACAACATATGACTTTTGATGTCTGATAACATATATAAATTATTGCATATTCTCTGAGCATCTGTAACCAACACATCTGAATATTTTCTCTTAATTTCACAACCTTTCACATAAAAATTTAGTGTGTGTCCCTGATCACACATTTGACTTACACTCAAAATATTATGCTTAAGAACTTCTACATATAAAACATTTTTAGTTTTAGTTCTACCATTATCCAAACTTAGTGTACTTTTTTTGATAATCTGGTAGTAGTATTATCTCCAAATTTAATTATTCTACCATTGATCTTCTTTAAGGTTATGAACTTGATCTTGTCTCCTATCATGTGCCTCAAACATCCAATATCAATGAACCATGACTTTTTTTCATTTCTTGCATGCAAAGCTATCTATACCAACATAGACTTTTTAGTTTGTTTCTTCTACCATGAACCTATCTAAACTTTTTTCTTGATGAATGGAGCCTTGAAACTCTGGTCCTTCTTGACTGACTCAAACATGATTCTATAATACCAAGCCATGTATCTAAAGTTATTTCACTTATAACATATTATGGTCTCTTCATTAAATCTTGATAGAAGATCAAAAGAGCTGTGACTTTTACTTGACTCTGATTACCTTTTTTAGCTCTATTCCTTCTAGCCTTCTTTGTTTGAGATGTCATCTGTATTCATAATTTTTTCTTTTTTTATTTCCTCTTTTTTAAGAGCTTTAGCATAGCTCTTTCTTTTTTCTATGTTAACCTTGTGTGTGGCCTCCCCTTTCACTTTTTGAAATTTGATACCTATCTTATCTAACATTAAGTTTTGACTTTCTAATTTCTTATTCAACATATTAGTGCCATTCTCAAATTTTGAATCATTGGTTGCTTTATTTGTTTTCTCAAGATCTACTTTTAAAAAAGAAATTTTAATGACATATCTTTCACATTATTCACTTAATTTTTGTAACTATGTTGTTATATATTTTTTCATTCTTCTTGGCTTCTTCAAAGTGTGTTTTTAGATCTTCAATTGTTTTCTTTGACTCTTTTTCATTTTTCTTGATCTAGAACTTCAATCTTTGATTTTTCTTCTTAAGAACTTTTAACTCTTCTAAGGCAAAAATGAGTTAGCCATTCAAATTCAATTTGGCTTCATCCTATTCTTCTTCTTGAACATTTATGCTTTTGCTTGCAGAGGCATCTTCATGTATGGCCATGAATAGAATCTCTTTTTCTTTAGAATCATTGACTCTACTATATTAAGTTGAACTACGATCTTTAGAATACAAAATCTTTTTCTTGAATCTCTTCTTAAATTTTCCTTTGAAATTCTTATTGTATGTAGACTTTCATTGTTCATTATCACCATTACCCTTATTTGAGCACTTAGCTACAAACTGTCTGATGTTTTCATAATTAAAACATTTAAAAGGTAATTTTCCTTGATATTTACTTGTGCCTTTTTTTGGCTTGTGAATGAATAGATCTATGTTGTCATCTTCATCATCACTAAAACTATCACTTGATTCATAAATCTTAGCCTTCTCCTTCTTTGATGTTTAGAAGTAGCTTCTCTCTTTGAGGTTTTTTCTTGTTTGGTCCACATCTCATATACTGTAAGAATACCATGTATCTCATCCACCTTTAGCTTAGATATATTATTCATCTCTTCATTTTCCAAAACTTTTATATCATATCTCAATGGTAGAGATCTCAAAACTTTTCATACCACAATTGATTCTTCTAACTTTTCTCTAAAACCTTGAATTTTATTAACTATTTGATCAACACACAAAAGGTAACTTGCTATATTTTCTTCCTCTTCCATCTTCAAACTCTAAAACTATCTTATAAAAGTCTGAAGCTTAGCTTGTTGAATTTTTCCATCACCTTTGTAAATATTCTCAAGCTTTACCCAAGTTTCATGAGTAGATTTACATTTCATAATTTTAATAAATTTTTATTTGCATAAAGCATATAAAATAGAATTTAAAGCTTTAGCATTATTTTCACTTGCCTTCTTTTCTACCTAAGTAGTTACAAGTGTCTGTGTCTTTTCATATTCCTCCACCATTACTTTCCAAATGTCAAATCCAAGAGCCATCAAATAAGTCCTCATTCTTATGCTCCAAAAAGCATAATTTTCCCCATCAAACAAAGGTGTCTTATTTGTAGAAAAGCCTTCATGTAATCCAACCATTATTCTTTCCTTGATCTACTTTCAAGCTACAATAATTTTTTAAAAGTGAACCTGCTTTGATACAAATTATTAAGCATGAAATATACTAAGAGGGGGGGGGGTGAATCAGTATATTATATATATTTTACTTAATCTGATTTATTTTCTTTAACTACGTAATCACACATTCAATATATGCAATAAAACGAAAACAATAACATGAATCACACACGAGAGAGAGAGAGAGAGAGAGAGAGAGAGAGAGAGAGAGAGACCATATTTTTATGTGGAAATCCAAAGTAAAAAAAACCATGGAGAATAATCTTAAGTATATAAATGAGCATCAACTCAAATTAAAAAGTTTACAAGCACCAAATTGTAAGAGCACCAACTCCTTTACCAAGCACCAACACAACAACTATTTATAAGCACCAACCCATAGGAGCACCAACCCCTTTTGTGTATAAAACACAATTATATCTCAATGTTGCTTACTCAAAAAATGATAGAACTCTAAAATATCTATTACTTTTCACTCCTCTTTTCTTATTAAAATAATTACAAAACTGTAAACTCTCTTACATATTACAAATGGCTTTTCAAGCCTTTATTTATATCTTTCTAAATGATCTTTGGCATTAACCCTTTATGACCCTTCAATCTTTATGTAAAATGGCACCAAACTTGCATGACCCTTCATATCCTTGCATTTTAAAAGTCACATGGTGACCCTTCATAAGCAAATGTGTCATTTTCTCTTTTATCTCTATCTTGGTGACTTTTCATATTCCTTAAAGTGTTCTTTCATGAGAAGTGTGACATACCCTCTTTTGTCTTTACATGGTGACTCTTGAAATTCCTCAAGATGACTCTTCATGAGAAAATGCATCCCATTATTCTTTTGTATTTACCCCATGACTCTTTGAATTCTCCATGGGCCCTCTTTTGACTTATATGCAACCAAAAATATATTCATTAATATTAAATAAATATTAACACATATTATCCAAGATATGAATATAAAAAATACCATTAAACACAATGGGGCCTTTATCACCAATGCTAAACCTTTGACATCAATGATAATATTTTCAACAATCTCCTCCTTTGTCATTGATGGTAACCTCAAACTAAAACTATCATATCCTAAAACATGCACATACTACCATCTAAAAAACATACAGTGACTCCCCCTTAATGTAGAAATCTATACCTATTCTACACCTATTTTTGCACCTATTACTACACTTGTACATATACTTGTACCTATACCTATACCTATTTATATTTTTCCCCCTTTGACATCAATGGTAAGGGAACTATCTTAGAGCTAACACTTAGCTCCTCTTCAACTGATGTTAATCCTCAATGGTAGGAAGTAAATGAAATTACTCCCAACTTCTCTTACAGATACTCAAATGTGTCTTTTGGTAGTGCCTTACTGAAAATATCTACAATTTACTTTGTAGTATTGATATATTTCATCTTACCCTATTGATCTACAACCTACTCTCTCAACAAGTGATATCTAATGAGAATATTTTTTTTCTTGAATGCATCATTAGATTCTTCAAAATATTAATAACACTTGTGTTGTCACAAAAATTAGAAATAGGTTCATCATATTTTACCTTGATATCTTGTAAAGTTTACTTCATCAGAAGTAGGTTCATCATATTTTACCTTGATATCTTGTAAAGTTTACTTCATCTAAAGCACTTGAGTAAAACACAATACCACTACAATATATTTTACTTCAGCTGTAGAAAGTGATATTGAAATCTACTTCTTGATTCGACATGATACTAAGCTATCAGTGAGGAAGAAAGTTTCTCCACTTGTACTTTTTTTGTCATCTAATCAACCTTCCCAATCTAAATTTGTATAAGCAACCAAAGTGAAATCTCTACCTATGGGATACCATAATCCATAATCCAATGTCCCCTTGATATATCTAAATATTTTTTTTACCAACTAAACATGACTATATTTTGGAACTGACTAATATCTTGTAACCATACCTACTACATGCATAATTTTTAGCCTCAATTTTGTCAAATATAAAAGACTACAATCATATATCTATACAAATATTGATCTATAACAGGTGAATCCTCATCCTTACTCACCTTATTTCCAGTACTCACTGGTGTGCCAACTAGTGCACAATCCTCAAAACCAAATTTATTCAACATTTCCTTGGAATATTTATTTTTAGATATGAAAATTCTTTTATCTGATTGAAATATTTGCAATCCTAAGAAAAATGACAATTCTCCAAGCATATACATCTCAATTTTTATGCATATTTTCAAAAACGTTTTTTATCATCTTTTCAATGTTTCCTCCAAAAATGATTTCATCCATATCAATTGATGCTCACCTTCTATTTTGATGTAGAGATTATTGTCAGTAAATCCTCTTTTAAAACTTTGATCTTGTAGGTACTTATCAACTCTTGCATACCAAGCTCTTTGAGCTTGTTTCAATCCATATAATGCTTTCTTTAATTTTTATACATGCCTACTAATATTTGAGAGAATAAATCCCTTGGGATGCTCAAGGTAGACCTCTTCTTATAGATTATTATTTAGGAAGGTATATTTTACATCCATCTGAAATACTTTAAAAATTTTAAACATATCATTTTTAGTGCAAATTCCTTTATTTATGTCCTTGATGATGTCACTTTCATTATGATTTCTCTAGACATATTTAGAAGGGATTCTGGTGTCCTTTTTCTTCTTTTTCTCATCTTCACCTGATTCTTCAAAGTCTTCATCTTCAATTATTTTGAGAATGTCTATTGGATAACTAATTCTTTGTGTTCCATCTTCTTCTATCCAAGTTTTTCATTGGTTCTTTTTATGAAGCATCTATTACTAGATTTTTTGAAATAATCAATTATTTTTAGTTTGTCTTTCCATAGCTCATAAGGAGTCTTATCACTATTGACTCTCAATAATGCTCTATTCTAAATATGTAATGTTGTAGTAACTACCTCTTTCCAATTTTTATCTAGTATCTTAGATTCATTTAACATTGTCCTCACCATCTCCTAAACTATTATGTTTCTCCATTTAACTACTCTATTTTACTGTAGAGTTTTCACTACTGAATAATGTCTCTTTATTCCATGGTCTTCACAAAACTCAATAAACTAATTTGACATGACTTATCCTCCTTGATCTAATCTTAGACACTTAATCTTCAAACCAATTTTATTATCAACTATTGCTTTGAATGCTTTGAAATGTCTAAAATATTCTCATTTTTTCTTTAAAATATTACCCATGTCATACGTAAAAAATCATCACTAAGCAACATGAAATATTTCTCACCTTGAGTACTTTGAGTTCTCATAGATCCACATAAATTAGTCTGAATAGTCTCTAACATATTAGTGGTCGAGTACTATTCTATTTTGAACTCCCTACTGGCCTATTTCCCATGCTGACTCAAACAACATCTTTGACATTTGATGTCTGATAATATATATAAATTATTGTCTGTTCTTCAAGAATCTGTAACCAACATATCTAAATCTTTTTTCTTAATTTCACAACCTTCTACATAAAACTTTAGTGTGTTCCCCTAATCACACATTTGACTTACACTCAAAATATTATATTTAAGAACTTCTACATGCAAAACATTTTTGGTTTTAGTTCTACCATTATCCAAACTTAGTGTACCTTTTTTAGTAATTTTGGTAGTAGTATTATCTCTAAAATTTACTATGCCACCATTGATATTCTTCAAGGTTATGAACTTTTTCTTGTCTCTTGTCATGTGCCTCGAATATCCACTATCAATGAACCATGGCTTTTCTTCATTTCTTACATGCAAAGTTGTCTGTATCAAGATAGACTTTTGAATTTTTTTTTTTTGCCATGAACCTATCTAAAATTTCTTCTTGATGAATGGGGCTTTGAAACTCTGATCCTTCTTGATTGACTTAAACACACTTCTACAATACCAAGCTATGTGTCTGAAATTATTTCATTTGTAACATATTATGGCCTCTTCACTAAATCCTGATAGAGGAACAAAAGGCTTGTAGCTTCTACTTGAATCTATTTGCATTTTGTAGCTCTATTTCTTCCAACCTTCTTTTTTTGAGATGTCATCTGTATTCTTAACTTCTTTCTTTTTTATTTCCTCTTTTGTAAGAGCTTTAACATATCTCTTTCCTTTTTTGTGTTAACCTTGTCTGTGGCCTCCCCTTTCTTTTTTCAAATTTGATACCTATCTTATCTAACATTGATCTTTGACTTTATAATATTTTAATCAACATATTAGTTCCATTCTCAAATTTTGAATCATTGGCTTCTCTATCATTGATTGCTTTATTTGTTTTCTCAAGATCTACTTTTAAATAAGCAATTTCAATAGCATACCTTACACATTCATCAGTTATATTTTGTAACTATGTCATTATATCTTTTTCATTCTTCTTGGCTTCTTCAAAGTGTGTTTATAGATCTTCAATTATTTTGTTTGACTCTTTTTCATTTTTCTTGATTTGGAGCTTTAATCTTCAATTCTTCTACTCAAGAGCTTTTAAATCTTCTAAGGCACAAATGAGTTCTCCTAGATTAACTTCAACTTCATCCTGTTCTTTTTCTTGATCATCTATAATTTTTCTTGTAGAGGCATCTTCATATATGGCCATGAATAGAATCTCTTCTTCTTCTGAATCACTAACTCCACTATCTTCGATTGGGATATGATCTTTAAAATACAAACTCTTCTTCTCAAATCCCTTCTTGAATTTTCTTTTGAAATTCTTCTTGTATGTAGACTTTCATTGTTCATTTTCACAATTACCCTTATTTGAGCACTTAGCTACAAAATGTCTGATGTTTCCATAATTAAAACATTTAAAAGGTAATTTTCCTTAATATTTACTTGTGCCTTTTTTTGGCTTGTGAATGAACAAAGCTCTGTTGTCATCTTCATCATCACTAAAACTGTCACTTGATTCTTGAATCTTAGCCTTTTCTTTCTTTGATGTCTTTAAATCAAATTTTGTCTTTGAGAGTCTCTCTTTTTTAGGATGCATCTCATATGTCATAATAATACCATGTATATCATCCATCTTTTTCTTGGCTAATTTTTTCATCTCTTTAATTGTTGAAAATTTTGCATCATATCTCAATGGTAGAGATCTCACAACTTTTTGTACCACAATTAATTCTTCTAACTTTTCTCCAAAACTTTGAATCTGATTAACTATTTGATCAACCCACAAAAGGTAACTTGCTATATTTTTCTTCCTTTTCCATCTTTAAAATCTCAAACTATCTTTTTGAAAGTATGAAGCTTAGCTTCATAAACTTTTCCATCACCTTTGTAAATATTCTCAAGCTTTACCCAAGTTTTATGATCAGATTTACGTTGCATAACTTTAACAAATTCTAATTCACATAAACCACATAAAATATAATTTAAATCTTACACATTATTGTTACTTTCCTTCTTTTTCACCAGAGTAGTTACAAGTGTCTATGGCTCTTCATATTCCTCCACTACTACTTGCCAAATGTCGAATCCAAGAGCCATCAAATAAGTCCTCATTCTTATTCTCTAAAAAGCATAATTTGTCCCATAAAATAAAGGTTTCTTTTTTGTAGAAAAACCTTCATGTGATTCAACCATCATGTTTTCCCTGATCTACCTTCATGTTTTAAAACTTTTTCAAAAAGAAACCTGCTCTGATACTAATTGTTAAGCACAAAATATACTGAGAGAGGGGGTAAATTAGTATATTATATATCTTTTACTTAATATGATTTATTTTTTTTAACCACTTAGTCACACATTGAAGATATGCAATAAAATTGAAACAATAACATACACCACATAAGAGAGAGAGAGAGACCAAATTTTTACATGTAAACCCAAGGTGAGAAAAACCATGGAGAATAATCTCATGTATATGAATGGAAACCAACTCAAATTACAAATTTTTCAAGCACTAACTTGTAGGATCACCAAATCCTTTAGCAAGCACCAACCCATAAGAGAACCAACCCCTCTTGTGTATAAAACACAACTATCTCTCAATGTTGCTTACTCAATAAATGGTAGAACTCTACAATATCTCCTACTTTTCTCTCCTCTTTTCTTATATAAAATAGTTACAAAAAATGCACTCTCTTGCATATTACAAATGGCTTCTAAAGCCTTTATTTATAGCTTTCCAAATAGCCTTTGGCATTCCTCATTTGTGACCCTTCAATCCTTATGGAAAATGGTGCCAAACTTGCATGACCCTTCATATCCTTGCATTTGAAAAGTCACATGGTGACCCTTCATAAGCAAATGCATCCTTTCCTCTTTTGTCTTTATCTTGATGACTTTTCATAATCCTCAAAGTGTCCTTTCATGAAAAATGTGTCATACCCTATTTTTTCTTCACATGGTGACTCTTGGAATTCCTTAAGATGACTCTTCATGAGAAAATGCATCCCATTCTTCTTTTGTTTTTACCCCGTGACTCTTTGACTTCTCCATGGGCCCTCTTTTGACTTATATGCAATCAAAATTATATGTATTAATATTAAATAAATATTAACACACATTATCCAAGATATGAATATTAAAAACACCATTAAATACAATGGGGCCTTTATCACGAATGCTAGACCTTTGACATCAATGAAAATATTTTCAACACTAGTTTTTAGTTTACATTCAACTATCCATACCAACATTGTCAGATCACAACACATTTAGGGGCTCCATGAGCCATCTCATATGACATTCATCTATACTGATATTTTCTCATTTAGCTTCACATCATGGGGTAATGATGGAGCTAAAGAGATATATAGCCTTTGTATTCTTGAGCTACCTATTTAGAGTGATTAGACACATAGTCCAGACATTGATTTACACACACATGATTCATTAACTTCACATAGTTGGTGATGATGGAGCTAAAGGGCCTACATTTACATTCTTGAGCCAACTCCTAGGGGATGGATCACTTAGTTTATTCATTGATATAAATCTTGGTTCAACATACTTATAGCTTTAGCCAACACAACCAATTAGCATAAAAAACTTACACAATAAAACATATGCTCATTATGCATAACCCAACATCAAATAGCTTAACCTCATAGGTAAGTTCAGGTATGCTTCTTTTTTTTTCTTTGTCCTAGTATATCACTTTTATACATACTTAGAATAAAGGGGGGGGGGGAATATATTCATACTAAAATGCAATTTGTACAACTTGAGCATAACTTGTGACACCCAAACCATAATTCTCTCCTACTCACTTACACAACCCTCTTAGGAATATTTTCACTATTTCCTATTCATCTAAAGCCTTCTAAATTCATCCCCTACTATCCTAGACTCCTCTCCTAGGCACATATCTATCCCCCAAGGAAACTTTCCCAAAGACAATAACACCATAAGTTAGACTATAGTGTTGAGACCTAGGATATCCACTTTCTAGCATTGTTGTTCAAGTCCACAGTAGCCAAGAATAGTCAAATTTTATTGAATCCTTATCTTTTCCTTTGTTAGTCTAATGTGAGCTAATCTAACCTAGGACCACTAGTTTCCCTATAAAATCCCATTTAAAGGTCATTTAAAAGGGTTGACAATCATTCAAAAAGGTACAAGATATAAATATACCAAAGCACACTTAAGAAAATTTTCCTATTCTCTATATACAACTAATCGCTATTATTTCTAGCCTATCTAAGCTCCCACACCAATCATGAGTCATCACAAGCTTATCCAAATTCATATACACTTGTATTGCATACATAGGATTACATAATATGCAATCAAATTGGGAAAACTACATTAGCCTTGATCCCTCTTTGGAGTATTAGTATGTAGGTAGTGTGCCCACACATGGGGTGTGATCACATGTTCAGTGCATATTACACACTAAACCATTTTTATATTTGGATTTAAGATCACTTATCAAGCATGAAGAGGAACTAGGATCCTTGAAGACCAAATCAGTTACACACAGAGCTTCAAAAATAACCAAGATTCAATATTTTAGGCATAGGGTCTCCTAAAGCAGATGAACAAAAACCAAGAAGATTAGACCCATAGGAATACAACACCAAAACTAGGACTATAGTGTTAGAACTCTAGGTGTCTTATTTTTGGTGCTCCTATCTAGGTAGAAAATAGACTTTTGAGTCCTATTTCTAATAGTTTGCCTAGTCAAAATAGTAAATATCAACCTTTAAATCTTCCATCTCAGTCTAAAACCAGCTAATTTTTATTCTCTTCCCTCTTGTTTGTTATTTTTAGAAATCAATTAAGCATTTCTAGATTCAATAAATCAATAGGTTAATTAAGGTATATTTATTTAGTAATTTTCCCCATAATCCAAACCCCTTTACTATTTAAGAATTTAACCCCTATAATTTTCTAAATTAAGTAAAACACAAAACATGTATAATATAATCTCAATTAAGCTTAATATGAGTAAGAACCTAATACATGGAATATGAAGAGGAATATTATTTGAAGTCAATACTTATGCCACTTATATCTACTAAAGATATGAGAAAAGTTAGAGAATACTTACTTGAATATGAACCTGTCAAGACTCAATCCCTCCCATGAACAAAGGGTTTTTGAAAGAGGTTTTTGTGGTTTTTAAGGATCACTAAGAAAGGATAAAGCATCCAAGACTTATCCACAAGACTAGATTCTCCAATTATAAACCCTAAGTTAAAACTCCTCAAGCAGAATGGTGGAAGAGAAAATTGTAAAGAAGCACAAGCAAATAATAAATCTTTATTAAATATTGAAATAATGGGGAAATTATCTTATATTTATAGGTATATTTGACCCTACACCCTTAAAAAATTTAACCAATAGGGTTGACCCAATCGACCTAGTACAATTTTGGTTAGTAATTCACCATGTCCTATGTCATGTCCCCTTTTTAGAGGACATTGACAGACTTCATGATTAGTCTATTATGCGACCTTCATAGGCTAATAGGATGGATAGAGGGTCATAATGGAGATTGGTTTAACTTCAATTTGCAGAATGGTTTCAGTGGGCGTTCATTCAGGGTCTTTCAAACATGTTTTCTTGATGCTCCTATTATTTAGGGATATTTGACATGCAGCGGAGCACCCTTATTTTGGTATGGTCATGTGTAGAATCACTCCCTGATTCACTAGCTTTGATCGATTCGAGGATCCGACGTATATTGAGAGAGATATTAATATTTGATTGATTTAATCAAATATTAATTATTTGGTCTAATTTTAAATTAGAAACCCTAATGCTAATTTAAGAAACCCTAATTAGGGCAAGCATATCTTTTGAGGGTATAAGGGTTTCACATGGAGGCCATTATTGATTATGTATGAATGATTATTGAATTGAAGACAGATTTTGCTAAGGGGTTTCCCTGAGAAGACTGAGCCAAGGCTCCAGGATTCCATTTGCAGTGGAGAACGTCAACTCTTCATTGTGTGTGATTTAGAGGCTGTGAGATATCAACTAATTTATTGCCAAATTGAGAGATAGCTTCATCCAGAAGTTATCACAGAGGTACAGATTTGAGAGATAGCTTCATCCAGAAGTTATCACAAAATTCCAGGGTTGAGAGATAACTTCACTCAGAAGTTATCACATAATTTCAGGTATTTCTTTATTTAGTTTTTGATCTAATAAGTTATACAGATATAGATCTTCTGTGTTAGAATCTATATTCTTGAGATCAGGTTGTTCAGCTATCAAGGGTTAAGAACAGACAGGTTGGCGGCTGTACCAAGTCCGTACAGATCCGTTTAGATCCGCTCAGGCACCGACCTCGGCAGACAGAGAGATTCCAGTAACCGACATCGGTCGACTAAAGACTGACATCGGTAGAAAGTCGATCGACAGTGACCGACGTCGGTGAGATATCGACTGATGATGGCGTCTGTGTGTCGACACAGAAAGGCTGAAACCTTCCAGAATCCAGATTTCATTGCCAGATTAGCAAAAGCCAGGGTTTTAAGACCAGATTTTAATATTCTTTTATTTGTATGATAGAGACTCAATTGTGTAATCGTCCAGAAGAACAACTAATGAGATATTTGATTTGCTATTGAGAGATGATATTGTGATTTGTTTATGCATGTGAATCTATTCTGCAAAATTATATCTTTGTTCAGAGCTTTATGTGTTTCTATATTCCCTGTTTGAAGGGGATATTACAGTTGTTCAAAGCTTTTGTAGGAAGAAAAAGAGCCCCTAAGTAAGGGACATCACAGTGGTATCAGAGCCAAATTCCTACCATCCTATTGGGCACATCAGAGCTAATGTCTGGCCATCTTGTTGGGTAGTTTGGGTATCAGTATGGCTTTAACAGATGTCAAAGATTTGGAAGGAAGAATGCACAATGTGAAGAAGAAGCTAGATAATCCATTCCAGCAAGCAGATGACATTCTAAAAACTTTGGAGGAGTTAGAAATTTATTTGAACAAGGTGGAGCAATCAAATTCTTATGAGATGCAAACAGTGTTATCTCCAGCGTTTGGTTCGTTGGTGAAGCCCCGATTATTGAGACATCATGATGAGGTGGTAAGACTTGCAACTCTCTCTTGTATTAGTGAAATCATGAGGATCATAGCTGGCTTTGATTTTAATGATGATCAGATTATGAGAGAGGTACTTCATGCCATGGTAAAAAGCTTCAAAAAGTTGGATGACATTAGAGACCCTCATTTCTCTAAGAGGGCAAGATTACTCGAAACATTTGCAAGGTATGGGTTTGAAAACATTATGATGTTAGTAGGTTGTATTGGTGAAATTCGCAGGATGTTTAAAATATTTTGGAATATTTTAGATGAGTTTCATTCTAGCAATATATTAGCATCAATGCACTCTATCATGTTCACAATCTTGTTTGAGGAGGATGATAAAATTTGTAACCTTTTGGCAGAAGATTTATGGTATGTCTGGACAAAAGGGAGAAATGTCTCACCTAGAGCTTGTATGTGGTTAAAGAGTTTAATTAATAGGCCCAAGGATCATAGTGCTTTCCCTATGACATGTAACCACTTACATGATGAGTTTGACAGTCATGCTGATCCAGTACAGGGAGATATTAACACATCTTTAGGTAATGATTTATCTGCATTATCTTCACAGGTAGGATTAGTTGAGGATGTTGTGGATGAGCTTTGTCTTAAGGTGAGTTTAACTCAGGAGTTAGACAGTGAGGATGAGTATGATGCTTTCATTCAGAGTGTGGAGGTGTACTTAGATGTTAGTACACTGAGTGTTGGTGATGAGTATGTTTCTATAGCTGCTTATGAGGAGCATGTGGTTGAGGCTCACACTCATATTCAGGATTTAGGAGTACCTGATTCTGATGAGTTTGAGATACCAGTGGAGTCGAGTCTCCAGATTGATTCTTCTCACACATATGACAGTGTGGTACCGTTCACTGTGCCACCTTTACAGAGGGATCAGTTATGGGATGGATTAACACCATCTTTTGTAGATGGAATTTGCAGTTGGCAATTACACAGCCTATAGTATCGACACATCCAGGGCAGTTGTGATTTCAGAGATTGGTTGAGTTGTGTTCGCCAATTTGATTTTGGATTCCTCTTTGTTCTACTACTAATGATATTGTAGGTATTTGCATTGATTTTCATCAGTGTAGATCATGACTACATTTGGGATCCAGGAGGATAGAGTGGTTCATTGTTTTGAGATTGCTTGGGGACAAGCAATTTCAGGAGGGGCAGATTGTCATGTCCCCTTTTTAGAGGACATTGAAAGACTTCATGATTAGTCTATTATGTGACCTACATAGGCTAATAGGATGGATAGAGGGTCATAATGGAGATTGGTTTAACTTCAATTTGTAGAATGGTTTCAGTGGGCGTTCATTTGTGGTCTTTCAAACATGTTTGCTTGATGCTCCTATTATTTAGGGATATTTGACATGCATCGGAGCACCCTTATTTTGGTATGGTCATGTGCAGAATCACTCCCTGATTCACCAGCTTTGATCGGTTCGAGGATCCGACGTATATTGAGAGAGATATTAATATTTGATTGATTTAATCAAATATTAATTATTTGGTCTAATTTTAAATTAGAAACCCTAATGCTAATTTAAGAAACCCTAATTAGGGAAAGCATATCTTTTGAGGGTATAAGGGTTTCACATGGAGGCCATTATTGACTATGTATGAATGATTATTGAATTGAAGATAGATTTTGCTAAGGGTTTTCCCTGAGAAGACTGAGCCAAGGCTCCAGGATTCCATTTGCAGTGGAGAACGTCAACTCTTCATTGTGTGTGATTTAGAGGCTGTGAGATATCAGCTGATTTATTGCCAAATTGAGAGATAGCTTCATCTAGAAGTTATCACAGAGGTATAGATTTGAGAGATAGCTTCATCCAGAAGTTATCACAGAATTCCAGGGTTGAGAGATAACTTCACTCAGAAGTTATCATAGAATTTCAGGTATTTCTTTATTTAGTTTTTGATCCAATAAGTTATACAGATATAGATCTTCTGTGTTAGAATCTATATTCTTGAGATCAGGTTGTTCAGCTATCAAGGGTTAAGAATAGACAGGTTGGTGGCCGTACCAAGTCCGTACTGGTCCGTTCAGATCCACTCAGGGACCGACCTCGGTAGACAGAGAGATTCTAGTAACCGACATCGGTCGACTGAAGACTGACATTGGCAGAAAGCCAATCGACAGTGACCGACGTCGGTGAGATATCGATCGACGATGGCATCTGTGTGTCGACACAGAAAGGCCGAAACCTTCCAGAATCCAGATTTCATTACCAGATTAGCAAAAGCCAGGGTTTTAAGACCAGATTTTAATATTCTTTTATTTGTATGACAGAGACTCAATTGTGTAATCATCCAGAAGAACAACTGATGAGATCTTTAATTTGCTATTGAGAGATGATATTGTGATTTGTTTATGCATATGTGAATCTATTCTGTAAAATTATATCTTTGTTCAGAGCTTTATGTGTTTCTATATTCCCTGTTTGAAGGGGATATTACAGTTGTTCAGAGCTTTTGTAGGAAGAAAAAGAGCCCCTAAGTAAGGGACATCACATCCTAAGCTAGGCCAGCCAAAGTCCCAACTAAGTCCTAAGTGAAAATTACTTGAAAGTGTATAGGGTTGATCCAGTTAACCTAGTAAAGCTACTAAAAAAAGGCTAAAAAAGTGAGAAAAAGAATGATGGAAAGTGGAAAATACTAGATGAATGTACAAGGGAGGAGTAACAACTTAGGGAATGGTTTTAAAGAGATAGTTAGATTGGTAATATATGGTAATAAGGGACAATAATCCTATGAATCAAAAATGGTCTACCCAACCCTTTCACGGTGCACCCTTTAAGGGCTCTATGTGATAATGTAGCAAAAAAATCCTAATGGTAAAAAATATAACAGTAAAAATGTAGTATGACAAAAAAAGTCATGAGGATAAAACATAGCAAGAAAAAATGTAGTGGTATTTGTAATGTCATAAAAATTTAATGAAGAGCATAATTGAAGCGTTTTAGTGATTATCACATTGTTTATTTATTGTCTAGTTCATTTTGGTGATAGTAGTTAACATTTCATGTTGGAAAATTAATGCATCAAATTTAAAATTAAAATAATAGTGGAAAATGTGATTTCATGAATTTATACCTTTAGTCAAAAGTTGTGTCATCTTCGTGACATTACCAATATCGCTCCATTTTTTCCTCGTGATTTTTTGTCATACTACATTTTTATCATACTATGTTTTATCTCTATGTTATTTATTGCTACATTTTTGTCTGCTACTTCAAAAAGGTGAGGATGAAAAGATGTATGCCATTTATTCTATCAGCAAGAATATTACTCCCATAAAGAAGAACTACACTACCACATAAAAATAATTTCTTATTTTTGTCTATGATATAAACAAGTTTAGGCATTATATTACTAGTAATCAGGTATTCATATATATATATATATATATATATATATATATATATATATATATATATATATATAATATTCAACCATTAAGTAACTAATAAATAAACTAGTAGTAGGTGGGAGAATAATTAGATGGCTATTGTTGTTGTAATAATCTGACATAACCACTATAGACAAACTAGAAAATTATAATGTTGTTGATGATTTTTTTATCTAGATTGATTATTATAGGTGAAGATGAACATGTGAAAGACTCTTTTCTAAATGAATAGTTATTTTCCATATCCACATACTCCCCATAGTTTTTAGACATGGAAAATTTCTTGGTAATAAGGAAGTTTACTCATTCCTTCACTTCTAAAGAAATAAAACATTTGGTTAGAGCTAGTTCTCATTTCAAATGGTTTAAAGTAATGATGTTTAAGAATGGACCTGATCTTATACTTTATAGATGTATTAGATAAGATAAATTATTTGACATCATAAGATTACACCATAGTAAACTAAGAGGAGGACATTTTTTTATTAAAAAAACCATTCATAATATCATTGGTGTAGGTTACTACTAGACATCTATTTACAAGACTATCAAAAATTTTGTATAGCAAAGTGATCCTTTCCAAATGATGAGTAATCCTACTCTATCCTTTTAAAGGTCTCTCCATCTTTAAATAATTTTAAAACCATCTAAAAAAAGAGGTTTGGATTATGTTGGATCAATCAACCCACCTTATCAAGGAAAAGAATACTTGTTAATATGTACTTACTATGTTACCAAGTAGGTTGAAGTGAAGGTACTCACATTTACTAGGGAAGAAATGGATGTTGATTTCTTATACCATAAGATCATGTTGAGATTTGGAGCTCCTTGATCTATTATTTTAGATTAAAGGCCCTAATTCATATTCAACATGATCAAGGCTTTCATAGAGTTTTACCAGATCAATCATAAGAAATCTTCATGATATCATGCCCAAGCTAAGGGGTAAGTGAAGGTCACCAACAAAGAGATGGAAAACATCCTAACCAAATTTTTGAATAACAACATAAAATATTAGGTGGAAAAAGTACATGAAGTAGTTTGGGCATATATTAAAACATGGAAGACAACTACAAGATTCTCTCCATATGAACTTATTTATGGAAAGAAACCTTTGTTACTAATAGAATTTAAATTTTAGACATTGAAGAAAACATCTAACATTATAATTGATCTTGATGAAGCACAAAAAGAATGAATCATGAAAATAAATGAGTTGGATGGACTAAGAATGGATGCAGTCACTCAAACCAGCATGATCTAGAAACATAGAAAGTAGTGGCATGATACTCACATTAAATAAAGATAGTCTTAAGAGGGAGATTGGGCATTAAAATTTGATTATAGATTACATAATTTAAAGGGTAAGCTTAACACAAAATGGTTGGGACCATACCTGATCAAAACCATTCTCAGCAATGGCTCTATCCATCTTCAACCCATTGATGGTGACCAAATGACACTTTTGGTCAATGGTCATAGGCTTAAGGTGTATGTAAGACCTCTCAATAAGGAGGATTTTATTGAGTAGAATTAAGAACAATTTCACCTTATGGAAGAACCTAATTCTAATAAGTCCAAATTATTTTTTTAGCAAGAATTTAATAAAGGAGAATTTTTGAAAACTAGTAAATGGTGATTCTCCTACCTTCAAAATTCAAAAAAATATAAAAAAAATATATATAGAAAAGTGAAAACTAGAAAATGGCACTTTTTAGAAGAAAAGTTATCCAATAAAATATGAATTGTTCTCAACTAACCTATCTTCTCAAAATTATTTATCCTTATAGGACACATGGCATATCTAGAAGATAGGCATGGATTTATACAATAAAGGTATAGTTGTCTTTATATTCCCAAAATATTAGGTATTTTATGTTCCATGTCATGCATGTGTAATCATTAATAAATTAACACTTTTTCAAATGGGCAGGTTTTGGGATGTCACATGTTTATGATGAAGTTAACAACAACATCACCACATTCAATGATTTGATGTGAAGGATCTTTTCAAAAAAACATATGATGTGACTAAGCAAACATCATCACCACATTAAAATATTTGATGTGATGATTTTCTTAAAAAGATATTTTCAAATAGATTTAATGTGATGTAAAAATCATTATAGATATTACTTCAAGTGTTAAAAATTATGAATTTTACACATCATTGATAGCAATCAGATAAAGTGCCTTGCCATTAAATGTCACATGATCTAATGTTCTCTCCATGATTGTTGCCATAATTTTTGTCATTATTCAATGAAATATATTGATTTACTATTCATTATTTCATTATCACTGCTATCCACTATTACATCATATCCCTAATCTCTTGTCTTCCTCTATTTCCTATGAAATTTTGAGATCTATTTTTTCATAGTGTAATTAGTTTTTCGCGCAAAAAGTGATAAATCTAAATATGGGAAGAAGAAAGAAGAAAAGTGAACTATAATCCTCATATGCATTACTTCAGGATGAAACAGTCAGAGATGTTTTTTGAGTCATCTAGATGGTTAAATTTACAAAAAAATGTTTTAAGGTCTCAAGAAGGTATTTTTCAAGAATTTTTTGAAAAATTTGATGAAGACCACTATATTGTCAGAGGTAAACACATTCTAGTAGATCCCTTTGTGATCAGTGCACTCTCTAGAATTCTTGAGGGTGTAGTTGTTATAAATAATATAAATTTTGTCAACTTGATTCAGATGTTTATTGAAAGAAATGAGCCCTATCTGAGATTGGGAAAATGCCTACAAAGTTTGGCTAGAGGAATTATGAGAGACATCCTTCCATAGCCATGGAAAAATGTTGTATTTTGGGTTATGAAATATCTTACGTGTGATGGTCAATTTATAATGGTTGATGGAGATGCCATGAGACTTCTTCTTCACTTGAGGAAAGGAACCACTAGGGTAGAGTACCAAGTAAATATTCTATATTTTCTTCACAATTCCCTAATCAATGTTTCTCAAAAATTAAAAAGAGTTACTGGGTCCATTCAACACCATGGGTTGGTTACCCTCATCTATTGAGAATATTTTATTCAAAAACCTAAGGCTTAAAAGGCTTAGTCCTCCTTTCTCTATAAATTTTCCCAAATTTCTATGAATAAAACACCATGCCCTATCTCTCCTCCTACCAAAACATAAATTGAGGAAATCCCATATTCAGTGCCCTCAAATCTAAATATATTGTGACAAAGATAAAAAAGATGAATAGGAGTTTCTTCGGATAACCCTAATCTTCTAGCCAAGATTTGACATAGTCATTGGCTCATTTTACAAGAGGAAGAAGAAGATGTATAGGCATATAAGACTTTGGGAAGCTTAATATCTCCCATAGAGATTATAGATGTTGATCTAGTTGCTGAAGAAGAACCCCATGCATAAAAAAATATATTCAAATAAGAAATCCTTGTAGAATAAATTATGACCCAAGAAGCAAAGCACCCTTTACCCTCTACAACTAATAAAGTTAAAGCATCATTAATAGAAGAAGGTCCATCCTCCCCCTAGTCTAATAATTAATAAGAAGAGTTGCATCATGTCATGGCTTTGTCTCGACATGAAGATACCATTTGGTAGTAATAAACAAAATTGGATTTTCTACATTCAATGTTATAAGGTAAGAACCTTATTTCATATTTGGAACAAAGATGTGTAGAATTTGTCACTCAAGATAGGGTATAAGAGGTAATTATTATATTATTGAATGTTGAGCAGACTTGAGTACATAATCTGATGTTTTCCCAAACTCAGGAATTAGATACTTTACAAAATTCTCTTTCCATTAAGGATACCAAAATTATTGACTTACAAAATTCTATTGTTGATAAAAATACTTAGATTAATAATCTGTAACAGACTATTTTTGATATAAATGCATTGATTGTTCAACATTCTGATTGAATACAAGAGATAACAACTCAGACTATTAAGATACAAGCCACTTTACAATAAATGTAGAGAGAGATGAGGGAAATAACAATCTAGACTAAGTGACCTACTAGTGTTATTCCTTCCTTCCTAGTTCCACTCCATGAAATGATTTCAGTCTAGAACAAAACCCAACATAAAATGTAGATGTTGAAGGAAGAAAATCCTAAGATTAAAGTGAGGTCTCAACATTAATTAGTGGAGTCTCAATGGAAATTGAAAAATTTTTAAGCCTCCATCCAGAATATATGTGTTATTTCTAAAAAATCATTAACATGTAAGAAACCTTCCTCTATCTATGTTCTTTTTATTCATGATAAATTCTACAAGTGGAAAATATAGCTGATTTTTCTTGGATTTCCTCACATTCTTGAATATGAATACATGTTTAAGGATGTATTTCTCAAAAGTATTGTAGAAAGACAAGATGAAATTTTTGAATTTTATATTTTTAACATGTTAGGGTATCAGTCTAGTTTTATAGTAAATCTATTTATAGGGGAGACATAATTACATGCCTTCCTCTCTACTTTGATAAATCAAGCAGTATGGAAATATGACAATAATAAATTTATATAATAAAAAAACACCATAGGGTTGTGTATGAGACCACAATTTCTAAAGGCAAGGAAGCTTCTTATTTCTTTTCAACCAATATATGACATGGACATGAAGAATAAATACCATGAATTATTGAGATCTAATGTGGCAACCTTTAGAGAATTTCTAAGCCAAAACTCTACCAATTCCATTAATGTAAGCATATATAGGTGAGAGACATTACCTATTTCTTTAAATCACATGGAAACCTTACTTCTTACTACTATCAGGTGGATTATTAGAAGAGCACAAGCAATTGCATAGATTATCACCTATATCTTAGAAGAAGAAGGCTCAAACGTATGGATTGGAATGAGATTTAGGCCTCTAATAATTATTTATCATCTATCTCCATGGTAGAGTTGGCAAAATTATGAAGAATTTAAATTTTAGGCCTAGTTCCACAGAATAGTAAGGGATTTTGGATTCTTGCCCAGAGGTCACCATGATTGGAGCCACCATTTTTAGATTTATGATCTTAGTTAGCATCTAAAATCTAAGATTTTGGATTGAAGACTAGTTATCCCACTTGTTTGCAAGAGGACTTGAAAAAAGTAAAGTGTGGGTGAGAAATGACAAGAATTTCATGTAATTCATTATATCTAATATAAATTGTCCATAAGTGTTTCCTTTGGTTATATATTCCATTGCATTTAATATTTATGGTCTTATATAAGTAGGAAATGAATGAAATTTGTCCTTTGTTTATATGTAATACATTATTGATTCTTTATCTTGTTATTTTGTATAACTTGGATAAAATAGAATAGTTTTGTATACAAATACACATCCCAATGGCAAGAAAATTTTGAGAAGACATCAAATAGTTTTATCATCCCTTTTTGGATATAATATTGGGGATTTGGTGAAAGAGATTAAAAGATATGATGCTCTGAATATGCTTGAAAGATGCTCTAAAAATGATTCAAAGATGCTCCAAAGTCACTTTGAAGATGCTCTGAAGGTGCTGCGAAGACCACCCAGGCATGCTCTAAAGATGTCCAGCTGGATCCTATTGATCAAAATAGTGATCTAAAGATATATACTATATAGAATTAGAATTTATATATTTACATACCTTATTTTAGATAATACCATTCATGTCAATGACCTAAAATAATCTAGAAATATTTATATTTCTATTTTTTTAAATTGGATAAGTCTATTTAGATTTATGTTAGTTACTTTCTATTTATTATTAGTTGAGCCAGTTCCAATGCCTTCCTAGAAATGTGGGATCTGATTCCTAGATTTTATATATTTTGAATAAGTAGACTTGGCCATTTTTATCACCAAATTTTTTACTTTGTGAATAGATGTTGAGATGTGTTTAAATACATATCTCCTCATTCTAGATAGTTGAAAAAACTTAACAAGTTAGTTAATGAATCAATTGTAATAAAAAATCAAATGAAGCATTCTAGTGCAGTTTTGCATATATGTATATATTCCTTTGGTAATAAAATAAAGTTCAAAATTAATTTTCATTACTGAGTAATGTAGTTCCTATTCTGGGGAAGGAGCAAGGGCCCACTTCTCTCTAAAGATCAGGACAAATTGGTACTTTTTAGTTATATTTTAAAAGTATTTCTTTAGTTAGTTATAATTTATTTATTGGTAGGTGTAATTTATTTTCAAAATCAAGAGTGATTTCCTTTTAAATGAAATAGTAATTTACATTCAAAAGCAAGTGTGAATTTCTTTTTATAAATCAATTGTGAATTTCCATTTCAAAATCAAGTGTGAATTTCATTTAATGTAAGTGTGTTTCATTTACATGCAAAAGTTATTTCAATTGAATGCAAGTGAATTATCTTTATGTAATAGTGTGTCTTCCAATTTCATAAAAAGTAAAGGTTGTTAGCCTATCTCCATATTTAGAATTTGTCAGAAGCTATTTAATTGACAATAGACAACATTTTTAGATTTTGAAATATCACACTATCCTACCCAATCGATAAAGTCAAGTGAGGACATCACAATGTCTTATGCCATATGTTTAAGTTCTAGATGTTAATGGTGTGAATGCCAATAGTACACCTTCAGTTAGCAAACCTCTTAGATTTACCTTTCTAAAAAATAGATTTAGAGTTTTATTTACTATTTTTAGGATTTAAACAACATAGTAGAAGTAAAGCCCCCAAATAGATAAATTTAAAAATCCTATATCCAAAGGTTTCATTTCATATAGTAATTAGAAATTGGCCTTGATATAATATGACACCAATCCACTGATTGGTTAAATGATAGGTATAAGGATAGCCTATCACCATGGATGTCCACCTATAAGTCTAAAAACATGTGGGTGGATCTAACACACTTCAACATTGTTTGAGAGTAAAATTTGATCTTTTAGTTTCACTTTATTATACTTCAAACCTCATAAAATAGTACTTTCTCATTCTAAATTAGTTTCTTATTACCACTCAGATTAAACATGCCACTCATACCTATGGAAGACCATTGATGAAATGTAACATGTTTCTTAGAGCAAGAAATGATGCCTCTTAATATGTTATTTGTAAATAGGTACTTATTAAGATAAAACAAATGAATTATGAGAGAGTGAGGAGGTTTTTATATGAGACTTCATGTACTAGAAACATCTAAAATTTATAAACATCTCAGACAAACCAAAATTGACTTGAAATAAGATGATATGCCCACACACTTAAGGCATCTTTCCTCTTACTCAATAAAATTCATGAAGTTTAATTGGATAATTAAACTACCATTATATATATATATATATATATATATATATATATATATATATATATGACCTCTGAAAACATCCTTCAAAATCATTCTTCTTCATCAAATTTTGAAGTGGAGAAATAAGAACAAAATCAGAACCTACTTGGATGGACAAGGCATAGTGACCTACTATCACTCTTAATGATTCTTCATGAAGGAAGGGCCATTAATCTAAAAACCAATTCTAATAATTTTAATCATATTAGGACCCCTAAAAATGGATAAAATTTTATCTCCCAACTCTCTCTTTCCTGGTTGTACTTGAATTTTGTCTTTCTAAGATTGTGAAGACAATGATGGAGGAGAGAGAGTATCTAAATAATATGTATGACCTAAAACTTGATAAAAAAAATCCTTAAAATTATCTTTTGAAGCCCAAGAGACACTCTAAAACTATTTTCAACTGAAACATGATCTTCTAAGGCCATATAGGAACTCAAAAGAGCTTATAAAGGAGTGTTTTGCTCATCTTAGGCATTGAACCCAAAAAATTATCATTATTTGACCATTTATAAACATTATTTGACATCAGGTACATTAGGTAACCTTCTTCAAATGTTTTATTTTGAATATGGTATGAACAACTCCTCTAAATAGGCCAAAAGGTGACCAAAATGATATTTTAGCACATAAGAACGTCATAAAATGTTGATACATGATAATATGACCTTAAATACACATTAATTGTTTTTCATAATAACTATAAACCATGTCAAACCTTTGAACACACCAAGACTTCATAAATGACCCCTATGACTAGACAAGTACACATGAGATCAAACTTTGAACAAGGCTAGACAAAGATAAATATGACCATATGGAGAACATTTAGGACCATATAAGACCATGACAAGACCACATATAAGTTTTGAAAACCCTATGAAATGTTTAACCTAGAGGGGTTCACCAATTTTTATTTGAGGTCAAAATTTGGTCAATAAATTGGTAATTCATAGGGGTAGCATGCCTGTAATAATAATGGATTAGTGGCCTTATCTTCACATTGGTTAATAGAGTCACCCTTATGCTAAAAAATTAAATTGACATGCCTTCTAAAGACTTAAAACTCAAACCAAAATATACAACAAAGGTAAACACACTATGCCAAAGGCATTTAGGTAAAACCACATACAAAAGACTTTAAAACAACACACCCAATTATTATGTACAAACCTCAAAACATGTTTTAGATGATGAAACAATGTCAAAAAGATTTTTTCTAGAGTCAAAATTGATCCATAAGAAAAAATCACCATATGATGGATATTTTTCAAATAAAACTTATATATGAAGGTTATAAAATGACTTACCATTCATGAGTCCTCTATTAGCTACAAGTGCACCACTTGATGTTTATTTTAATGGTATTTTTAGCTCTCCTTGAGGTATAATTGACATTAGAGCCCACTTTATCTCTTTCATGCTCATTTTATGCTTCTCAATTTACTCCGTGGAAGTCATGAAACCTTTCTTAACTTCACCTTCATCCAGACTATGATGTGCTTGATGTTTAGAGGCATAAAACTTGCCTTCTTACCATCCAAACATATCTTCAAGTGCATCAAGATCAAATTGAGGCCTATGCTTCTCTTCACTCACATAAACATTTTCCTTGATCTAATTTAATTGTTTTAAGGTTGAAATTTGCATTAGAGTGGTTTCACACTTTTCTTTATGCTCATTAGGTTTACCATTAACTTCATCATCAAGATTATGTTCTATTTAAATAAGAGTAAGATTATTTTTTCAAACTCTTACATTATGGCATGATGCTATTAGCATATATCATCACCCTCTTCTTGACTATCATACTAATGAACTTATTCTTTTTGTGTAGGCATAACTACATCATCTTATTCACTACCATGCTCTAACACTCTTTGAACCTCATCATCACCATCCATATGTAGAAAATAGTTGCCCCATGTAGCTTGTTGAAGGGCATCATCAAAACTTACCTCAAAATACTCATCATCTTATTAATGGATGATGTACATTATAAGACATATCTCTTCAATGAGATTGTATGGATCAAATCCATGTTGATCAGTTCCAACTCATCAAGGTATAGGTCAACTATTCTGTCAAGAGGTGTTAATGGTTCTTGGTCATTAGGAGAGTCTCCCTCATCATTGATATTGAAGTTCATATTTAAAGTATTAGGCAAATATGGGTCCACATGAAAATTAGATAAGGGTTTAAACTTGATAGATACCTTAGCACCATAACACATTTCAAATGCTATGTAGGACCAATCTGAAGTCAATTACCCTATAATCTTAGCAGTGAAGTCTCTTGACAAGCAAAGGGAAAAATAAGGTGGCACATCTACAACCACCACATCTTAGGAGATAGAAAATGTAGGAAAAGAATGGAGAGTGAGATGTAGGCCTTTGATAGTGAAAATAATCTTGTTATTTGATATATCCAACTATATAAATCCTTTGGAGTGTGACTCATACTTCAATTTTAGTTTGTCTACTACTTGTTTAAGAATGACTAATGTACTTGATCCACTATCAATCAAATAATTATGCATAAATGAGTATCCAATGATTATGGAGAGATATAATGGAGGATTTTTATCCTTTATTTTATATTTTATTGTCTTATTATCCTTGGTATTCACTTTATTTTTTAAAACTAGCCCTCTTTCACTAGGCTACCTAGGTGATGCATTGAGCTTGGAGAGCTCATTTTGGAGTAGGTCTCTTTGACCAAGGATGGATAGTGTTTCCCACATTGATATTATTAATGAAAATTCTTCATCTGGTCCACAATATTCATAGAACATATTCTAACCTTATCATTTACTTTAGGAGCTATAACACTACCACTAGCTTATGTAACTTGATGCATAGGAAAAGGTATAAAAGGAGCTCTAACAATCTAATTTTTCTAATTTACCTCAACCATGGGTACTACATTTGGAATACATGATCCTTTAGGTTTTTGAGAGTTAATATTTGGACCACCACTTGCTCCTTTTACTTACTCAACCACTCTCTTCTTTGAAATTATGTTTGTAATTATGGAGATTGATCCAATATTCAATTTACCTTGGTATTTGACTGAACATGAGTCATCTTGATAGTAATTGATCAAGGTAGCATATCATTGAGCATCTCCTCCATTATTTTGTCCTCCACTAGGCATATCTTCTTGAGTCATGGAAGGCATTATTCCCCATTGAGCCATATAGGCCGGATTGAATTCTTCATTTGCATAGGTAGAAGAGTCATGAGGCTGGTCCTAAAAAGGTTGCTCTCTATTGTCTTGTAAAAGATTGTGTTGAATAGTTAAAATTTATTTAGAAGTCAAAGTAACATTTTGATTTTGTCTAATATGTTGCCTCACTTCAGTTAGCTACCCTTGTCCTTAGTATCAACCTTGAAAATGTTGTCTGGGAGCTTGATAAGATTGGTAAGGATAGAAATGGCCTTGAAAAGACCTCTATTGATATTTTTGTTATTTCCTCTTAAAATTATGAACCTCTTATCTAAGAGACTTAATCATATCTTCTTCCTTTTAATTGTTTAGATGATTAAGGGTATCTTGCTTATTATTAGGTGTGGGGATGGGAGAAATGGTGGGTATAAGAGCTTGCACATCAGGATACAAAGGCATGGGAGGTTTAGGGGATATCTCCCCAACTTGAATAAGATAAATCTCATCTCTTATGGTATTCTCACATGCCTTAGGAAAATTATCTATTTACATGGATTGAATCATCATAGAGATATTACAATTAAAAGATTTGAGGTAGTAAAAAAAATCATGATGGGCAGTAGGCCTTACCAAGAGTGGGATCCTGTACCAGTTCTTTTGAAATCTTATGTTGAATTCTTAAATGACCTCTTAAGGTGATTTATTTATTGTAGTTAATGGCTTGATCAAGGACAAGTGGTCATATTTATCTTCAAACCTCATTCTCAAGGCATCACCCAATTCATCCCATGTAGCGATAGATTTTGGATCCAAAGTGCCATACCAATCAAGTGTATTTACATTAAAATAAATAGACAACAATTTTATAGCAGTTTCCTCTTTAGTGATGTTATGTATATTGCAAAAAAAAAAAAAAAAAAATTATATGTTCAAGATGGACAATGGTAGCTTCTCATGTATATGAAGGCACACTTTTGAGGGATGACATAGGGATGTAATTATAGTGATCAAGTGATAAAGTACTATGTCCACTAAAGGAAAAAAAAGGTAGGTTCCTTGGGGCTTCCATCTTGTAAATTGGACCCAAGAAAAGACTCCTAATAGTTATTGAGCATCCAAATACTTTTTAGAGTATGGATGGGTATTATCAAACCTCTTTACTTTAAGAGATTATTAAGTTAAATCTAAAACTGTAAATAGAATTCCTCTAGTAGAAGATCTTGTCTTTACTTTAGGCATGAAAATGAAGCACTGGTATGTAACCAAGAGCTAATGAGTACTAGAGTTGATAGATACTACATGAATGAAGATTTAAAAAAAAATTAGACTATGTTTTTGGAAGCATAGCCATTGAGGGGGAGGGTGAATTAGTGCCCTTAAATAAATCATTCAATTTCACTTATCATTCATTAACCTTTCAAAACAATATAAATAATCACATAAACATGAAGTAAGATATCAACATATGAACACAAGATATATGTGGGAAAACCTTATGGGGAATAAAATACACTAAACTCTATGAATGGACTACATTTATATAATTATAAGATCCAAATTTGGTGAAGGACCAACTTCATAAGGAGCACCAACCCCTACCTAGTCAAGCACCCAATCAAATAGTCTTTACCAAGAACCAACTTATAAGCAGGCACCAAGCTCCTAGGTGACTCAACACAAAATCATCCACCTAAAATATCTAATCACCTTAAGACACTTGTTTATCACTAAAATGATGATGATCACCTTAATTTTCTTTCCACACCCTTCTATCTCTCTTAAACAACCTATTAGGCTTCTTCACTTAACTAGTCCTCTACTTGATATATTTAGGCCATATGACCTTACTCATCATACTCAGAACATCTATTGGATATTCATGATTGATCTTCTACTCCCATATAAATGTCTACATGACCTCATTTTACTCTTTAATGTGATTTTTTAATCTCTTTCACTCTCATTCATCTTCATAGCCAAAATAGGCCTATTATGCCTTTTGTACATACTTGACTCTTGCTTTCACCCACCTTGGTTGGAAAAACATATCTTCATAATTGGATCACCCTTAAAATATATAAATACACATGTTTCACAAGTGAAACACCCACTACATAGGTTGGTCATTCCTCATAAGGGATAAAATCACCTTTAGGCCTAATAGAGACCTAATGCAATTAGGCCTTCTCAAAGCACACATTTCACCTTGACCACTTTGGAATACCATGAGCCTCCAAAAATGGATGAAACACTTTAAACATGATTCAATTAGACCCTTTATAATCTCACCTTAGGTCCCTAATGAGCCACAAAATTTTCATGTTTTTATCCTCAGCTATCACACTCATCCTTCCCATTTATCATGCTTCTAAACTACTTTCCCATACATTTTTATCCTCAAATAACCATAATCTTGAAAATAGTAGTATGTTCTCAAAATATTAAAATAGTTAAAAATATATCTTAGAATAAATTATATAATATTTATCTTATTCTATAGGATTCTTTTGTCTATAATGTGTTTTAAAGATGTTTTTAAATGATAGGTATATAACATAGACCATCCTGTAGTAAAGGGATCTCATCACATCGACACATCCTACATCTAATGCATAAACCAATTTTCTAGAAAAACATAATTTGATTCCTAACTCAACTGACTTGCATAAATTATAAAAAAATTCATGGAGCATAATAAGGATGTGGTTAAAGATTGAAACAACTTTGTTTTTCCTGAAGTAGTATTACAAGACTCACATAAATGGTGACCTTAGTAAAAGGAACTAATTTATAATATCCTATAGCCAAATGTTTCTTAGTTTGGAATGTATATTGTTTTATATAAAAAAAATTTCCCCTATTGTATATATATATATATATATATATATATATATATATAACAATAGGATTGATAGGTAGGTAGAGATCAATTAGAGAAATATATCAGAAGTATATTTTGTAAGACAATTGTTATTCTAATTTCCTTACAATAATTATTTGCTACATTTTGATTAATATGAATAATCATTTTTTAGTCCATTTAATTTTTTGAAGAGGAAGTATTGAAGTTGGAGTTAGAAGGAGGAAGGTCATCCTTTGAAAGTCTTGCAACAACAATCCAACCCATTAAATAGCTAAGCATGTTATTTAGTTTATTTATGTGTTGTGTGTTTTATTTATGAATTATGTGATTTTTAGTTTTGCATAAAATTGTTTTAAGGAAACTTCCAAAGATAAAATAATTGTAATCATTTAATTTATAATATTTTATGATTTTTCAATTCCAACATTTCATCTCATGCATGGTTTTTAGCATGTTAGATTATAATCAGTAGACGGTCAAATTAGAAGATTGAATGTGCACATATAGTGGCATCATCCTATAAATCTTAAAAATTAAATGAAAGTATAAGATATAATTCTATGGTAACTTTCCTTATTCATTTTAATCAAGAGAAGTATATTTGATTATGAATCTACTACTAGTCATTTTTTGCACCATTATCGAGGACGGGTGTAACACACTTATAATCTTGAATCTTGATAGTGGTTGTTTCTAGATGTTTATTTATTTTTTAGATTTCTAGAGTTTATTATTTTTTAGTTTAAATATTTCCTATTTTTATATTTTAAATTTCCCTTTATGAAAGTAAAATAGTGGTTATTTTCAAAAAAAACCCATATTACTAACCTTGTGTAGGTAGGGCGGGAAAAAAAAATTTGAAAAAAAGAGAAGGTAGATGTACATGTAAAGTGAAGGGGATTATATAAGAATAATTTTTCCTAAGTCAAAAACTATTGCTGAAATATTGAAAAATTATCCTATAATAGCCAAAGAGCATGAAGAAATTCCTAAGGATCACTCATAGTTATCAATATAAGAGGTAGAAAAAGAGGAATTTTTGCCTGGATTCGTAGAATGAGTTAGAGATCTTGAAGAGGTTCATACCCTTGGAAAATACCCATGTGTACCACCCTTGAGAATTTTCACCCTATCACCTCATACTCAAGAACCTGAATTTCACTTCTCCCCATTGCCCAAATTTCTTACTAAAGAGGCATTCAAGGTTATTTTTTCTCCTAGAAAGAGTATTAAGCCAATAGAATATTCCAATTTAGAAAGACTCTTTACTGAGACACACACTGAATCTTTTGAAACTCATACACCATCCTCATTATATAAAAAGCCATATATTCCTAAGAAAAAATTATCCATATTCTACACCCTAGGAAATAGAAGAATTGATAGGAATTTTGATAAGTGGGTGGAAATAATTTCTAGTCTAAAAACATAAAGAGTATTCATGGAAGATCCCAAAGAAGAAAACACTACCAATGAGTCTACTACCTTCAAATTTCCTATCCTTATTCCTGATGGAAATGTACCCATGAATAATATCCCTCACTTTTACCTCCCTATTGTTATGGGAAAAGCATCTAAGGATTAAGACACATTTCTTGTTGAGTTTCACATCTTATGTCATATATATGATTAGAATCAAGATACTTAGAAATGCAAGTTGTTTTTAGTAACACTCAAAGATGCAACACTTAGATAGTTCATGGGACTTGGAAAGGATGGAATTTCTACTTGGGAAGAAATGAAGGAGAGGTTTGTAATGAAATACCAAGACTATTGTAGAGGTGAAAACTATAGGATAGATGATATATTTAGAATGACACAAGCTAAAGATGAGTCATTGGAAGAATATATGGAAAGATTTTTGTTCAACTTACAAAAGTCAAAATAGATTGCAATGTAGAAAGAGTCAATCAAGATGATATTATTGAAAGAAATTAGAGATGATTATTTGGAGGTACTAGATTTAATGTATGATGGTGATGTTTCTACACTTTCCTTTAATTAACTAACAGTTCTATATACAAACTACTCTATATCAACCATGAACAAATGTAAGGGAAAAACCCTTCCTATAGCATCTATAGTAAGACTACCTAAAGGTTAAGTTAGAAACCTACTAAAAGATAATGAAGGATATTATTAGTCATTTATCTATTCAAATTGATACATTACATACACAGAGGAAGCATGAACAAACTAAAAAATCCTTAGCTACCTATCACCTTGAATGCATAAAAAACGTAGAATCCACATGCCATTATATGAAAGCTTGGGTAGCTAATATAACTAAGGATAATAATAAAATGATGGATCTATATGCCATAAGAATAAATGAGAATCAATTATTTTATGTGGCCTAACAAAAACCATGGGTGCAAATATCAACTATGTCATCAAACTCTATGTTTACAAAATCTTAATTCTCAAATAATCATCAATATGGTTCTTTGATGAAGATTTCCAACCAAAATTATCCCTAAACAAATTGGTAGCTACCCCAAAATAAATTATGGATACAATATAATGGACAATAACCTTAACGTAGGTAATTCCAAAACCAGCAATGGATCTTTCCCTCTAATCCATGACAATAATAATAGAGAGATAATCAATCCTTTCCTCAACAAATACAACCATAATAGTATAAATTAATGTAAAAATATTATAAACCTAATAGACCTACTCAATTATCCACCCAACCCATCCCCAACCCTACCAATAAGTTGGTTTAACCAACACAATCCACCAAAAGAATATAATATCCAACATAAACCTTAGATATCAATCAAGTCCAATTTTTCTCAAGATGCATTCTTTCACAACCCACCTCACCCATAATCATAGAAAACTTTGAATAACCTGATACATTACATACTAATACACAACCACCCATTACCAATCTTGAGCCAAGTCCACCAGCAAACCAAAAATAATATGAAAATCCTCATTTTTTGGAGAGATTGAACATATCATGTCTTGAATCAAAGACCAAATTTGATATATTAGGACAACTCAAAAATTTATACATAAAAATACCAATCTTTAAATCAATAAAATTTGTTCCTATCAATATCTTAGGAGATTTATGTTTGAAAAAACTAGGAAGAAAGAAGAAGGATCCTAAAATAGCCCAAGTTATTGCTAACTAGTAGATATTATGTTGGGAAACATAGTTCCCCCAAAATATTCAGATCCTAAAAGTCCTATAGTTAATGTTAGAATCCATGGCAAACCCATATCTAGTAATTTAATTGACTTATGTATAACCATCAACATGATGACCATGGAGACCATGCAGTAATTGAAATTGACAACTCTCCATCCAAAACCCACCATCCTATAGATGGTTGATAGGTCAACTATTAAGCTTGAGGGGATTGTTAAAGACCTAGTTATCACTATGGACTCCTAGAAATATCCATTATAATTTATTCTCCTATAACCAAAAATTAACTTGGGATGTTATCCTCTCATCCTTGGTTTCCCCTGGTTGGCTACCACTGATGTTTTTATTGGTTGTAGGTCAGGAAAAATATTAATTTCCAATAGAAATGATAGCAAGAAACTAGTTCTTTATCTTCCAACTAAACATTCCTAGAATTATGACCCAACACCTTGGATTGATGACTTTGAGGAAGCTATCTCCTTTAAAACTCTCTAAATAATTGAGTGGAGTCCAGCTTTGCATTCATAAGAAGAAGACACTGTCCTTACTAGTATTCTATAAAACACCTATCAACAAGATCTTGTAGCCACACATATGTTGGAATATACACCATTCCCCCTTTAAAATATTTTTTAAAAAATGATCTTGATGAAAATAAAAGGGACATTTGGACATTCCATCAATTACTTGCCCATTAATGCATTTGTGCTCTTTATTCCTAACGTAGAAACCATGATCTTTTTAATAAATCAAGTGGACAATCTACTAAATAAACCTCTCAATATCAGTAACTCCTTAACACCCTAGCAAGATATCTAGTTACTTATAATGATAGTAAAACACACAACAACATTTACCTAGGACTACCATGATGTGAGAGGAATACCCCTAGATTTATGTATGCATTATATTCACATTAAAGAAGAATACAAACCTATTCACCAACCCCAATGATGAATGAATCCTTAGTTAAAGACATTATCAAAATTGAGTTACAAAAAATCTTAGATATAGAATTTGTTTATACCTAGTGGGTCTCTCCACTAGTTATTATACCTAAGAAAGGGAGAAAATGGTGTATTTATATTGAATACCTAGAGTTGAATGTTGATACCAGGAACAATCACTTTCCCCTTCTATTTATTTATCAAGTATTGCATACATTATCAGGGAAAAAGTATTTTTCCTTCCTAGAAATTTATAGTGGTTATAATTAGATATGAATAACTTCATAAGACCAAGATAAAACCACTTTTACTTGCCCTTAGGGAATCTATGCCTATGTTGTCTTATCATTTGGTCTTTGCCATTCCCAAACTACTTTTCAAGGGATATTTTGAGCATATTTTTTTATCTCTCCCATGACTAGGTTGAAATTTACATGGATGATTTCACTATATAGGGGCAGAAATTCGAAGAAACTTTTACCAACCTCAATAAAGTTCTTCAACATTGCCAATACCACCAATTGTCTTTGAGTAATGAAAAGTGTTTTATGGTTATGACTGAAGGGATTATGTTGGGGTATCACATCTCCCATGCTATAATCAAAGTTGTTCTAGTAAATATAATTATCATTAAGGATCTACCTAGACCAAAAATGCAGAAAGATGTTAGAATATTTTTATGACATGCTAGTTATTATAGATGATTCATTAAGGACATTAGTAAAATTACCACCCCATTATTTGGATTTCTTACTAAGTATGTTTAATTACTTAGATTAATGATTTTTAAACTACCTTTCAATAACTCAAAGACCTTCTCATAACAACTCTTATTCTAAGAGTTCCTAATTGGAAGAACCCTTTTCACATCCACACAGATCCATTTGACACCACTTTAGGAGCTATCCTTGGCCAAAAATATGAATCTTTGAGTTATGCAATCTATTTTATCAGCAAGAATATTCAAGGGGATGAACTCAACTATAATTTAATAGAGAAGGAATTTCTTATATTCATCTATGCCATGAACAAGTTTAGAAACTACATTATAGGTTAATAATTATTCATCCACACATACCAAACAAAAATTAGGTATTTAATGAACAAACCTATTGTAATAGATAGGATCATTAGTTGGTTACTTTTGTTATAGGAATTTTTTATTACCATTATAGATAAACTAGGTAAGGATAATATAATAGCAAATTTTCTATCTCAACTACAAAATGATGAGCACAATCCTATTGTTGATAATTCCTTTCTTAATAAGTATTTGTTTGCAGTAACTATTTAGTTTCCTTGGTTTGCAAACATTGCTAACTATCTTGCTACAGGATCACTACCACAACATTTCTCACTTAGGGAAAAACATCTGATCCAAAATAATAGAAATTATTCCTAGATTTCAAGATCTCTTTATTATTAGACCAAATTCAGTTATGATAAGATGTATCTGAGAAGATGAAGCTTATGACATTCTCAAACCCTACCATGATGAACCCTATGGGGGTCATTTTACCATTGAACAAACTATTATGAAATTATTTACTGACATATATTAATGGCCTTATTTTCATAAATATTTCATGATGTATACCTACATATGTGATCAATATCAGTGTATGGGTAAACCCACTCACTCTGATGAAATGCCATTCTAGCCACAACTTGTTCTAGAACCTTTTGACAAATGGGCACTAGATTGTGTAGGTTTCATTGATCGTAAATCCAATAACAATGAATATATATTGGTTTGCAGTGATTATGTCACAAAATGGGCTGAGTTCAAGGCCTTAACCCATGCTCAAAATGAGAAATTAGCTGAGTTCCTGTATGAAGAAATATTTTCCCACTATGGAGTACCAAAAGAAATAGTCACAGATCAAGAACCATAGTTCACATCAGACCTCATAGCTACCTTGGTAAAATAATATGAAATAAAACATAAAACATATACCCCTTATCATCCTTATTTAAATGTTTAGGTGGAATTTACAAATAGATAATTGGAAAATATGCTCACTAAGACTATCAGCCTGCATAAAAAGATTGGTCAATTCATCTTTTAGAAGTAGTCTAGGCTGACATAATCATATGGAAAACCATATCTATTTTCACCCCATGTGAACTAATTTATGGTAAAAATCATGTTCTTCCTATTGATTTTGAGCATAAAATATTAATAACAATACTTGATTTGGGTTTGGATCTTTACCAAGCTCAAAAAGATAGGATCATGTAGCTGAATGCACTTGATGAACTTAGTAAGAAAATACTTCATCACACTAAAATAATGCAAAGGCAATGCATGGGTTGGCATGTTAAGAACATCAAGATTAATAATTTTTAACCTGGTGACTGGGCACTTCTTTTTGACTCTAAATATAAGGATTGTAAAGGAAAGATTCAATCTAGATGGTTTGGGCCTTATGAGATCAAACAAGTTTTTGACAACATAGTTGTAAATCTCATGACCATTGACTCTTTTTAGTTTTGACTACTAGTTAATGGCCATAGGCTCAAACTATAAAATAAACCTTTTTCTAATGAAACTCTCATTTACCAACTACTTGAAGAATACTCTTTGTCTCTTCTTCATTAAGTAAATCACCCTGTTCCTGTAACTAAAGGGTATTTTTATCAACCCTTCTCTAATATTTTCTAAGTGAAATAAATCTTCATGTAGCTAAGAACAAGCCATTCATAATGGCCTAGCTCAAGATAAATAAAATTCTACCTCTTGGGATTTTACAATTTCAATTGAGTTGGGAGTAGAAAATCTTAAAAATAAAATAAAAAATAAAAAAATTATAAAATTCAGCAATGACAACCTTCAAACATTGTTGATGAATGTATTAGAAAACCTAGTCATTGGCTGATCAATATTCATTAAAAAACTACAATAATAAAACTTTCATTTTATATGTTTTTGCTTGCAGATTCATTCTTTTGAAGCAAAAAAACACTTTCCTCTTTTCTACAGGATGTAATACTTATTGTTGCAAGATATTTATTATTAGTGGAGGACACTTCTTGTTGCCACAAGAAACATTTCTTGCTTCTAGATAAATTCTTATCACTCCATCATACATTGAATTTATCACAAATCATTTTTTATTCCAATCAAAGGCCAACACATGCTAGTACACCTCACATCTACCACTTCAACTCATTATTCATGTATTAATGAAAGGTATTTATATAAGTATTAAGATAATTATTTTATATTTATTTCATTTTATAAGTTTTAATTATTACTAAAATGATGGGTATTAATGTTATTAAAACATATTCATATCTTCTTTATCATGCCATCCCAAGATATCTTCTCTTTTATTGATTGACATGACCATTGAAGCACTATTATTGCCACCCCTTATCATTTCCACAAGTCATTTACACGTGTTTGTTATGTCCCTTGAAGATAAAAAACTATTTATGTTTGGGGTTTTTCCCATAATTTAAAAAAATTATCACTCCCAAAACAAATAGTAAACATTCTACCCAAAGCTATAGAACCCTTACTGCAAGAGTGAAAACCTTGCAACTAAAATCTCATCCTACAATATGGGAGGGGACTTTATTAAACATGAGCCATTTGACATCTCTTGTCTGACTAATAACCCAACATCTTGGTCCAATTTCAAAATGTAAGATGGGCCTAATATTTTAAGAGGATACATGCTCTTGATCAAGGAATTGCATAAGAATTTGTTGGCTCATTATATAAGAACTTGAAAATATTGAGAAGAATGGAAATAAAGATAATTAAAACCATCATCAATAGAGTAATTGGATTACCATGAATAGGGGAATTATGGTAGGATAAGTTTGATGATGAGGAAAACAGGAAAAAATTAATTAAAGGAGATGAAAACTTGTAGACTTATAAATAGGGCACTACATGGTTATCATTACCAGGAATATATGCTAGATCTGTTACATTCATCTTTAGATATTTCACCTGTGAAGTGAGATATTCCATGCTACATGGCATTAGCTTCAAAATCATGAATCATTATTGAGATAAAATTTCCCAACTTATTGCTTAACATAATCACAAAATGGTAGATACATTTCAAAGAGGTAATCCCAAAGTTCTCTCTCATCATTATTTAATTAATTTAATTATTTAAGACTATTTATAGAGGAGTAGGCCCAATATCAGTTATGAATATTTTTTCCAAATACCTATAAATGTAACAATTAATAGTGAGATAAATGAAGAAGAAGTGATAGAGGTATAAGAGGAAATGAAAGTAGAAGAATAGAAAGAGATAGGAGAAAGCCTTCCTGAAGCACCATAAAGCCCTAAAAAAGAAATCCTTCCTATAACACCACAAGAACCTGTAGAAGAAGACCTTTCTACATCTCCACAAAAACTTGCATAAGAAGACTTTATTGTAGCTGCATAAGAACCTATATAAGAATATCTTCATGTAGCCACATAATAACCTACAACAAGGACAAATATTGTAGAAGGGGACTCCATAAGAAAATAATCCATAAGAAGGAAGAGGAGACTCATTTCCCAACTTGACTCTGAGGTATTTGAAGAAGAAATTCTATCTTCCCCTAAAAAGTAAAGGGTCAAATATACTCTTTGAAGATACCATAGATTAAGAGGAAATATCAAAGGTAAACCAAGAACTAAACCTTCTTCTATTATAGAAATCAATGAGGAATTTAGAGAAGAATAAATTTCTAGCAATTATGAATCACTAGAGGCATTTAGTTTTGATATCATAAGAGTGACAAGGAAGAATGTTCTAAAGAAAGAAATAAGGAGATAGATTAAGAAAAACATAGTCCTAAATAATTAATTAGAACTAATGTAGACAAAGGTAGAAGAAATGGAGCAACCTACCATACATGTGAAATTTCCTACTTTGGAGCAAGCCTATAGGAAAAAGAGTGATTAAGGAAGAAGCTATAGGATCCTTCAGAATGAGGAATAGATATGCTTGTTATAATAGCTTCTTAGTTTTAACCCTTTATAGAAATCCATCTTGCATCCATTGTATCACAACCTTCCATAATAGAAAAGCAACAAGAATAACCTATAACTTCCCAAGTTGTCAAGTATAATTCCTCATCTCTAGTGTCTTCTAAATTGATGATATGTATAGATAATCAATATGAAAGTTTTAGGGCATTAAAAAAGTAGCAATAAATTTAAAGAAGAGGTTACATTAAAATAAGAAATAATATCCAAACTATAATAGAAAGTTGAATATCTAGCTAGTTTTTGTTAAGTTATGGAGCTAAAAGCTTCACCAATGAGTGAATGTAGAAGTTGCTGGAGTCCACAGTCACCATCAACAGTCAGAGATTGACTGAAGGATGCTGATGTAGTATTGGATCGGCTGACGTCTGTCATAGGCAAACTGATAGGGACCGATGTCGGTTACCTGTGCATCTAGAATGTTATTTTCGTGTGCAGAACATAATGTTTGCATGATGAGATTAAGTGTTAGTTGTAAGTCTGCATTTCTATTTTAAGTAGGACTGATTTGAGCCCTTGACTAGGAGGTGCATCTAATGGTTGTAATTGCATGCTCATGAATCCCTAAAGTTATATAATAGGGATAGATCTTCATAGCTTAGAGTGGACAAGATTGTAGTGAAGAACTGTATTATACAGTAGAAGACAATTCAAGGATTGAATTGGTTGTAATTGAGAGAGATAACTCTTGAGGGAAAGAGATCTAGAAAGAGATCTATACATCTGAGAGAGGTGTGGAAGAAAAGAATTTTATTCAATTGTAAATTCCTTCTAGAAGAGTTTAATTCAAGTTTTCAGGGTGGTTTCTTGTATCTCTTGTTCTTTGCTATTTTTGATTCTAGTTACTTATCATTCTGGTTTAATTTTGCATTTAGTTGCTTTCACATAGTAATCAAGTTTATTGTTGGTTGATCCCTGACAAGTGGTATCAGAGCTCAAGTTGACTAATAGGTGGTTCAGATCTGTTTAGTGTGTATTGATTATAGGTCACTCACAGGGATTTCTGTTTGAGTGGGAGAAGCAATGGTAGAAGAAAGTAAACTAAGAATGGAGAAGTTTAATGGCAAGAATTATCAATTATGGAGAATGCAGATAGAAGATTATTTGTATCAAAAAGATCTATACTTCCCATTAGGTGGAGTTTCAAAGAAGCCCACAGACATGGAAGATGAAGAATAGGAAGTTCTTGATGGAAAGGCTCTTGGATCTATAAGATTGAGTCTAGCATCTACTGTGATATCTAATTTATCATAGGCAAAGTCTATGGTAGAGTTAATGACTACTTTAGCAAATTTATATGAAAAACCCTCAGCTTAAAATAAGGTATATCTTATGAAGCAGTTATTTAATTTGCAAATGCAGGAAGGTGGATCTGTATCTAATCATCTAAATGATTTCCATGGAATTGTAAATCAATTAAATTCAATCAAAATAGTTTTTGATGATGAAATTAAAGCTCTATTAATCTTATGTTCTCTACCTGAAAGCTGGCATAGCTTGGTAATGGTAGTAAGTAATACTGCATCTGCTTCAAATATTTTAAAATAAGATGATGTTGTTAGTGTAATCTTGAATGAAGAAATTCATAGGAAAAGCACAAAGGAAACATCAAGAAATGCTTTAAGTTTTGAGAGCAGGCGAAGGCAAAAAGAGAAGAGCAAGCAAGGGAGATTTAGATCTAAGTCAAAGATGAGAGGTAGATCCAAATCCATAAATGGCAGGAAGATAACCTGCTAGAATTTTAGAAAGATAGGGCATGCAAGGAAAGATTGCTGGTAAAAACCTAAAGAAGAAAATCAACAAGAAGGTAAAGAAGAAGCAAAAGTTGCAGGTATTGTTACACAAGATGCTCTTATATTCTATTTGCATAATAATATAGAATCTTGGGTCTTAGATTCTAGTGCCTCTTTCCATGCAACCCCCAATAAAGAATATTTTAGTGACTATGTCCATGGAGATTTTGGAATAGTTTATTTAGGGGATGATGAGCCTTGTAAAATAGTTGGCAAAGGAAAAGTGCAGCTGAAAATGTAGAATGGCAACACATGGGTGTTGAGATATGTCATGCATGTACCCAACCTGAAGAGGAATCTGATTTCTATAGGAAAGTTAGGGGATGAGGGTTGCATAGTAACTCTCACAGTTGAGTCTTGGAAGGTTACCAAGGGTGCACTTGTATTAGCCAGAGGTAAGAGGGTAGGTACTCTTTATATATGTAATTATATTACTAATAATTCTTCTTCTGTATTATCTACTTCAGATGTAGATGCAAAGTTGTGGCACCAGAGGCTTGGCCACATGAGTGAGAAGGGAATGACAATTCTTAAGTCAAAAGGTAAGATTTCATATTTGAAAAGCATAGATCTAGATTTCTGTGAGCACTGTATTTTTGGGAAATAGAAGAGAGTTAGTTTTCTCAAGACTGGGTCAACAAAGAAGAAGCATAAGTTGGAGCTTGTTCACATAGACGTGTGGGGACCAGCTCAGGTTGCTTTTATTGGAGGATCACAATATTATGTTTCCTTCATTGATGATGCTATAAGAAAGGTATGGGTCTATTGTATAAAGAAGAAATCTAATGTTTTTGACACTTTTAAGATTTGGAAAGCTATGGTTGAGAATGAAATAGGTAGGAGATTGAAGTGCCTGAGATCTGATAATGGTGGTGAGTTCTACAGCTACAAGTTTAACTGGTATTATTATATGAATGGAAAACACAGGCAAAGAATGGTTCCAAGGACACCTCAGCAAAATGGAGTTACTGAAAGGATGAACAAAATAATAATGGAGTGTGCACGGTGTATGAGGTTGCATGCTAGTTTGCCCTTAGAGTTTTGGGTAGAAGCTGTGGATACTGCAATTTATTTGATTAACAGAGGACCCTCTACAGCTCTGGATGGTGGAATTCTAGAAGAGGCATGGACAAGTAAAAAGGTAGATCTCTCATTTCTCAAGGTTTTTGGTTGTGAAGCTTTTGTGCACATTGATAAAGAAAATAGAAATAAGTTGGATGCTAAGTCTATGAGGTGCACATTTATTGGTTATGGCTCTAGAGATTTCGGATTCTGATTTTGGAATCTAGAAACTAACAAGATAATTAGGAGCCGTGATGTTGTTTTCAATGAAAAAGTGATGTACAGTGATCAGCTCAAGAAGTTGAATCAATCTGAGCAAAGCAATGGAGAATTAGATGAGGTGAAGGTCCAAAATGAGCTTGTGGGAAAGAATAATCACATATAGGAAAACATAGAGACCGATGTCAGTCAGGTAGGAACCAAGGTCAGCCATACAAGAACTAATGATGGTCATACAGAAATCAACATCGGTCAGAAGGAACCAACATCGGCTAGTTACAGCCCTGGAGGTGACCGAGGTCGGTCACTATCAGAGAATTTGGGTGGATAGTGTGTTGTGAATGAGTCTTAGATGCCCATCAGGAGGTTAGAAAGGATAAGTAAACCTCCAATTTGATATTCCCCTTCATTATTCTATTTATTACTCACTGATAGTGGAGAACCAGAGAGTTTTGATGAAGCAATACAGGTAGAATCCAAGAATCAGTGGGAGCTAGGCATGAATGAGGAAATTGATTCCCTGAAAGAAAACCAAATGTGGGATTTGGTTGAGTTGCCAGCGAGAAAGAAGACACTGAAGAACAGATGGATCTACAGATTGAAGGAAGGTGAGAATGGATAGATGAGATATAAGGCCAGGTTGGTAGTGAAAGGATTTGCACAGAAACTAGGTATTGATTTTGGTGAGATTTTTTCTTCTGTAGTTAAAATGACTTCTATACGGACTGTATTGTCTTTAGTTGCTATTCAGGATTTGCATCTTGAGCAGCGTGATGTTAAGATAGCATTTCTTCATGGAGACTTGGATGAAGAAATTTATATGGATCAGCCAGAAGGATTTGAGGTCAAAGGTAAGGAGAAGCTAGTGTGCAGATTGAAGAAAAGCTTGTATGGTCTCAAACAAGCTCCTAGACAATGGTATTTGAGATTTGACAGGTTTATGACTAAGCATGGCTATAGTAGATGTCAATCTAACCATTGTGTGTATTTTAAGAGATTGGATAATGGTAGATATATTATTTTTTTATTGTATGTAGATGATATGCTGGTTATAGGATCACATATGTAGGATATCTCTGAGCTTAAGGTGAAATTAGCTCACACATTTGCCATGAAGGATTTGGGAGTAGCAAAGAAAATCCTTGGCATGAATATTAAGAGAGACAAGAAAAATCATAAGCTGATTTTGTCTCAAGAGGATTATGTGAACAAGGTGTTGAAATGGTTCAATATGTAGGATGCAAAACTGGTAAGCACACCTATGGCTAGACACTTCAAGTTGTGTAAAGAACAGTGTCCTAATTCACATGATGAGGTAGAGTACATGAGTAAAGTTCCATATCCTTCTGCAGTTGGAAGTTCAATGTATGATATGGTATGTACTAGACCGGATATTGCCCAAGTAGTGGGAGTTGTAAGTAAGTATATGGCCAATCTAGGGAAGGAACACAAGAAAGTAGTTTAGTGGATTCTCAGATATCTGAGAGGGACTAGTGGTAGGCATTTATGCTATGGTGGGTCAAACACTTCTATACATGGATATGTAGATTTAGATATGGCAGGTGATTTGGATGGTAGGAGAAGCACCACAGGATATGTTATCACTATTGGTGGAATGGCGGTTAGCTAGATTTCAAAGTTGTAGAAGGTTGTTGCCTTGTCTACTATAGAGGCATAATACATTGCAGCCACAGAGGCTAGCAAAGAGATGATATGGATGACATGGTTCATGGAAGAGCTAGAAAAGGAGCAAGAGAGTTGTAGATTATACAGTGATAGTTAGAGTGCAATTCATTTGGCTAAGAATTCAGCCTTTCATTCAAGAACCAAACATATACAACTTAGGTACCACTTCATTAGACAGGTATTGGAGGATGGTGAGTTGAAGCTGGAGAAAATCCATACAGATAAGAACCCTACTGATATGTTAAATAAGCTAGTAATGAAAGAGAAGTTGAATCTTCATTCAACTTTTGTTGGTCTTCAAGATTGAGTTTGAAGATGGAGGAGCTATAATATGTTTGTGTATAGGTACTGGTGCAACTGTTTATCTCCAAGTGGGAGATTGTTAAGTTGTGGAGCTAAAAGCTTCACTAATGAGCGAATGCAGAAGTTACTGGAGTCCATAGTCACTGTCGATGGTCAGAGATTGACTAAAGGATGCCGACATCAGTAGTGGATCAGCTAATGTTGGTCATAGGCAGACTGACAGGGACTGATTTCAGTCACCTGTGCGTCTAGAATGCTATTTTTGTGCATAGAATAGAATGTTTTCATGATGAGATTAAGTGTTAGTTGTAAGTCCACGTTTCTATTTTAAGTAGGATTGATTTGAGACCTTGATTAGGAGGTGCATCTAATGGTTGTAATTGCATGCTCATGAATCCCTAAAGTTATATAAGAGGGATAGATATTCATAGCTTAGAGTGGACAAGATTGTAGTGAAGAACTGTATTATACAGTAGAAGACAATTCAAGGATTGAATTGGTTGTAATTGAGAGAGAGAAATCTTGAGGGAAAGAGATCTATACATCTGAGGGAGGTGTGGAAGAAAAGAAGTTTCTTCAATTGTAAATTCCTTCTGGAAGAGTTTAATACAAGTTTTCAGGGTGGTTTCTTGTATCTCTTGTTCTTTGCTATTTCTGATTCTAGTTACTTATCATTCTAGTTTAATTCCACATTTAGTTGCTTTCATATAGTAATCAAGTTTATTGTTGGTTGATATCCGACAGTCTTACTCAAGAGATCATTGACTACAAGCCTCCTAAAAGGGTATATTTAGTTTATCTTGAGGAACAATGGCATAAATTTAAGTTCATAAGAATCTACTATGACATGCCTTATGAATTAATCTCTCCCCTCTCGTTCTTTGAATTATATAAACAAATATCACAAGAAGAACAAACACAATTGTGTGAGTTTTATCTTCATAATTATGTAGTGCCTCATGATAGGGAATGAAATCCTAACACGTATGTTGGAGATGTCATTTTAAAGGAATTTTCATCATATCTTTTGAATGATCATAGGAGATGATGAGAGATGATTGAATATAAGAAAGGAAAAGTCAATTGCTTATAAGAAAAGAGTCAGCTACATCTGAGATTGTGTTGATAGAATGCGATAAAATTATGTTGTAGAAGTAATTTAGGGTTTAGTTTGCCAAAAATTATGATACAGTCCAAGATTTATACTTTGGGTTGAGAAATTTTGTTAGACCCATAGAAAAATAATCCTGCATAGGAATATGGAATGAGCTCACTTCTAAGATAAAAAGGAAAGAGCCATATTCCCCTTTCAATTTAAAATAAACATTTGATAGAGTCACAAGATATATTCTACTTGTAAGTGAAATGGGATTTCAATTATTAGGCATAAAATTACAACCCCCTCTATTTTGGTATCCTAATCTAGATTGAAAGCATAAAAATCCATTAGATGAAGCCAAGGAGGTCAAAAAATGGCATTTGTATGAACAATGGCATGGATTTTATGCTTGCTTATCAAGTGGTGCCATGGAGCCTATGGATTTTATAACTATTTATGAATTTGAAATGAGGAAATTTATTACTCAAGGATGAGTAAGGTCTTATGTTGGCATTGTGATGAGCCTCATAATTATCATGTTTTTTTCCTCATATATCATGCTCATACTTTTTGTTTATCATGATTCTAAACTACTTTCCCACATGTTTTTATCCTCAAACCATAATGTTGCAAATATCATTATTTTCTAATAATCTTTAAATAGATAAAAATTTGTCTAAGAATCAAGTATATAATATTTATCTTCTACTATATCATGTTTTTATCTATAATGTGTTTTATAGATGTTTGAAGTAATAGGTATATAGCATAGACCATCCTGGAATAAAGGGATTCTATCACACAGACACATCCTAAAGCCACTGCATAACTAAAGCTGTGAACAAAAAACAATATTCCTAATTAAGTCAATTTGTATGAATTATGAAAACATACATATATCATAATAACGATGTGGTTGAATACTGAAAAAACATTTTTTGTCTTGAGGCAGCATTACAAGATTCACATGAATGATGACCTTAGTAGAAGGAATCAATTTTTGTTATCCTATTACTGAATGTTTCTTAGTTTTGAATGTATATTATTTTGTATAAAAAAACCCCTATTGTATATATATAGGTAGAGATCAATTAGATAAATATAGCATAAATATATATTTTAAGATAGTTTTTATTGTACTTTCCTTGCAACAATTCTTTGTTGCATTTTGTATAATATGAACAATCATTTTTTAGTCCATTACATTATTTTAAGAGGAAGGATTGAAGCTGGAGTTAAAATGAGGAAGGTCCTCCTTTGGAATTATTATATAAATAATACAACTTGTTAAATAACTAATCATGTTATTTAGTTTATTTATGTGCTGTGCATTTTATTTCTGAATTGTGTGATTTTTAGTTTTGCATAGATTTATTTTAAGGAAGATTACAAAGATAAAATAACTACAGTAATTTAATTTATAGTATTGTATGAGAGTAAAATTATATAATTACATATATTTCATGGTTTTAACATCTTAGATTATAGTCAGCATAAGATCAAATTAGAATATTGAGTGTGCACATATAGTGACATCATCCTATCAAGTTTACATCCTCAAGTTGATAATTAAATGAAAGTAGAAGATATAGGTATATGGTAAATATATTTATTAATTTGAATTAGGAGAATTATATTTGATTTTTAATCTAATTCTAATCATTCCCCAACACTATTTAGCTCATTTCACTCCTTGAACCACACCATTAGGTCTACTCACAATTAGGCCTTCTCACTACCAGAAAGTCTATCTTGAATATCTCAATCATAAATTAAACTTTTCCTCATAACCATATCAAAAAATCACATAGATATAACTTAAATGACCTAATTTTCATCACCAAGTCCATTATATTTCACCATTTTGGGAAAAATACCTTAAACAAACTACTTTCATATACTCACTTAGAACTACAAATAGGCCTCAAGAACCCAATCAAGACCCTTTGAATTTTCATACCTTCATAGGTATTTATCATGAATAAAAAATTATTAAAATTAACCTATGATATATTTATAATAAATTCATATTAATTTTATTCTTCAACTCTAGGCACACTAACTCAAGAACATCAATCTCATCATACACAAAAAATTATCTATAGCTCTAAAAACACAGTCATGAAAAAAGTTGTCTTTAGCTCTTATAATGACACTTAAAATAGGTATAATTCACATAAATAGTTAATTTTTTACTTTTATAACATATTAAAATATAAATATCATAATTTATAGTGTTAAATATTTATGTTATAGACCAATTTGTTAAGCTTCTCTTTCTCAATTGTTACACAGCTAGACAAGCCATTTTGGATTCCATATTTAAATTGATTAAACTAATTATAAAAATTATATAAATAATATATATGTCATATAAATACCAAAAAACATAAAAATTTAAAATATATACATTAAAACTTATCATAGAGTCTCAAATGCTCCACTCCATCTTGCATACCTAGAAATGTCATTCTACTTTAAGAACCAGTCATGGTGAACATGTATTCCAACACTTATGTAGACAAAATAAAGAAGTAATGATGCATGATTATTATCCTTATAAAAATTTATAACATATAAAAATAAAAATATATATAGGTCTAATGGCAAACATGGAATATATAGACCAATCTCTGAACCTTACACGTTCACTATCTCATCTTCACTTGATAGGGCATCTTATGAACAAAATTTTCAATAGCCTCCAAAACATATAACTAATATCTAAATGTTTTTTAAGTCTATAAAAACAACCCCATGAAATTTTATCCATTCCTAATACATGGAAACATATCCCTACTCTCATTCTCACTTCTACCTAGTTTTTCTAACTTTCTTCCTCACTAGCCTTTTTAGTGATAGGTCATATTTCATGACTAGTTTAGCATATTTAATATTTTTAAATTTATCAAAAACCACCATGAACATGAATTAAAATATTCAATCTTCAATCTCCTTCCATTTTTCAACTTTGACTCAATCAACCCTTCTTATTATACCAAATTTATGAGAAACAAGGGTTTTCCTGTAGCTTCCACTCACTCATTTCATAAACCAATGCCAATTAGAGGTACTTTGGAGAGTTATCTACCTCATAAAAACTTAAAAATAGGTCATCCAATCCATTCTAAGTAATTTCCAACAATATTTTCTAGATCGGATCACTATTAGGGTGTTAGGAGGATTTTAGACATGTTTCCATTCTTAACATTAGTTCATAGATATCTTCACATGAAACTAACTCCTAATGCTTAGAAAAAAAAATATAACCCTTTTTCATATCTCAAATATATTAACATTCCATAAAAGAGTCAAAATTTCCAAAAATCATGAAAATCTCCTTCTTTGGTCTGCAACTCTTCATTCTAGTACTTGAGAGACCTTAAGACCCACTTTTCATGATTTATCCTTCAACCCAAGCCTTGAAAATTAATGATAACTATTTAAAATTCCTATCACACATATGTAAAATCTCACATAAGCTCTATCTCCTTAAAAACTAAGTTTGACACCTCATTAGGCCACACTAGGTCTCTTTGCACACTAGCCTTATACCTGCCACACTTAGACCCTAAACACACGTTGAAACTTATTTCAGTACTCTTAACACCTCAAATTCATGTCATAAAACATCATACAATTATTACATAATCTCACAAGCCTCCAAACCTGATCATGATGTTTCATCATGCAACCTAGGGTCTTAAGACAAAGTTTATAAGAAAACCACTAAAGAAGAACTTACCCCTTTGTCTCACTCTAAGAGTAATATGATTAAATCAACACTTTTATCACATTACCTAAAATTTTATTACATAAATTCAAGCTCATACACATCTATATCACCATATTTATGTCTCTACAATCTATATCCATGCTCAAGAGCTAGTTCATCAATCAAACTTACTAAGAACCATACCACTTTGAGACCTTCCTTCCACTATAGATACACTTTCAAACTCACTCTCTTTTTGATGATCTCTCATATCAATATAAAATAACACTAATAATAATATTTTCATATCAAAACATTGTTCCAAGACCTTATAAATACCTACTAAATCATATTTAATCCATCACGATCACTTACCATACATCTTTACAAGAGTACCTCTGGGGCATTAAAGAGACTCAATTACCTTTGAAATTAATGAAAACATTAATGTCTCAACACAAAAACATGAACATACCTTAAAAATCTTCCCCTTTATCATTTATGTCAAACATTCTAACAAGGTATATGATTCTCATCTCCCTAAAATGGTTTTTCTCCCAATCAGGTCTTTCTCTCCCTTTGACATTAATGATAAAGTGTTATTTTTGACAATAATACCATCTAATCCTTCAACCTGACTCAAAGAAATACTCAACCATGCTCCCATTAATCTTATTCATACCTCAACAATATGAACATCACTCTCCTTGCTTGATATTTGTCAACAACTTAAGAATAAACTCCCCCTTTGACAAAGCATCTTTGACATGAATGAAACTAATTGATTACACTTAGACTATTCATTGGGACACCTTACCTTGAAATCCATTGAATAACATTCCATTATCTTCACAACTTGATCTCACATAATGATTCATTAGGATTATGAAACTAATACCACTTTTTTAACATAAAGATATAGGGATTAACTACCAACTACTGGACATAAAAAGTCTGAAATAAAGAATAAATTTTTACCTTTCAAAAACACTTCCAACTTTGTTAATATTATTCAAATGGTCTTCATAATCTCATTGGTCTTGAAAATAAATATATAACTCATATGCCTTCTTGGATATTATGATTAATCTAAATGGATCCCCCTTTGTTCACATACTTGATACCATCATAATAATATGCATAAATTTCAACCCAATCTCATTATGCACATAAGAAGCTTCACAATATTGCATAGTCAACCACCTTTTCTTTGTAGGACTAGTAGAGACATAAATCACTCAATCCTCCTTCAATAGTACATTACATTTTTATTCCTCATGAACACTCAATCAGACCTCATATCACCAATAGGTCTCATGGAGACTTAAATGAAATGGGTCTAATTTTTAGTCTTCTTATCCAACTCTACCTTTTAGATATTAGTCACCTTCTCATCTGTACACTCTACCCTTCCTCAAATATTTACCACCTAATCATGGACTCATCAACATACTTCTTCTCATCTATGATAGCTTCATAAACTCAACTTAGCTCTTTTATCTTGATGATTAACTCATTCTTCACTTGCATACCTATACCCTTATAGATACTTAGATATAACTCACTTGAAGATCTCTTTGTGATGTTTCATCATTTATATAGATAACATGATCATATGTCATAGCTTTATATCCATAATTATTCCTTATAACATCAATCTACTTCCCTTTAATCTTCTCAAGTCATCATGTATTATATCACTTCATAGCATCTTCATGGAAGTACAAGATCAAATAGGTCTGTGAAAACAAGCTAGTATCTATTAGACTTATGATATACTTTAGTTCCTTTAAGATGCTTAAAATAGGTTACTAAGACAAGTAAATCTATGCAATATGACCCTAATTTCATATTCAAACTCCTAGAACATTATATACTTTAAGATAATCTTCATATTGAATCAATGAGTCAACTTAGTATATAGAATCAAGACCTTGTTTATGAAAACTCATAACATTTATTATTCTCAAATCACTAAAATTCTTCATGGAACTTACAATATGTAAACATAGTCTTTATATCATCTCCATTTCTTGAATCTCATGGACAATACCTTTACCAATAATAGCATAGGTCTTGTAGACCAATCAACAAATCTAATGACCCTCTACTTACTTCACCAAGATAATTACACATACCTTCTTACAAGGCCTGAAATAAGATTTCAAAAGCCACTTTGATTCCTTGACATATTACTTTCTCTCAACATGTCTTCAATGTCCTTCTTGACTTGACTATCAATTTAGGCTTGAACTTTGACTTGGCTTCTACATAATCCTTTTGAGCTGATAAATAAAAAAATTTACATTCTTTAAAATATGACTTATATCCTAAAGTAACACATAACTCACCTTGGTTTATGATTTTATCATGCTTCTCTTGTCAACCTTCTTTTCCTTATTCAACTCTATCAATACCATCATTCTTTGATAGACCATCATTTCAATTATGATAAACACTATCATCATCATACTTCAAGCTTATGCTTCTTAGGATCACCTTTAGGATATTAGTCCTAACTGAGAGGACCATCTCTAATACCAAATATTGGAATCACAACTACTGGGGGTGAATGAGTTCCCTTTAAATAATTATTCAATTTCACTTATCATTCATTAACCTTTCAAACCAATAGAAGTAACCACATAAACGTGAAGCAAGATATCAACACATGAATATAAGAGATATGTGGGAAACTCTCATGGAGAAAAAAAACTAATTAACCCTAAAAATGTTCTATATTCTTATAGTTAAAAGATCCAAATTTAGTGAAGCACCAAATTCATAAGGAACACCAACCCCTACCTAGTCAATCACCACTCAACTAGTCTTTAGCAAGCACTAAATTTCAAGTAGGCACCAAGACCCTAGGTGAACCAACACCAAATAAACAACCTAAAACCTCTAGTTACATTAGGACACTTTTTATGAAATATCCCAAATGAGCTTTGCCCTAAATTACTAATTTTTAAAACTTGAATTCTGCCCTAATTTTTGCACTTCAATTTTATGCTCAAAATCCTAGGTTCTGATTTGACTTTTCTGCACCTTTGATTTCAATTTTTGCCCTAGAATTCTGAATATCTATCTTTCTAAACCCTAGATTTGAAATCTAATTTTCTGTTCTAAATTTATAAATGATTTTGGCAGTGAATAAATGTATGTCAAATGCACAAATAAACATGCCGATTATATGCCCTTATAGAAATAACATCAACTATGAATTCAAACACATAATATGACCATCCAATGAAAATAAATGACATATAATTCTATGTTTTGAATACAAATGACTACTGCTATGAAAAATATTATCCAAAATTGCAATTACATCAAGTTTATGGACTCAAACATACCCAAACACAATCTAAATCCCTAATGTTACAAATCAGACTGACACATATGCAAATCCAACCCCATGGAAGTATTAACATGCCAACAAGACCTCAAATGATGGTGTCTCAATCTGCTCAAAGGGATGATAAGATTTTTCTCCCAAAAGATATTATAATTCTACTCAAAATGCTACTCCAAAGATAATATATATTTGCTCCAAAATTTTGATCAAAGTCTGCTCCAAAACTAATATGTAATTTCTGCTTCAAACTCATGATTCTCCACTGAAGTGCAATTGTGAACTCTGTATGAATTCACCTCCAAGATGTGATTGGGTTTTCATCCAATCCACCTTCTTTCCTCAAGGGTTTTCATCCTTGGAAAAGTATTGCAAACAAGTTGTAGATCCACAATGGGAAAATAAAGAAACATGTTGACTGAATGAATTCCAAAAGACTTTCTCAACCTTCTTTTATACTTTTTTCCCCAAACTCTCCAGAAGCTTCCTTTTTAACTCCAAAAATGACCTTTTCATTAAAATAATGATATATTGACACACAAGGTCCCTATTTAATGCATCCATGAATTAAAGCATCTCAACCTGGTTCTAATGAGCTATAATACTAAGGGCCTTCTTAAATATTTTAATAAATTATTAGAAACTTTAGTAATTTAATTAAAAAATAACCATTAATACACTCATTTTTGCAGAACTATCAGAAAGTATCGAAATCAAAATCTGACTACACTAGAGTGATACTGATGAGGAATAATGAAAATTAAACCCAATTAGGTGACTTTCTATAAATAGATGCTTTCACCAAGAATCTTAGAGAATATGCCAAAAGCCAAAAATCACTTCAAAATGTGGCATAAGAGTCCTCTAGACCAACATCAAACATCCTCTCAGACAAGGCTAACGGTCACTGAGAAAGCTGAAGCCAACTACAATATTAAAGTGACTAAAAATGGGGACATTATAGTCCTCCCTTCTTGGTGATTACTTGACCGAAGCAATTGATACTTTTATGCCCCAAAGCCAACTACCAAGATCCCATATCAATCTCGAAAGTCTATAAACTCTAATACTTGAAACACTATATGGTGGGAGGTCATTAGCCACACGTACCAACAACTCTCTTCCTCTGAAGGCTTCACTATCCATCACAAGTGCATAAACAAATATTCTAAACCACTCTAAGCTACTAATATACATCAAAATAGCCCCAAGCAAACTACCTTGTCGATTCCCTCTTTTCTTCTCTCTCTAGTTTTGACCCCATTCTTTAGCAGTAGCAATGGCATGCTCTCGCTCATGATATCAATTAAAATTCTTTTTCCCTTCTCTTGCTTTTTTAACATGAAGAGGAATTTCTTTTTGGCCTTATTGTTCTCCCAATCATCCAAGTAAAGACACCTTCTTGAGTTCCCTACCTATCCATTACTAGCTTTAGATATAATGCCTATGCATTGTCTTCTAGTATCCTTCTAGCAAAAATCAAGGGAATTCTAAGATGGTGATTGGAACCCACCATGCTTGTTTTCTCATTCATTTTTAACCAAATCATCTTGTTCCTCTACTCCACTAATATGGGGACCAATTCTATTGCTATTAATAGGAAGAACTCTAGGATCATATGTTTGAGAAGCTAAGTAAGACAGGGTAGTCACGACATCAATAAGAGGACAAGTAGCAGCTTGTTCTTGGAGACATATTATAGCAATAGTAAGAGCTTGAAACAAGCCATGCATAGGATAAAAACCTTGTAATAGAGGATCAACCATTTTAGGGAACTTCTTATGATCTTTGAACCGAGTTCGTGCCCAAGCCACATGGTTGTGTTTTCCCACGGTCCTTGAATTATCAATGGCCTTTATTCCTATAATCAACTCCAAGAAAACCACACCAAAACTAAAAACATCAGACTTGAGATTCAGATGACCTATCATGGCATACTCTAGAGCACAATAACCATATGTTCCCATCACTCTTGTAGAAACATGTCTCTTATCTCCAATTGGGCCAAGTTTTATAAGCCCAAAATCAGATAACTTTGGATGAAACTCATCATCAAGTAGAATTTTGGAGGATTTTAAATCTCAATAAATAACTAGAGGATTTGCTTTATCATGCAAATACTCTAGTCCTTTTATAGCTCCAACTACAATCTTCACCTCTAGCCTTAAATGAAATGCTTGAACTACTTCTTGATGGTCCTTAGAATTTGTGCTCCCATCAATACGGATAAATTCAAGTCCTTTTTGACACACAACTTCCTATATTCCATCAAGGACTCTTCCAAAGATTACCATCTTTTAAGTACTTGTGTCATTATCCATAACATCTATGTCTTTAGAATCAGTAAAGATAGGACAACTGAACAACCAATCTTCGAAGCTATGAAGCTTCGCTAAGCCAATCTCTTAATAAGAGAGGCTTCTAGCTAATTTATTTGTTTGTTTATTTTGTTGCAAATCATCTAAATTGACAAATTTAACCCCACCATCTTCACTATCTTCATCTTCACAATCAAAACAACCCTTAGCAGTAAAGCCACACTTGCAAACATTCTCAAAATATTTGTGTAAATCATTATTTGGATCCTTACTTTCTAATTTAGTGAACTTCAAATCTATTGATTGTTCCTCCTCAACATTATTATAGGGATCAATGTATTATTCTTCCTTAATAGAGGTACATGAGAAATTAGTAGCATTGTATCCATTTGGAACAATTTCAATCACCTGTAATTCCTTTCCAACCACTTCATTAGGTTTGGGCCACTTTGATTTCTCTTTTGGAGGAATGTTGGGTGGTGTAAGCCCAAACATTTTGTAGAGTCTTCCCATTTTTAAACAATCTACTAAAAAAATAATTTCACGAGTTATCCCACAACACAAGACCACACAGGCTGGTAGGATGCACAGCTCTGATACCACTGAAATATCCCAAATGAGCTCTTCCCTAAATTACTAATTTTTAAAACTTGAATTCTACCCTAATTTTTTCACTTCAATTTTTTGCTCAAAACCCTAGATTTTGATTTGACTTTTTTGCACCTTTGATTCCAATTTCTGCCCTAGAATTATGAATATCTATCTTTCTAAATCCTAGATCTGAAATTTAATTTTTTGTTCTAAATTTATAAATGATTTTGGCAGCAAATAAATGTATGTCAAATGCACAAATAAACATGCTGATTATATGCCCTTATGGAAATAACATCAAATCTAAATTCAAACACATAATATGACCATCCAACACAAACAAATGACATATAATTATGTGTTTTGAATATAAATGACTGATGCTATGAAAAAGATTATCCAGAATTGCAATTACATCAAGTTTATGGACTCAAACATACCCAAACATAGTCCAAATCCCTACTGTTACAAATTAGATTGACACATACACAAATCCAACCCCATAGAAGTATTAACATGCCAACAAGACCTCAAATGATGGCACCTCAATCTGCTCAAAGGGATGATAAGATTTTGCTCCCAAAAGATATTATAATTCTGCTCAAAATGCTGCTCCAAAGATAATATATATTTACTCCAAAATTTTGATCAAAGTCTGCTCCAAAATTGATATGCAATTTCTGCTCCAAACTCACAATTCTCCAATGAAGTGCAATTATTAACTCTATATGAATTCACCTCTAAGATACGATTGGGTTTTCATCCAATCCACCTTCTTTCCTCAAGGGTTTTCATCCTTGGAAAAGTATTGCAAACAAGTTGCAGATCCACAATGGGAAAATAAAGAAACACGCTGATTGAATGAATTCCAAAAGACTTTCTCAACCTTCTTTTATACTTTTTTCCCCAAACTCTCCAGAACCTTCCTTTTTAACTCTAAAAATGACCTTTTCATTAAAATATTGATATTTTGACACACAATGTCCCTATTTAATGCATCCATGAATTAAAGCATCTCAACTTGGTTCCAATGAGCTATAATACTAAGGGCCTTAATAAATTATTAGCAAGTTTAGTAATTTAATTAAAATATAACCATTAATATACTCATTTTTGTAGAACTATAAGAAAGTATCAGAATCAAAATCTGACTACACTAGAGTGATACCGATGAGAAACAATGAAAATTGAACCCAACTAGGTGACTTGTTATAAATAGACACTCTCACCAAGAATCTTGGAGAATGCACCAAAAGCCAAAAATCACTTCAAAAAGTGGCATAAGAGTCCTCTAGACCATCTGAGCTCTTCACCAACATCAAACATCCTCTCAGACAAGGCTAATGGTCACTGAGAAAGCTGAAGCTAACTACAATATTGAAGTGATAGAAAATGGGGACATTACATTTTATCACTGAAATGATGATGATCACTTTCATTTTATCTCCACACTCTTTTATCTCTCGAAAATAGCCTATTAGGCTTCTTTACTCAACCAGACCTCTACTTGATAGGTTTAGGTCATATGACCTTTCTCATCACAATAAAAAATTATATTTTATACTCATTACTAATCCTATAATCCCATATGATGGTATAAATTACCTCCTTCTACTCCTCAAAGATCTCTTTTATTCATTTCCACTCTCATTCATCTTCATATCCCAAATAGGTATATTATGACTTATTTTTATACTTGACTCTTGCTCTCACCCACCTTGGTTATACAAAAATGTATTTAATATATCAATACACATGTTTCACAAGTGAAACACCAACTATATAGTTTTGTCATTACTCATAAGGACTAAAACCACCTTTAGGCCTAATAGAAACCTAATGCAATTAAGCCTTCTCAAAGCACATGTTTCACCTTGAACACCTTTAAACATAATTATCCTAAAAAAATTAATTAAAAACTTAAAAATTATTCATTTAAAACATTTATAATCTCACCATAGATCCCTAACACTATTTAGCACATTTTAGTCCTTGAACCACACCATTAGGTCTACTCGTAATTAGGCCTTCTCATTGCCAAAAAGTCTATCTTGAATATCTCAATATTATATTAAAATTTTCCAAATAACTAATAAAAAAATCACATGTATATAACCCAAATTACTTATTTTTCATCACCAATTCCATTATATTTGATAGGACCGAAGTTCCCCAAAGCTCTGACACAACTTGTCAGATTTAAGAGCACACATGATTACCAATGTATAAGCAATTAAACATGCGGAAATACCCAGAAGAACAAATAACTAGCAATGAGAAAACACACAGAATATGAGAGGCAACACACAATTGTATTCAACTCATTACAAAGAAAATTACAATAAATAGATCACACTCTTCTTCCACCTCTGTGAGGCTTCCTCCTCAAGGGCTCTAAGTAATCTTCCCACCTGAGTAATCTTCTCTCATAGGTCACAACTAACAACTTACACAAGCTATTGTTCACCTCATTGTACATCCAGTACAACCGAGTACAAACCGGTACTTTAAGTAGATCTCACCATGATCCTGCTGATGTATTGTTGTCACCTTGGATCTTACTCCCCCATTGATCTTTGTTTGACCCTTGCATCCACACATCCCTGTAGACAAACCTAATCTTACTTATCACATGTAGATCTCCACCATGATACTGCAACACCCTGCATATCAAACCTGATCTTACATACATGGGGAATCCTACTTGATTCCACCATGTGAAGAACTCTCCAAGCTCTACACTTGGATTCTACAAATTCTCCACTTAACAATACAGCCCATGATCTATTATATAGATCTCATGCATACACTGATTAGACTTGCAGCTCAAGAATTTGAACAAGTCTTTAACATGCAAACTCTGTGTTCACTTAATTGACTGTTCGTCAACAGTAGTTCAAACCACCACAGGCAATCGACGTCGGTCCCTGCCTTCCTGGAGGTGACCGACACCAGTCGATACGCTACCAATGTCGGTTTCCCTTCTACGTCCCCTGACCAACGTCAGTTTTTGCCTGCTGATGCTAGTGACTGTCATACGCAAAAAACCTCATGTTTGCCTTAAGGTGTAGCTTTTAGCTCCACACCCTAACAATCTCTTACTTGGAGATAAAGAGCTGCACCTGTACCTAAACTAGTACTCTATCTAATATGCATCTTGACTTGTATTCCTCTTCAAGCTCCCACTTGAAGACAACCCACCACACTCCTTGTGGTGTTAATCCTGTGCTTGACTTTCTTCATTCCAGCTTACCTTCTTCTGCCATTGCTATACTCCCACTCAAACAACAACCCCTGTGAGTAACCTATAATCAACAACACAAAACCTACTCCCTGCAACCTTAGCTCTAATACCATTTGATGGTATCAGCTCTTGAACCTACAACCAGGCTCTGATACCATTTGATAGGACTGAAGTTCCCCAAAGCTCTAACACAACTTGTCAGATTTAAGAGCACACATGATTACCAATGTATAAGTAATTAAACATGTGGAAATACCTAGAAGAACAAATAACTAGCAATGAGAAAACACACATAATATGAGAGGAAACACACAATTGTATTCAACTCATTACAAAGGAAATTACAATAAAGAGATCACACTCTTCTTCCACCTCTATGAGGCTTCCTCCTCAACGGCTCTAAGTAATATTCCCACCTGAGTAATCTTCTCTCATAGGTCACAAATAACAACTTACACAAGCTGTTGTTCACCTCATTATACATCCAGTACAATCGAGTATGAACCAGTACTCCAAGTAGATCTCACCATGATCCTGCTAATGTATTGCTGTCACCTTAGATCTTGCTCCCCCGCCGATCTCTGTTTGACCCTTGCATCCACACATCCCTGCAGACCAACTTGATCTTACTTATCAAATGTAGATCTCCACCATGATACTGCAACACCCTACATATCAAACCTAATCTTACATACATGGGGAATCCTACTTGATTCTACCATGGGAAGAACTCTCCAAGCTTCACACTTGGATTCTGCAAATTCTCCACTTAACAATACAACCCATGAGTCTATTATATAGATCTCATGCATACACTAATTAGACTTGCGGCTCAAGACTTCAAACAAGTCTTTAACATGCAAACTCCGCATTCAATTAACTGACTATTCATCAACAGCAGTTCAGACCACCATAGGTGACCGACGCCAGCCGATATGCTGTCGATGTCGGTTTCCCTTCTGCGTCCCCTGACCAACGTCAGTTTTAGCCTGCCGATGCTGGTGACTGTCATACACAGAAAACCTCTTGTTTGCCTTAAGGTGTAGCTTTTAGCTCCACACCCTAACAATATTTCACCATACATGGCAAAAGACCTCAAACAAACTACTTTCATATGCTCACTTAGAACTATAAATAGGCCTCAAGAACCCAATCAAAAACCTTTGAGTCTTAACACCTTCATATGGATTTATAATGAATTAAAATATATTAAAATTATTATATGATACCTATTAACAACTTCATGTGTATTATATTCTTTAACTCTAGCCACACTAAATCAATAAAATCTATCTTTCTCATACACAAAAAACTTCTTGTAGCTCCAAAAACATAGTCATGAAGAATGACATCTTTAGTTCTTATAATGACGCTCAAAAGACATATAATTCACATTAATAGTTCATTTTTGAACTATAAAACATATTAAACTATAAATATCACAATTTATAGTGCTAACTATTGATCTTGTAGACCAATTTGTTAAGCTTCTCTTTAATAGTTCTTACACAAACAGACACGCCATTTTGGCTTCCATATTTAAATTTATTAAAATAGTTATCAAAATTTTATAAATAATTTATAGGTAATATACATACCAAAAAACATAAAAATTTACACTAAAAACTTAAATCATGTCATAGAGTCCTAAACTCTTCACTCCAAATTGCATAACTAGAACTGCCATTCTACCTTGAGAACTAGTCATGGTGAACATGCATTCCAACACTTGTGTAGACACAATAAATAAGTATTCATGCATTATTATGATAATTATACAAATTTATAAAACATAAAAAACACAAATATGCATAGGTGTAATGGAAAATATGAAGTATATAGACCAATATTTGAACCTTACACCTTCATGGTCTGATCTTCACTAGACATGTCATTTTGTGAACAAAATTTTCAATGGACTCCAAAACATATAAATAATATGTATGTGTTATAAGTATTTAAAAACAACCCCACATAATTTGATCCATTCCTAATCCATGGAAACATATCCCCACTCTCATTCTCATTATCTTCGTCACTAGGCTTTAGTCATCTTTCATAACAGGTTCAACATATTTAAGGTTTGGAACTTGACCAAAAACCACCATGAACATGAAGTAAAAATCACAAGATTCAACCTCCATCCATTGTGAAAATTTGACTCAATCAACCTTATCTTCTATAACCAAATTTTTAAGAAACAAGGGTTTTCCTGTAGCTTCCACTCACTCATTTGACATACCAATGCGACATGGAGGTACTTGGAATATTTTTATACCTTATCCAAACATAAAATTAGGTCATCCATTACATTATAATCCATTTCCAATAATATATTCCATATCATGTCATTATGAGGTTTTTAGGAGGGTCTTAGATCATTTTCCATTCTTAATGTTTGTTCATAAAGCTTTGCCCCTAAAACCAACTCCTAATGCTTAAAAAAACATTTTTAAGACCCTTTTACATCTCTCACCAAGATCTCAACATCCCATGTAGTAGTCACACATGCCAAAAAGCATCAAAATTTCCTTCTTAGGTCTATAACTCTTCATTCTAACACTTGAAAGACCTCAAGACCCACTTTTCATGTTTTCTCCTTCAACTCAAGACCTAAAATTTCATGAGCACTCTTTAAACAACCTCTCATAGCTATATAAAAGTTCACAAGACCTATATCACCTTTAAAACTAACTTTGAACCCTCATTAGGCCACATTAGGTCTCTTTTCACATTAGGATTCTACTTGTAAGCCACACTTAGACCTTAAACATAAGTTGAAACTTCTTGCACTAATCTCAGCACATAAAAATCATGTCATAAAAACTCATACCTTTCTAACATAATCTCATAAGCCTCTAAACCTGATCATGATTCCACATCATACCACCTAGGGTCTTAAGAAAAAGTCTATGAGAAGACTACTAAAGAAAAAATTACCCCTTTGGCTCACTTTGAGAGTCATGTGACTGACTCAACACCTTTATCACATTACCTAACACTACATTTCATAAATTTAAGCTCATACATCTCCATATAAAATAGTTATGCCTCTACAATCCATATCCATGCTCAATATCTAGTTCATTAATCAAACCTACTAGGCACCATACCACTTTGAAACATTACTACCACTATAGATGCATTTTGAAACTCACACCCCTTTTTGATGATCTCTCATATCAATATAAAATAACACTTCTCATAATCTTGTCATATCACAACATTATGCCAAGACATTACAAAGACCTACTAGATCATACTTAAGCCATCTTGATCACTTATTATTCATATTTACAAGAGCAACCTCTGAGACATTTAAAAAACCTCAATTACCTTTGATATTAATGACAATATTAATTACTCAATAAAAAAAAATAGGATCATACCTCAATATATGTGTCCCATCAAGCATACCAAAATTATCATAAATCAAATTTATAATCTAAGGAGGTCTACTCTAGGCTCCTTCAATTTGATGTAACATGGAAACATCTCTCAAGTTAGTGGTGTCCTATGGGAGAAATGGGTCTCTATATTAAAAGGGTTAGCTCCCTTTCACCACAACCTATAACTAAGCACTAATCACTTGCTTTGAAAGAAAAGGAAAAAGAGATTAATAAATAATAAATTGATACATGATAAATGAAGCTAATAATATGTGATATTTATTCAACATGAAGATAGCCTAATATATAGGCATATAAAAATCCACCTACAAATAAGGAGGTAGGTGAAACAAAATACATAATAGGATGTAATAATAGACTTATGCATGAAACAATTAAACTAATGTGAGTTTATAACAATACAAACACTCATAAAAAATAAGCTAATTTAGATTATAATAATAATTATTATAATACCCTAACTTGATGACTAAATTATAAGTTTTAGTCATTATTAAAATAATATAATTATGTCCTTACATGAATTTAAACCAAAAATATAGTTTTGTTTCACACTACAAAAATGTATCTAAGTGTCCCTATTATCACCAATCCATCTTAACAAAGTACATGAGTAATGAGTCATTTCAAACCACCACAGTAAAATAGGAAATGGTACTAAATATTGGGTTCATTGTAATATATTATTCCTTAAATTGTTGTCATGTCTTGGATGTGTCATGCTTTACCTTTTTGTTAGAGTGATCAAATATGACAAAAAAGTTTAGGAATATACATCAATACTAAACAACACAAAATATCTACTAAGAGATATGTTTGCGTTTAGTTATTAAAAAAACCAATACTTACTATTTTTCATTATTGAATAACTTTGGGGACATTTACTATTCACAACACAGTTGTGCTTTTTTGTATTCCCCTTCCTCTTTCACCAATTTTCATGGAAAACTTCCATTTTGGTTTGAATTTAGTCTTTGAACTTATGTTTGGTTTTAATACCTGTGAAATAGTAGTACGAGAAAAATTTACTTTATTTTCACCTTGCACTTCCTATTTTCCTTACCTTATAGATTTCCCTTCCAAAAAGTAAGGTAATTCATCTTTTCTTACATCTTTCATTATGGTATGGTACCACTTAGGCCTTTTATGTTGATTTTCTTTATCTGAATGTGAAGAGGGAGAAACACTCTTGTCACCACTAGAGCTTGACACTTTTGATATTTTAATTTTTGAACCCTATTCATATTTAGTACCATAACAGTTTCCATAAACATCATTAGCATGTAGAAATACATTACTATTCATAGATTTATCATTATAGAAAAATAATGGAACTTTTTCATCTACATAAACATCTTTATTAACCACAATTATATATATCGAGACATTTAGTAATCTTTATGAGTCTATTTTATTATAATAACCAAATAAACATGAATACTTTTCTCAATATAGAAGTAGTAGATCCAAAAACACAAAGATTACTTACATTTGGTGTTTTTCCTGACCATGCATCTTATGGTGTTACATTATTTAGGGCTTGTGTATGACTTTTGTTGAGAGTGTATACTATTGTATTCATATTTTATACCTATTAATGATATGGTATATTTTGGCTATCCACCATACACCATGACATCTCCATCACTATCATGTTATGCATTACCATGATGTCATTTTATTGTGTGTAATATTTCTTAGTTATACCTTCCTTCTTATAGAGTTTCATGATTTTTTTTAGAGATAAATTTAACCCCATTAATTGATATAAGAAATTTTACATTTTTCCCTCCCAATTTATTTACCATAGATTTCCAAGAAACAAATTTAGAGAACACATTTTGACTTTATATGTAGAAAAAACAAACCCACATTTTCCTAGAAAAGTCATTTATTAGTAACAATTAATACAAAGATCATCATATTGAAGATGTTTGCATTGGGCCATGCAAACCTACATGTACCAAAATAATACATGCTTAGTTATATGTTCCTTACCAATGTCAAATGAATTTGAAACAATTTTATCTATTTGACAACCTAAACATACATTTCAATTATTTTGAATAGAAGACATTCCATCACCATGTTTATCTGACTTAATGTATGTAAATTCTCATGACTGATGTGACCATACCTCTTATGCCATACTTCACTAGTGATTTCAACCACTTCTAGTGTATTCACTTTTGCTATTTTGGTATCAACCAAATTATATAATCCCTTATTATCAATACCAATAGCAATGACTTTCTTTACATGAAGATTATTGACCATTTATTTTCTTTAAACTCCACACAAAGTTTAGGATTCATATATTTAACTTATGGAAAGAAGATTTTTATTCATTTCAAAAATAAATTGAACATTATAAAAAGTGTAAATAATAGAATTCAAATAAATACAAACATTTCCATAAACTTTCACATAGTGAACCCAACCATCACCTAAAGAAACTGATTCATTTCAACTATTATCTTCTACAAAGTTTAATACCAATATTTATGACACATGTAGTGTCTTTATGCACCTAAGTCAATATATCATATTCTTGAATCCGTTGACTAATCTTTGTGTTTGTATAAAGTGTAAACTCACTTGCTAAATTATGTTCATCTTCTTCAGCGATAGTTATAGTTTGTGACTTTTTTCTCTAATTTTATAAATAATATTGTCACTTATGACAATATTTCTTCTTTTGACCAAGTTTACTATGATAAAAAAACATTTATTTTTTATATTTATAAGTACCTTTTCCTTGTTTTTGTGCCATGAGTGAACTTTATGTAGAATATGATGTTGAAATAATAGACTATTCCTCTAACCTTTCCTTATGTATGAAAAGAGTTGACAACTACTTGAAGTCCAATGTCTTATGTTTCTGCAATCATGTGTAATAATTATACAAAAGAATCATAAGAATATGGTAATTTTTTCATAACCAAAAGAAATGATATCTTGCCCATCTATAGGTTTTCACACCACCTTCAATTGATCAAAAATGACCTTCAACTATAACAAATATTATTAATTAAAACTGCGGTCTTACATCCTAGTGGAAAATAAAATATTTTGCAAGTACAAAATTTAACTGGATTCAGATGCATGATATTTTTTATTAAGGTGTTTCCAAAAATTTGGGGCATTAACATCATTTTTATCTTCTAAAAATTAAATTATCTACCATAGATAGTTTTAATAACATGAATGCCTCAGGATGACATTTGTCATAGTCTTCTAGTTAGTCAACTAGTCTAGACTCTTTACCAAAGACAATTTGGTCAATGTTTTTATACTCACTTATCATAATTATCCTATGACTCTACAAGCTGAAGTTTTTCCCATCCAATTTTTGAGAGTCTGGGAACAACATATGTTGCAAACTAGGCATTTTACCTAGTTTTTCATGAAAACAATTAAATAAGAAAAACTATAATGAATTTTACAAGGATTATTTTTGGACACTAAATCTAACCTAAAATTTGATAAAGTTGATAATTTTAAAAAAAAAAAAAACTTTAAATTTTGTGATATTTAAAGTTTTCATCTTTTAAAAAAATGCTATAAAAAGACAAAAATGACTAAATCTTGAGTTTTACAACTCAATTCTCAAAAATTATATTTCTATGTAGATGAGGGAAAAAAAGTTTTAAAGTTGGGAAAATTTTTAAAATAATTTGATCTATGGTTTGTTCCCAATGGAATTACACTATGATTTTTTAATCTAATTTTAAGTAAAAAATCAAGTTTTTCTAAAGTTTTGAAAAAAATGATTTTTTCACTTCTTTTAATTTAAAACAAATGCAACTAATTTATGATTGGTGGAATAAAAATGATCATAAAAGGATACATAAAATAAATCAACCAATCAAAAAATTACCTATGCAAATCAGCGAATCTGCAAAACATTAGATGCACATTCTAGATGCAATTCTTCACCAAATCCAATTCTACCAGCTCCTATGATCTTCTATCAAAATAGAGAATTTTTTAGACTCTTCAAACCTCAAAAATAATTCCCAAAGTAAAAATTGGTTTCATCCAAAAACCATATGTATTTTACCAATGAATAAACTTTAGACATTGTTTCTAGACCCGATTCTCAACCAAATTTGATCTTGTCAAATCCAATAGATATCTCCTAGGCATAGAAATTATATACACTCAAAAAATAGGAGAAAATATAACCAAATTATTTTTTGGCATCCACTCCAAGCATCGTATGACATACAAAAAGTGTGGGTTGAATAGGAAAAAAATGTGAGGTGTGGGATCCTCTTTTGCTGCCTCATTTTAGTTTTCCTTTACCATCTTAAGCCTTCTTCAACTTTTCTCTGCTTTTTTATCTTTCTAGCTAGTCACAAGAAATAAAAAATATTTTTTCTTTTTTCTCTCTTTGTCCTCTTTATTCCACCATTTGATTCACCAAATTTTCCATTGAGTAGTTCCTCCTTGACAAAATCTCTCTTTTCCTCACTCCCTCACAAGTTCTCCCAAGCTCCCTCAACTATGAGCTCTTATACCATAAATAAATTAATACATGGGAATGAAACCAATAATGCATAATTTTTATTCAACATGAATATAATCTAATATATAGGAAAATAACAAGTACCTACAAACAAGGAGGTAGGTGAAACAAACACATAATGAAAAACAATAATACACTTACTTGTGAAACAATAAAACTAATGTGGTTACAACAATATAACTGCTCACAATAATAAGCTAATTAATATTATAAAAATTATTATTATTATTATTATTATTATTATTATTATTATTATTATTATTATTATTATTATTATTATTATTATTATTATTATTATTAACACTAACCTAACATAAGTGATGCACCAAGATTAACTCCATAAGACTACTTGAACATGCACTATGAAAGGTGATTCACAAAAATGTTGTCAACATGCAAGGTTCATCTAAATAAAGTATTTTAACAAGAAGGTAATATGCCATGTATTTCTCAAGGTAGATGATAAAAGACTTGATTATAGATCCTAGTACTCTTCCTTACACTTAAATACACAAAAAATAACTAACTACACTTCATGTGACCTGTGAGAAGGCATATTATTTTCATAAAGCATGAGAGAGTGAGATGAACACAAGGAGAGATAACTATCACTTAATATTGAACCACGATCTGATTCACATACTTAAAAAATAAATTAAAAACTTAAAATTAGATTTAAATATTTTATTTGAAGGAAAAATTAGTACTCAAACTTGTAGGGCTTTACCATACCAGATGTGGATATCATACAAGGCCAAACATGGCTACGTATATAGAGAATTGAGAAGAGAGAGAGAGAGGGGGCATAAAAAGAGGAGACTAAAAGGTGTCCATGTGAGAGTTAAAAACAAATAAGATTTATTTAATAGTCTACATATAATTACAAATCCATGTTTCTCTCCTCTGAATATGCTCCATCCTCCAAGTGGTGTAGGAGTTAGAAACTCAATTTAACACCTTGATCATCTTCTTAAGAACTTCCCTTCCTTGAATAAAAATATTTATAAATGGAATTCTCAATAATCAATTAAAAATGAATTCCTTCATACCCTATCATTTGACACCTTACCTATACTTATAAACTCCTCTAGTTTGACATTTCATCATTCATATGCCTAGGTGTCTCAAAACTCCTCATTTTCCATGCCTAGCTTTGTCCAAGTGGCTCAAAACTTGAGTTCATCTTGTAAAAATCATTATATCCCCATGGATGTAATTAAAATATATTAACATGCTATAACAATACCTTCTAGTTTTCATAATAGTTTCAAAGACTTCATTGTATTACTCAAGATCTCATTAGGCCTATTTTCCTTATATCCTTAAAAACATAAAAACCTCCTTATATAGGGAAGTATACAAATTGTAATGAAAAAATAAGGTCATATTTGAAGACCCGGTATGGATTTAAATCTCCATTCCAAGTTTTAGGTGCATAGAGTGAGTGCAAGTGCTTTTTTTTATTCCTTTCTCTTTCCTTAATTAGGCCTCTTTGCCTAAAACCCTATTTTTCTGATCCAAATCTCTCCCAGACATGTGAAACAACCCAAAAGAATTTTATTCAAATTTAATAGTATATCATAAACCTATATGTCAAATTTGAGTTGTTTAGACTCTATGAAAGTATGAGAACCATGAAATGGCCTTGCAACCTAGTCTCCTTTTATGTTTATTTAGGACTGCCTTAGAAAATGAGCTTTTTTGGATTGATTATAGGACTTAATAGTCATATTTTTTATATTTAAAGGATGAAATACATCCCAAATGACCTAATACAATAGTTTTAAATTTACCCATCACTCAAAACCCTTGCAAACTATCAAAAATTATGCAAAATAGTGCATTTATTACTATCCATACAACTACAAGTACATACAAACTCATCATGGATAATCCACTTGGAGTAATAAAAAATTTAAATTATGTTATATAGTGAAACCATGTCATTACATGTGCTTTATAATTTTATTTCTCTCTACTAGTCACTATTAGGGTTTTAAGAGGGTTTAGTGTGGCTTAAGTTCTTAAGGATCATTCATAAAGAGCATATCATCTTTTTCTATCCGAATGCCACAAATTTGTATTTATGGGACCAATAAATCACATCCAAACACCACTAGGTCCCATGAAAAACCTGGTGAAAGTTTTGAGTGAATGATGTCTCTTAGGTTGTAACTAGGACATTAGAGAGGGGTTGACATTCCTAACCTTTGTTCATGCAAGTGATAGGCTAAATCCAACAAATAATACTAAAATAATTCATTATAAATACCTAAATACCATACCTAAAAACCAAATATCTCCATGCATTAGGTTAACTTTGCAATAATTGAGAGAAAACTACCTTTTGGATGATAGTCATGCATGAAGGTAGATCAAAGAGATCTTAAGGATTAAATTGGCAATTTTCTTACTTTACTCTACCTTTGTACAGTTATTGGAGACTCTAAAATATTCATATAAAATTATAAACACCTTCAAACCATCACCTTACCCCTATCAATCCACTTTTTTCATAACTACACTTTGTGGTCTACATGTTTGGTCTTAACCTTATTAGGCTTAGAAAGGGCTTATCTTCATTTTATCCTTATTATTGGGTCTAAGGGTTGATTGGAACTATTTCATTATATTATTCCCTTATAAAATGGTCTACCTTCCTCTTAGACCCTACATATACCCTTACCTCTCTCTAGATAATAAAAAACTTCTCATAAACTTGGCAAGCCTATAGATGGCCTTATTGACTGTATATGAAGGGTTTTGGAATGGATACTACATACAGTCAGTTTTCCTCTAACTTCCTTTATGTTTTATTTGAATTCAACTGAACTTAAACATTTTATATCACTTCATACAAGCTCCCATATCACTAATTGTAAGTAGCATCTCTTCTTACATCTTGTACATAACTTGTGATGCCTTGATTAACCTATAGGTGTCAGTTTAGTGTTTGAATGGATTAAAAGTTTTAGGAATTTACTTACAAACACTAAAACTATTCAATTAATATTTCATATTTTTTAGAGTCTATAACTTTTATTTTGCATCTTCAAGACACCATGATTCGACAACATATAGTACTATGTTCTCACTTCTCTCTAAGTCTAATTATAGGTGCCAATTTTTTGGGTCTTAAATTTGTATTAGGATTTTAGAACTTTATTTAAATTAATTGGTAATATTAATAACCCTAATAAGGTTTAACAAATATTCCTTAAATTTTTCCAAACTTTTTATCTTTCCAGGCACACATTGTCATTATACCTTCTCAACGTGGTTCTAGGTGTCCATTAAGAGAAGTCTGAGCATTAGGTCTAGAAGTTGACATTATCCACTATATCATATAACTCGAATAAATTTATAAATTAATAGGAGTATTTTTATACCATCTTATAGAGTTCATGATCCTTTATATAATTTTTAGACCCCTGCTCTCTTGCTTTCACATGCAGGCATGTGCATGAGTGTTAAGGCCTGTAAACTCTCTTCTCAACTCTGTCTTAACTTCAAATGGTCTGATGTCTTCATTGGTTTATGATGCTTCATGTATAAACTAAGAATTTGAATCATGTTTCCATCCTTCTTTTCTTGTTTTGAGGATTTTTGGTTTTAGTCCAAAATGAGGACCTATAGGTATAGGGCATGTAGGTCTTCATTTTTCTTGTATGGACTGCAAAGACAACCTCTTTAGTATTTAGAAACTCTTATCACTATATTTTTGTATCATGTCCTTATCTATTTCATCATACCCCTCTTAATATTCTTAATACTTATGACCAAACATTACATCATTTCAAAATTTGAGTCACTTGTACAAACTGTATATACAGTCAGTTTATGTGCAAGCTCTACATGTTAACAATTAAAATTTAGCACAAGGTTCATGTTATTGATGATACCATGGTTTATATATAGGGGTCACATGGTTGTTTAGGAGTGGTTATTATACTTCTCCACTATCTAAACATACTCCTAATAGAACTCAAGTCCCATGGATGTCCACCTACAGGTCTGCAAACTTATGGTTGATTAGAACACACTTAAACATTATTTAAGAGTAAATTTGATATTTCAATTTAAATTTATTAGACCTAAAACCTCTTAAAATTATAATTTATCATTATACATTGGTTTATTATTTCCACTCAAATTAAACATGGCAATTGGACCTATGAAAGACCATTGATCAACTGTACCATGTTTCATAGAGCAAGACATGATTCCTCTTAATAGGTTATTTTCCAAGAGATAATTCATTAATTATAATAGAGTGAGAAGGTTTTTGTATGATAAATGGTGTACTATAAATTTATTAAAGTGATTACATCTCAGATAAACTAAATAAGACTTGTAATAGGATGATATGCCCACACACATAAGGCATCTTTCATCTTATTAAAGATAATCAAGTTAAATTGGATGATTAAAATAAATTTTAAAATAGATCTTTATCCTATATAAACATGTCTCAAAAACATTCTTATCCATTAAATTTTGAAGTGGATAAACATGAAAAAAAAGAGAGCCTGCATGGATGGACAAGGGATAGTGAGATGCTATTAGTCTAAGGGATTGTTCATAAATTAAGGGACATGAATATATAAACCAATAACACTAATTCAAATATTATTAATACCACTAAAAATGGTCAAAATTTTAACTCCCATCTCTCTCTCTCTTGTAGTCATACCATGCACTTGAATTTTGCAATTCTAACTTGTGAAGGTAATGATGGAGGAGAGAGAGTGTTTGAAGCATATATATGACTTGAAACTCGATCCAAATCCAAAAAATTATTTGAGGAATCTAAAAGGACACTCTAAAACCATTTTAAATTGAAACTTTACCTTTCAAGGTTGTACATGTGCTAAAAAGTGCTTGTAAATGAGTGTTTGGCTCATTTTAGGTGTTAAACCTACAAATTTGTTAGTCTCTGAACATTATTGAACATTATATGATATTAAGTACATTGGATACCCTTATTGAAAGGTCTTATTTTGATTATGGTACGTATAACTTTTCCAAATAGGCTAAAAGGTGACCAAAATGATATTTTAGCACATAAGAACATAATAAAAGGTTAACACATGATAATATGACCTTGAATGCACATTTATAACCTTTTATAATGACTCTAAACCATGCCAAACCTTTGACTAAACTTGACCACACCAAGACCTCATAAATGACCTCTAGGACTAGATAAGTACACATGAGCTCAAACCTTGGATAAGGTTAGAAAAGGACAAATATGACCACATGGAGAACATTTAAAACCATATAAGACCATGAAAACACCACATACATGTTTTGACAACCCTATGAAAATTTCAACCTAGAGGTGTTGACCAATTTTGACTTGGGGTCAAAATTTGGTCAACACTTCCTTTGGCCCTTATTGATCTCATTTTCATTTTTCTATAATATTATTAAGATCTTGGTGTTTATATTATTTTGTTTTGATTTAAAAAATAAATGTAAAAACATATTAAAATACTAAAATGTTATTTTAGATACAAAATATACCAAATTTAAATTTAAAATATAGTAAAATATAGAAAGGAAATGAGATATAAATAGTAATAGTCAATGAACTATTCAAATCTATGTCAAATCTAATTTATGATGACTATTCAAGTAGATTTCTAACATGGAGCTGATTGGAAATATCTTTGGACTATGCCATGGTCAAAATATCATTCTAAAATGAATAGATACATCACCGCACTAGGGTGGATAAGGCTACACTATGGCCTTGCCTATTTGAATATGGTTGTGTTTTCATTTAATGTGTAATTGAATTTTATATTTTTTTGCCTATGACTATTTGACATGGTTGAATGATTTCCTACAGGTGATAATTTTTCATGTTAAATTTCTTATGCTAATGAACACTAGTTCTTAGACATAAACTAAATGGACAACAAATGCAAAAAGGTGGTAATTGAGAAATGAGAAGAATTAAACAACCCTAAAAATAAATGACCCATAATTTTAGTGATACCTACATATTATAAAAGGTCCATGGACTAATGTAGCTCTCCTTCTTAGAGTGACTGTGTGAATCTTGATATTTGACTATATGGGTACAACTAGTGAATTGACCTTAATGATTGAGAATGAATGTCATTATCCTAAAATAAAATAGATTTAAACTTATCCTATTAATTTTATAATAAGTCAAAAATTAAATTGAAAACATTAGTGATATTTTTCCCAATGTGTAACAAAATTTCCAAGTGATTGCTAGATGCTACATAGGTGGTCTTGATGTGTTTATATAGTGTCAAAAATGAAATATTTATGTTAATTAGATTTTATAAAAATGTGTAATGTCTAAAATTAAGTTTATAAAATATTAAAATTTACCATTAGAGTGTGATAGATAAAGATTCACTAGTGAATAAGGATGTGTGTGGTTGTATCTAACCTAATGTGGTCTTGTCCCAAAAAGTTAGTGTTGTAACTTGGCTGACATGAATTTGTAAGCAAAATATGGATGTTTGAATGATGTTTTCCATAGTTTAAATATAATGAATATAATATTTAAGGATACTATAGATATTACAAGTTAATAGAATAATTATTGGGACAATTAAGGTTGATATGCTAAGAGTGAACATTATTAAACACTTAATGATAAAATTTGAGTGTTTAGATCACCCCCTTAAACCTACTTATTCTAGTGATGCAATGAAATCATATTAATAGAGTAAATACGATATGGATACCAAAGTGTGTATACATAGTTGATAGTGCAATATAACTCAATGCAAAACCTACAAAAATGACATTAAAAGTAGTTATTGTTCATATTTAAAAATTAAATATCTAAAATTTAAATTTTGAAATTGAAAATAGAGTAAGGAATAAATACACATAAAATAAAATGTAATATAATTACCTTGAAACCTAAATTATATAAGTGTATGTGCCCCATTCTTATGGAAATTAGAGAAATATTGAACCTATGATGAAAATAGAGCAATCAGGTCTCAATTTGGAAACTAGAGAAATCCATGGAGTTGTAAATATTTCATGATACACCTCTCATTTTAAATTTTATAATAATTTTTATTATAATTGAAGGAGTGTAACCACCAAATTTATACAATACAAATATATATTTTGAGTATCACTAGACTCAAACGTGGTAGGAGGAGGAGTCAAACAAGAAAATGTGGCTCACTAAAGCGTAACTATAGATAATGAGTGTCACTAGAATATAATATGGACCACTTATACAATGATATGGATCACAACAATCTAGTTAGATATAGATTCTAATTGAAAATGTGAAATTTTAATAAGAGGAATTTGAAATTTAAAATGCCGTGATCACAATTCAATATCATGTCCCTTGTATTTGCATTGTATTGATATATAATTCCAACTGAATCTTGTAATTTTTTGAAACATGTAAGTTTTAATTACATCTATTTTTTCTCATACCCATGCATATGCATAAATTATATGTGAATAAATATGTAAGTGACTATGAACATGAATTCTCATGCATGTCAAATTCCCCATAATCTAAAAGTTCCTAACTATTATGAAAACATGAATATTGTATTATATCATAAATAAAAGATGTGTTACTCATGAGGGCTTAAATTGTCAATGAAATCCAAATGTGATTACTCATTTTTGAGATGAGGGATGTAACCTACAAATCATTAATCTCAAAACAAAATTTATATAATATGTGAAAGGTATAATTATGAAATATCATGCGAACATTTGGAATGTATTGCATCATAGTATGAAATATAACATTGACTTGTGTATGAATTTTGTGTTGGATACATATATAAATGAGGCATATAAGTAACACGTGCATAATATATATATAATATAACAATATTAAAAGCATAAAATCTAACAAACTCCTAATATGAATCATGACACAATATTAAAAATCAATGAAAATACATGTAATCTCATGAGTTTATAAGTGAATGTCATGCATAAGGCCCAAATCCATAAATAATGGATTTATGAATGTCACACAAACACATAATTCCAAAGGACACACTCAAATGACATGATGATGACATACAATCAGTAATATGTATATGTTTCACAAACAAGGCCAAGAGCTACACACAATGAGCAAGTGAATGCTAATTTATCATGAAGTGAAGTAAAATTTCAAAATAAACATAGATTAAATGATACTAGCTTACATCAACCATATGTATCAATGTAAATGTTGGAAAAAACCATGTTGAGTGAATATAAAAATAGTTGTATGATATATATCTCATCATGGTAGAAAAGTTGTGGATAGATACAACCTATTGAAATGTTCATGGAGAACAAAGAGATACCCCTAGATTAGAAACGATTCTTGATAAAAATATAAAAATAACATCAAATAACCACATAATAGTATGTACAATATCATAGTCACACACCTATCAAAAATCATTATGTTTATAAAAATAAAATATGTTATCTATCTAAGATGAAATGGAAGCTATATCATGACATACATGTAATGGTAAGTTTTATCACTTTGATTTGTACCCTTTGAGGATGTGTTTCATGTCTCCTTACTCAATTGACATAATGGGAACTCTTAAATGTTGTTGGTGTCATATGACTAAAGTAAACTAACACTACACCTACTCAAATTTCAAGGGAAAAGGAAAAAGAAAGCATGAAAGCAATGACTAAAAGGGGTGATGCACTAAATTTTAAGTACCATCTACTTGTTTATGATTTATAATATGGACTAAAACAAGATTGAAATCTAGTTTCACAACTCTAAATAATATTTCTAACATATGTGTTTCAATATGGAGGCTATAGATAGTACATAAATATAAAGGGATAATCAACAGGGCTAGAAGGAGACACTAGTGAAGGTTTTCAAATATTAAACTTTGTAAAACTACTTAATACACACCATATGACTTGAAATAAGATTACTTACTCATAAAAAGGTAAAAATTAAGAGGTGAAATAGAAAGAATTTTAATAGTATCATTAACATTCATAAAAAAATCATCATAAGAATGCTAGGTTCAAGATAGAAAAGGCATAATTCAAATTATATTCACTTCATAATAAAGAATAAATATTTTTGTTATGGATACACCATAACCAACTAGAGAATAGTTTCAACTTTACTTACAAGAGTACATATCAGGTTAGAGAGAGAGAGAGAGAGATAGAGAGAGAGAGAGAGAGAGAGAGAGAGAGAGAGAGAGAGAGAGAGAGAGAGAGAGAGAGAGAGAGAGAGAGAGAGAGAGAGAGAGAGAGAGAGATAATAAGGATCTATAAGAAGCTCATCATGACTATCATCCATCATAAAACTAGTTACAACTTTAATGGAAGGTGAAATATTCATAGTCATATTTGTTTGATGATGGCCACATGAGAGGTGGCATATGAGTGGCTCTTGGATTTATATGGCTCATACTTTTTTTCTTGAAACTTCCCTTTTTCCTTGATTAAATAATTACAAGTCCAAACTTGTAACTAAATGTGTTTAGGCTTCTTGACACATGTCCTACATAATCCTCTTAATATCACTCTATTCCATTATTGAATCTTTTAATGCATATTTGATATTGATGAAAGTGGGACTTGAGGTTTAGACCTCTTCATTAGTTTTGATCCCTATCCTCAAAACTTTTAATTTTATGTTTAATCTTGTTTGATCCAACAAAATTTAATGAAGATGGGTATATCCCCTCATACAAGTTATAGTATTTGTTTGAGGACAACCATAACAACTTCAAAACCTACTGAATGGCTTGTATAAGGTCATGTAACCTTTGGCAAATCTTGTAGACCAACTTCAAGTAATTATATATCCATTAGGTATATATAGTCTACTAAAAAGATGTTTTTATAGAGGTTTAGGTATTCATCATGGTATGAAAGCTTTGTATGTACTTGTGAGCCACGTAGGGACCTTGTCCATACTTAGGGATATTCATCAATGATGTGGCAAGTGTATTATGTCCTTTTAGTCTTATTCAATAGCAATTTCAACTATTATAATCTCTCCATGATAACACTTGGGAGAAAATAGCTTCTAAGGATCTCCTCTAGGCATATTAGGATTGTAGAATGTAGGTTTTCCAAGTCATATCTTTCATCACTACCTAAAAAACATGGTATGCAATGTAATTAACATTAATACAAGTTTGAAAGAGTTAATAGAGGCTTCTATTTATCTTTAAGGGTTCTAAATATATACAAAATAAAATGTAGCTAACCTTTAATCAATCCTATCCTAAAAAAGATAAATTATACTTACACTTTTGTTTGTTGATACATTATATATTTGGGGTCATGACTAAGATGGATCTTCTAGACATAACCAAGGTATATATTATCATAATAACATCACTAGAGATGGTTCTAAAGCCTATAGTAAGGTAACAGTATATAATAACCCTAATTAGGTCCTATGTTTTCATATTTACTAAGTAAATGATAAGTAAATTAAAATCTAATCTAGTGATCACCAAAGATTGTGGCACAAAATGGGGGTAGTAAACATAAAAATTAAACATGCATAGAAGATATATACTCAATTCAATTTATAAGAAACCATAATGCATGGGAGTGAAGTAAAAATTCTAAAATATTTAATTTAACAAAGGAAAAATAATGTTATGAATACTTAACTTTGAAAATTAACTTACCGAGCCTCAATCTCTCCCTTAGACAAGTTGATTCCCAAGAGGTTGTTGTGGTATGTAAGGATAACAAGGATAATTCAGATATAGGTTACACAACTTCTATATGTATCCAAAAGACTTATCCATAAGATAAGATTTACATCTCTAAAGAAACTATTGTAACCCTAAGTAATGATCCTCAATTAGAATGGTGAATAAGCAAATGCAAAATATAATTTTCTTCTTCTTCTCTTCTCTCTAAATGATGAAAATGGAAGTGTGTGTGTGTGTGTGTGTGTGTGTGTGTGTGTGTGTGTGTGTGTGTGTGTGTGTGTGTGTGTGTGTGTGTGTGTGTGTGTGTGTGTGTGATTCTAACCCTAAACCTTTTTAAAATTTTAGCTCTGATTCTAACCCTAAACCTTTTTAAAATTTTAGCTCATAGGGTAAGACCAATTTGACCCTATATCATTATTTTATAAAAATAAGTTGGGTCTTAGTATAGGTCAGCTAAGGCCAACCTAACTTGTAATGTGCAAATATCAGTTAAAATACAAAGTCAACCTAGGATGACATTATTAGATGAATGTCAAAAATTATTTTAGGCTTAGGTAGGGGCTAAGTAGGCCAGTGAATTTCTTAAAGAAGTGTGTAAGAGAGGAGGCAAATCTTAGAGAATTGTATAAGATAATGTTGTGTAGATAGCAAGTGGTGATATAATGGACAACAATCCTATGAAGTATCAATGGTTTGCTTACCTCTTTCATAGTACACACTTTAAGGCATTAAATTAAAGAGATTAAGACTCGATGGGTTCCTTCAAGAGATAAATCATCAATAATTGATAAAGTTTGAAAATATTATGTGTATACAACTATCATACATGGTTTACTGCTTAACCATTAGATCAAATTTGAGTAATGAAATACCTACAATATTTAAACCCTAGTTATTATACAATAAAACAAATATATGTTAGATGAAAATGGGGGAATATGCAAGAGGAATATTTGAGCTATACTTAAAAAACCCTATGTAATCTGAGTGTTGCCTATATATCTCAAAAGGGACTCATATCACTTTAGTTATCCCTCCAAGAGTGAGTGAATGAATCTTTATATTTCATATATGGATGCAACTAGTAAATTTAATTGAATATTTAATAATTAATCCCTTTAATCTACAATAAAATAAATTAATGTATAATATGATTTCTAATTGATTTATACATAATTCATTAAAAGGCCTTCATGTATAATTTAATGTTTTTAATATTTACATTAATTGACCATGCTAAAGTTAGGGGAGGCATGATATGAATCATCTTAAAATTTAAAATTTATCATTAGAGTGTAGGGGATAAGGCCACACTTGTGAACAAGTTCTAGCTATGGCCTTATAAAACTAGTGTGGTATTATCCTATAATGACATTTACTATTATGATTTGGATAAAAATAAGTTATAAGAAGAATAGGTATGTTTAAATGATGTTTCTTGTAATTACATGATAGTTCATGGAATAGTGAAGGATATCATAGATATTTAAAGTTAACAAAATAAAAAATAAACCATGTAAGATAAAGATGCTAATATTAAACATTGGCAATCACTTAATGATTAAATTGAGTGTTTACATACCCTCTCCCCCCATTACAGTGACTTAATGAAGTAAAATTACTAGAGCAAAGGAAATTTGATTCAAAGTGTGTAGACACATTTTGTATTTTGATGTGAATCTTTATTGTGAAATATTCCTTAATTCAAAACATGAAACAATGAAACTAAAATTAGTTATTATTCATATTTTAAAATTGAAAATTTAAAGATTTAAATTTGATATTTTGAAAAGAGTGCAAGGAAAGAATACACCTAAAGGAGTATGCAATAAATTTTTTGTATAACTTTAAAGTGGAAGATTATATGTAACCTGTTGTTTAATAATTAAGATGATTTTTTAATCTGTGTAAATTAAAAGTGATAAAGTATTAGTTTTAACACTAGTGAAAGCCCTCGAGTTTGAAATATTGTATAATCCAAGTATCATATGAATGTCTACATTAATTTATAAAATAATACAATGGGTAGAACCAAAAAATGTGTCTTAATATAATGGAAAATGTGAAACCATAGACATTAAGTGTCACTATACTCTAACATGGCCCACTTAAAAAAAATAATCACACCACTACAAATGGATCTAAATTCTATTTGAAACTTTTGAAATTCTGAAAAAGTTAAATTTTAAATTTCCATCTATAAAAATGATAATGAATCACTATCACACCCCTTGTGTCTTTAATTAATTTATATAGAATTCCAATTGATATTGTAACATTTTTAAACTTGTAACTTGTAACTAAATATTTTTTGCACATGCCAATTTGTATGCATCAAGTATATGTGAATATATATTGAAGTACCTAGAGGAATAAGTGTGCATGCATGTTACATGCTTCCATAATCTTAAATTTATAAACCATGTTTTAATTTTTAAAAGTGTATATTGTCATAAATCTTAAATTTGTTGATCATGAGGACCTAATCTCTCAATACAAGCCCATTACGATGCCTCCCTTTTGAGATGAGGGATGTATCCTACAAGACACTAATCTCAAAATATAACTATATAATATGTGAAAAATATATAATAATGTATTAGCATATAGTTATTTAAACTTTATTAAATCATAGTATTGAATATAACATTGAATTACATATGAAACATATGTTAAATAAATGTGGAATTATAACACATAAGTAGAACACTCATGATATGTATCATGGTACAATATAAGAAATAGAAATAATTGATTATATAAATCATGGAACAATATTAAAAATCAATGAACATACAATTAATGTCACATAATTTTCATAGAATATTACACATAAGGCCCAAATGCCACATAGAAGGGACATATAAATGTCACATAAACACATTAAACCAAAGGCATACACAAATTAAATGAGGATTATATATAATAAATAAAATATATATTTTTCACACACTAGGAAAATTTTGATGGAAATACCTATTTCATTCTCTACTACAACCATAGCTCTGACACCTACAATCAAAACTCATGCATTCAATCTCTCATGGTTGTCTACTCTTCATTAGATTTGACATCATCTTATTAGATTAATAATTATCTAAAAATATTTTTTGAATTCTCTCATTTATACTTTTGACCATTTTAACCTCTCATACTCATCCATTCATCTTTTATCTCCCTTTCATTCATACTCACTCACTAGCCTTTACTAGGCTATATGATTCAAAATTCAAACACTTCAATACCTCTTCCTTGATTATTGACACATATATAATTCCTCCATCATTTTATTTGACCTTATCCTAATTTATTAACTTTGGAATCAATCTCTAATCTATCACTAAACCCACTTAAACAACTCTACTCTCCTTTACATATCTTTGTAGCCTTTTTTTAAACAATTTTAGTTGGTACAGACTGGTATGGTATACTATTAAGAAAATAAATATGTTTCATTATACCCTATATCTCCTTTAACCTTTATTTTAAGTTTAAATACCTATCTCACTTTATATGTACTATTTATAACACATGCTCAGACCTCGTTAGGTTTATTTATCCTTTCTTGGCACACAATCTATTCATTTCCATGCCTCTAGTTGCCTTACCATTCTAAAAACTCCAAAATATTATTCCTTATGTCAATCCTCATAATATTACACAATTTTTCTCAATTTAACTAGTCCAAACATTATATAATCCAAGTTTTGTGTTTTAACCCTAAGCTAGTGTTGTTGAGTTTGTAGTAAACCCGAGAGGGTTCCAAATTGATTTTTAAGAATCTTTTGTCAGTTAAAAAACTTCCAAAAGATATTATAAGGTATATATCACTCAATAACAAATATTTAAACATTTAAATTCTCTTTATTACCTTATAATCACATTCCTTTTATGGATTCTAGAGTGTTCTCTGTGATAATTTGCCTATTAATGAGAAAAAATGGGGTTGTAGATGCTTATTCACTTACCTGAAGGTTTAGACTTATTCCTTATTGATTATAAAAAACCACGGTTTCTTCCTCCACCACTATCATCCTTCACTCTAACCTCAACCATGATAAACACTTATTATTTAGATCGAGGTTAACTTTATATGCATAATACCTACACAAACTAGTTATGTGATGTTATAGTATTTTATTAGAACCAACCTTTGAAAAATGTGTATCTATAAGAACCTAATATTATTATACTATTGAATATATCATATATTATTATCACCTTTCACTTTGATAGGATCCTTTCTTCACTAGAATTTATCATGAACAAGCACAAGAATTTGGATTTAGGCCTATAGACACCATTATTTATCATTTCACACTACAAAGCAGTGTAAAATATACTTTAAGGTTTCCATCACATTAAATAAACACAAATAAATATATTAATACAAAGATGTGTGTGTGTGTGTGTGTGTGTGTGTGTGTGTGTGTGTGTGTGTGTGTGTGTGTGTGTGTGTGTGTGTGTGTGTGTGTGTGTGTGTGTGTGTGTGTGTGTGTGTGTGTGTGTTTGTGTGTATGTGTGTGTGTGTGTTTGTGTGTTATCATTCATTGATACTTTCTTTTTATATGGTCATCACTGTCATTAATGACAAAGTATAGGGTACTACCTTGTTTTCACCTCATGATCTTCCAAACCTCTACCTCCTCTCAACATTATACTTGACTCATTAACTTCTAACTAACTCTTTCTATGTGAATAACATCTTTTTACATACTAAAAAAACATTCATTATTATTACACACATGAGCAACTACCTTTAGATAACTAATTCTCATAGTACCTACCTTAGTACTATCGTTACATTCAAATTCTTGTTTTTTTGTCATTTTAATCATGTAGACACCTTATTAAACCCAAATATACTTAATTATGACCTTATACAAATATTTTATAACATCACATTCTTTTACACTTATTAAAAGACTCCTAAACATACAAATTACATTTCATATATTCAAATTGGTGTTTTGGTAGGAAACTCTCCTAAGCTAAACAACACCAACTATTAAGTAACCTATTAAATCAATTACCATTTAAAGGTCCTTATAGGACTTATGAAACTTGTATAAACCAAAATTATGATAAAACACATTAAAATAAATTACCTTGGTTAATGCTCCTTCATCATACTCCTGGGCAAGGAAAAATTTGGACTGCAATAAATTGTTGTGTTTATCTTATCTTCCAATTCATGTCTCATGGATCATAATTATCTTATATTATTACTATATTTAGTTTTTATTCTCCTTTTATCTCATTCTTACATCTATTATAGACTATTTTTCCTTCTTGTTTTCTTGCCTCAACTTGCATCTAATGTCAACTCACATGTTTTTGTTTGCCTCTATCATATGGGTTGTATATGATCCCATATATGTGTGTGTGTGTGTGTGTGTGTGTGTGTGTGTGTGTGTGTGTGTGTGTGTGTGTGTGTGTGTGTGTGTGTGTGTGTACTCTCCCCTTATTATGTTTTCATCTTCATGATTGAAATACAAACATTGGAAATTTCATTTTTGGTTACTTCATTCTATTATACTATTGTAATTAATGTTTCCTTTTGTTGTCATTTATCGTCCGTTACAAAATTCTCAACTACTACAATCTATATTTTCCCTTCATTCACCTTCATTTCACCACTTAATTATATTTCTAAGGCTTCCATTATTCCACTAAATATTAATTAATTTCATATACAAACTGATAATCAGAATTCATGCCTTTGTTCATTAGTTATAATTGATTTTCTAAACCTCCCATGAGGTCTTCAATTTGATCTACTTTTTTTCTATCATTCTAATCACCTATCTGGCTACAACTATCTTCTCTTTCTTCACTCAAGCCGTACTAATTATTATCAAGGTGCTATTCATCCACTTGTTTACTTTGCTTCTCTCACCCAAAACATTTTCATCTGTATCTTAAGTTGCTTGCATAACAACATTTTCAATTCTCTTTCCTTTCTCATGTCTTTCAGCTTCCTTCTCTTCATCTATATCTTGATTATCCACATGATTGTATTTTTATCATGAAACATATAGAACATGGGTTATAATTTTATCTCACTTTCTCTATCATGGTTAGCAACTCATCTAACTACTACCTCACCTCTTATATTTCATTCTCCATCTCTCCCTTTTTGGTGTCATCATGCACCATCTTATCTTTGTGGTAGCTTACATCACTCATGCTCTATTTTATCTTCCATATCTCTATTTTCATATTATTTAAGACATCTCTCAATCTATTGGTCTCACTTAGACCTATACCTTTTTGACAAGCCTCCTATACTTACCTTCTCGTGACCTCTCACTTGGGTCTCTCTTTCAATCTATGATGTCACTTGGGTATGTAAATCTCTCTTATCCTTTTCCACATTTCTAACTCTTCAATATCTTCTTTACCTCTCTCTTTATCTTTCTAACAACTCTCTCACTTACTATCAAGCCTCACTAGTTTCAAGGCTAGCTACCAATCTCTCTCAACTTTCCACTTTCACTCACAACTCAATATTAGTTCATGAACATAACAAAAATATCAAAGATAAAAAAAATAATATTGTAACTTTATTTATTGCTATATATCCTTCAATTCCACCCATTTATGAAAATACCTATTTCATTCTCTACTACAACTAGAGCTCTGCCACCTATAATCAATACTCATGCATTGAATTAATTCAATTTCTTTTAGTTGTCTACTCTTTATTGGCTTTGACATCATATTATTATCTTAATACTTATCTACATAGATTATTTGAATTATCTTATTTATAATTTTTACCCTTTGAACCTCTCATACTCATCCATTCATATTCCTCATTTATCTTCTATCTCCCTTTCATTCATATTCACTTACTAGCCTTTACTAGGATATATGCTTCAAGATCCATCCACTTCAATACTCTTCCTTGATTATGGTAACATATATGAGACCTCTATATAATTATTTGGACTTTATCCCATTTTTATTCACTTTGGACTCAATATACAATTTGTTACTAAACCCTCTTAAACAACTCTACTCTCCTTTACATATCTTTCTAGCCTTTTTTAGACAATTTTAGTTCATACATATTGGCATAGTATACTATTAAGAAACTAAATATTTTTTCTATTACCCTATATCTCCTTTCACCATTCCATAAATTTTTAAGACCTAACTCAATTCTTAAGTACCATTTCTAACTCATGTTAAGACCTCATTAGGTCTATTTAGCCTTTATTGGCACACAGTCTATTCATTTCCATACCTCCAAAATCTTCTTCCTTATGTCAAGCCTCATCTAACTACCAAATTTTCCTTAATTTCACCAATCTATACATTATATATTCTAATTTTTTTGTCTTAACCCTAAGCTAGCATTTCTGAGTCTATAGTAAACCTGAGAAGGTTCCAAATGGCTTTTTAAGAAGCTTTTGTCACTTTCAAAACTTTCAAAGGCTAGTATAAGGTCTATCTAGTAGTTGATTCACAATCAGATATACTTCTCTTGTTAAAAAATAACAAGGAGAGTAACCATGGATATGTACCTTCTACCTCATTTAAATGTCAACCCAAGGATGTAAACTTGATATGATGATGTCACTATATGTGCACACTCAATCTCTAATTTTACATTTTGATAATTTTATCTACGATGATAAAGTGAAATAAATGAAATGTTTGAAATTAAATATAAACAAAGTACAATAAAATAAATGATTATGTATGGAAGCTTCCCTAATTGAATCTAAGTAAGAATGTAAATCACACAACTCAGAAATGAAACACACAATGCTTAAGAAAATCAAATAACATGATTAGCTAATTGAATAGGTTGGATTGTTGTTATATCCTTCCAAAGGGGGACCTACCTCCTTTCAAATTTAACTTCAAACCTTCCCATTACAACACTAAATTAAACTTAGAATTTCTCACTCATTTAACCAAAAGTGCAACAATGAATTATTTCATGAAGTTACAATCACAAATGCTTAACATAATGTACTTCTGATAATCTCTATTCAACATATACTATTTTCTATATATCTCTCAAGTCTATTGTTAAATATTTATATACCACAAAGGACATTATTTTATACAAAATAATATATACATTCTATTTGAAGATACATTTGAATTGGGATAACCAAAATTGTTTCCTTTCGCTAAAGACATATTTGATATGAATATTGTGACTTTGATGCATGACAAACAAGGTTGTTTCATTATTCAATCTCTTTGTTATGTAGATCCATAGAGTTTAGAGTCATTTTTATAAGTCAATTGAAAGAGAATCAAAATCTGTTTATCCATAGTTTTGGTCACACAATGGCTATATGATGGTCTATGTAATGAGATTCCTTTTACTTTAGGATGCTCCATGATATATACCTATTTATCCAAAACATCATCAAAACACATTTAATGAAAACTATCCTAAATTAATAGACAACCATCATATATTTAATTCTAATACATAATTATAGCTATTCAAAAGTGTTTGAAAACATAATGTTATATGGCTTATGAAATAAGGAAACTATATGGAAAAGTGTTCAAAAATATGGTAATCAAGTAGGATGAGTATAATATATGGAAACAATAAGAAGACATTTATGAGACTCATCACATCCCCCAACTTAAGATCCTACTTGACCTCAAGCACCATACTTATTCATTCCCAATTCACAAAACTCTAAAATCTCTAGGACCTATAACACCATTGGTAAGGTGAGCATAGAATTTGTGCCACTATTCAAATAGTTACCAAATTATGGCTTATCTAGCTTCATCCATTGGGGTTTTATTATACCAATCTAAAATAGGGTACTAAAACAAGGGTAGCTAGAAATTTAGGTTCAACAACTGTGATCACATGTCACCTACAAGAATAATGTATTTTGTGGTCTTAGTAAATGTTACATTTAAATTAAAAGGGTAATAGGGATCCCTCTTTATTAATGTTTGGGTGAGCTCATTCCATCATTCAGTGCATGATTCTCCAATAATAGGACCAATAAAAGATCTTAATCCTAAATAAAAAATATTAAACCTTATCACAATTCTTACCAAACCACATTCTTACTTCATTCTTCAACATGATATTATCCCATTATGCTAAAATAACATCAGGTGCCATTAATTCACTCTTGATGAGCAACTAACTCTCATTCTCCATTTTCTTATATTCTATTATTTCTCTTCCTCCTCTCTGTTCATTCAATAAATATAATGAGAATTCTTGCAAGTGGACATTTCCAACATATAAATTGGGGTTCCATTCTCTATCATATATAACAACATAATTATGTAGGTAGACCTTGAACAATTTTGCTTATTCTTCTTGTGAAATTAATTTATAAATAAAAAATAAGGAAAAGGTATCAATAACTTCATGGGGAATATCACAATAACTTCTCATAAATCTAAACTTGTGCCATTGTTCTTCAAGATAAATTTAATAAACTTTTGCAAGAGGCCTATAATCAAGGAGTTCTTGTGTTATACCAGTCATGTCCTCAAATTTCTATTTTATTTTTATAATTCTCTCTTTCTTCAAATTATTTTCCTATTTTAAATTCTTATATTATTTCCTTAGTTCCTTTAGGGATTCAAATTGATTATCCATCCAATTCAATAGTTTAGAAGATATTGCAAAATAAGAGTGATACTTGACCTCAAAGGTAGATTTGTGTTCATCTTGTTGATTAACCTCTAAAAAATGTTTTGGAATGATAGATAAAATATGATATTTGATTGAGGGATGAAGCTAACAAGCTATTGCATCAAGTGAATCTAGACATCAACCAGATTGATCTTGCAGCTGCTTCCTTAGTTTTTTAATTTCTTGCAGGGCTTACTCAAGAGTAAATTTTTTGATTTTTGTAGTAGGTTTCTCTAATTGTTCAACTTATTCCTACATGGTTTCCTCATGTAACTCTTTTTCTACTTCTTCCTATACTTGTTTCTCACACAATTCTTCAAAATTGTGTTCAACTTGTTCTTCTTACTCATGCATTTATTCAAGATTGTGTTCAATTTGTTTTCCTTCTTCATGCATTAGATCCTCATAGAATTTTTTTAATCCTATGCACAAATTATTCTACTTCTTCCTAATGGAATATTGGAGAACATTCATCCATATCTGTTTTAGTCTCTAAATATTCATTACTACTACCAGTCCAATCTTCCCCAAAATTTTCATTTATTTGAATAATAGAAGTTTTAATTCTCATCTTTCTTCTCAATCTATAAGATCTATGAGGAGTAGGGGTTACCTTGATCTTCTTAGAATAAGGTGGAAGTTCCTCCTTAGAATAATTCTAATTAGGTTGGAGAATGATTTTCTTCCTCTTCCTTCCTTAGACCTTGTTTTACATTCTTGTGTTGCTACATGAATACCTTATTCCATAGGTTCTTATGTGGCTATAGGAAGGTTTTTTGTTGTAGGTTCTTATGGCTATACAGTGAGGGATTATTCTTATTATATTTTTTTATTCAACCTCAAATTATTATTCTAGTTCATTTCCTTCTCTATCACTCTCTTCATTTCTTAGTACTTGGAGAAATTCCTCCCAACTGATGTTGGGTCTAGTTCTTTACATATAGTCTTGAACAAGTAATTGGATGAGACAATGGTGGGAGAGATATCTAAAATTACCTTTTTGAAAATAATTCAACATTTTGGTGATCATGTGAAGCAAAAATTTGGGAATATTTATCTCTATTATGTGCCTAAAATTATTCAATAACTTGAAGTGTAGGCCATGCATCATAGAATATATTTCTTCACAAATAAAATATCTGGAGATAAACATAGTAGCCTTAGTCCTACTTTGAGGTTTTTAGGAATTCATTTAATCTAATAAAATTTCATCTCTCAATCTTGATATCATATTTATCTTTCCATTCCTCCCATATTCTTGGTAGTCCCATTAATCTATTGATGGTTGTTTTTGTCAACTTGATTTCCATCCCTTTTAGCATGGCCAAGTTATTATGTAATGTACCAACAAATTCCTCCATAATTCCTTCATTCAGGTATTGTATTTTATTTAAATACTACACCCATCCTATATTCTAGAATAAGGCCAAGATTTTTGGGTTGCTAGTCAAGGGGGTGATGTCCAGTGGTTCATGTTCTAATAAATCACCTCCCATATTATGTGAGTTATAGGTCTAGGTGATTGCAGTAAAGGTTTTGGGCAATGGAAAAATGAATTGCAACTTTTTATTTAGAAAGTGAAATAATCCTTTTGAATTAATGAAAAATATCCCCCCTAACTTAATCCATCACTTGTCCTCAAGGGATAAAGCCAATGTGCACAAAACACTCATGGTAAGAGTAAGGGGTGGCAATAGTAGTTGTGTTAATGGTCACCTCAATGAAGGAGATGATAATCGGGTGTGATAAGGATATGATATAGTGGTGATCAATAGTATTAAGTCTCATCATCTTTATAAATAATTAAAATTTATGATAGGAAATAAATATAGAATGATTATATTATTTCCTATAGAAGTACCTTTCATAAATGTGAAAATGATGATGTGAATTGGAGATTATGGCATACTCTAGTGTTTGAGTGAGAAAAAATGCTTAATGTAGAATATAATGTAGGAATACATCATGTAGTAATATATACTTCTTATAGTAGAAAATGTTATCTTGTAGTAGTAAATTTTTATCCTACAGTAGCAAGTTTTTTACCTATAGTAAGAAAGAAAATATATTTCTACTCTAAGGGAATGAATTTGCAAGAAAATAAAATAAAACAGAACATTTTTATTATAGTAGTACCTTTTCTCTTTTTCATTTTTTTAAATGAATGTCGATCAGCCAATGACCTAATTTTTTGAGACAGCATTCCTCAGCAACACTCAAAGGTTTTCATTGATAAATTTTTTATTTATTTATTTTTATATTTTCTAGTCCAAACTCAACTAAAATCACTAGAATCCATAGGGTATGATTTTATTCAGCTTGAACTAAGCCATTATGAATGACTTATTCTTGGTTGCAACAAGATTTATTACTCTTGGAAAATATTAGAAAAGGGTTGACATAAATACCCTTCAGCTATAGGAACATGTTGATTTGATTCATGAAGAAGAGATGGATGTTATTATTCAAGAAGTTGGCAAGTGAGAGTTTTCTTGGAAAATGGTTTCTTATACAGCTTGAGCCTATGGCCATTAACAATCAGTTGGAACTAAATAAAGTCAATGGTCATTAGATTTACAACTCCATTATCAAAAACTTACTTGATTTCATAAGGTCCAAGCCATCCCGGCTATAAATTTCCTTAATGATCCTTGTATTTAGAGTCAAAAAGGAGTGCTCAGTCTCTTGGTTGGAAATTCTTAGTCTTGATTTTCCTATCATGAATCCTACATATTGTCTTTGAACTATTTTAGTATGATGAAATGCTTCCTTTCTTAGTTCATCAAGTGCATTCAATTGAATTACCCTATCTTGTTGAGCTTGAGAAAGAACTAAGTCCAAGTCAAGTGTTGTTATTAATGTCTTGTGTTCAAACTCAATGGGTAGAATATGCTTTTTACCATAAACTAATTCATTTGAGTGAAACAAATTATATTTTTCCAAGTTATTTTATATGCCCAAACTACTTCTAGAAGATGAGTTGACCAATCATTTATATGCAAGCTGATAGTCTTAGTGAGGATATTTTCTAGTTTTTAGTTTGTCACTTCTACTTGACCATTTGATTGAGGATGGTATGGGGTATATTTATTGTGTCTGATTTCATATTCCTTAACCAAGGTAGTTATGAGGTCTAATGTGAACTGTGGGCCTTGGACTATGACTATTTCTCTTGGTAGTCCATAGAAGGTGAATATTTCTTCATATAGAAAGATAGCTACCTTCCTATCTAAGGCATTGGATAAGGCTTTGACCTCTATCCATTTATTGACATAATCAGTGCACACTAGTATGTATTCCTTATTATTACATTTAGGATCAATAATACCTACAAAATCCAATCCTCATTCGTCAAAGGGTTTTAGAACTAGTTGTGGCTATAATAACATTTTAGTAAGGAGAGTGGGTCTGATGCACTGACATTGATCACATTTTTGAGTGTACATCATGGAACTCTTATGTAAAGATGGACAATAATATCTAGTAGTGAGTATTTTCATGGTAGTCCATTTGGTAGCAAAATGAACCCATAGGGCTCATCGTGGTAGGTTATGAGAATGTCATAAGCTTCATCTTCTTGGATACATCTTCTCATGACTAAATTTGGTTTAGAGATAAATATATATCATTTAATTTAGTAATATTGTCTACTCTTTTGGATCAAGTGTTGTTTGTCCCTAGGTGAGAAATGTTGTGGTGGTGATCCTATAGCAAGATAGTTAGCAATATCTATGAACCAAGGAGATTGAATTGTTGCAATAAATAAATGTTCAATAGGAAAATAATCATCAACAATAGGACTATGTTCATCATTTTTTAATCAAGATAGAAAATATGCTACTACATTATCCTTTCTAGGTCTATCCACAATGGTAATATCAAACTCCTATAGAAAAAGTAACAATGAATTATCATGCCTATTATATTAGGTTTGTTCCTTAAATACCTTATTGTTGCATGATTGGTGTGGATGAATACTTGATAACTTGTAATGTAGTGTCAAAAAAATTTGATGGCATAGAAGATGGCAAGAAATTCCTTCCCCATTACAGTGTAGTTAAGTTCATCCCTTTGAATATTCTTATTGATAAAATATATTACATAACTTAGAGATTCATATTTTTGGCTAAGGATAGCTCTTAAAGTGGTTTCAGATGCATCTGTATGAATGTGAAAATGCTTTTTCCAATCAGGTCTTCTTAGAATAGGAGTTATTATGAAAAGGTCTTTGAGTTATTGAAAGGTAGTTTGACAATAATCAGTCCATGTAAATTTAACATCTTTGGTAAGAAATACAAATAATGGGGTGGAAATTTTACTAAAATCTTTGATGAATCATCTATAATAACTAGCATGTCCTGAAAAACTTCTAACATATTTTTAATTCTTTGGTGTGGGTATATCTTTGATAATACTTTTCTTTGTTGGGTCAACCTAAATTCTAGCAGGGGATATGTGATGTCCCAACAAAATCCCTTCAGTCATAAGTATGTAACACTTTTCATTGCTTAGATATAATTTATGGTTCTTACAATGTTGAATAAATTTCTCTAAGTTAGTCAGCAATTCTTTGAATGTCTTTCCATAGACAATGAAATCATCCATGTAGATTTTAACATATTCATGGGAGAGATTAGAAAATATGATTAACATAACCCTTTCAAAAGTATTTGGGGCGTTGCAAAGACTGGATGGCAATACAGAATAGACATAGGTTCCCCAAGGGTAAGTAAAAGTGGTTTTGTCTTGGTCTTGTGGAGCAATTCATATTCAATTATAACCACTAAGGATGTCTAGGAATAAAAAGTACTTCTTCCCTACTAACATATCTAATACTTGATCAATAAATGGAAGGGGAAAGTGATCCTTCCTACTAGCAGCATTTAACTCTTGGTAGTCAACAAAAATATGTCATTTGCTCCCTTTCTTAGGGATAATGACCAGGGGAGAGACCCATTGGATGTTTGATAAAGGATAAACAAATCCTACATCTAAGAGTTTTTGCAACTTGGTTTTGATAATGTCTTTAATTATGTGATTCATTCATCTTTGGGGTTAGCGAATAGATTTTCATTCTTATTTAATGTAAATGTGATGCATGCATAAATTTGGGGGTATTACTCTAATGTCATGGTAATCCCAAGGAAATGTTGTTGTGTGTATTTTTAGCATTATAAATAATTAAATTTATTGCTAGGGTGTTAAGGAAGTGCTGATGGTAAGAGGTTTATTTGGGAGGATGTCTACTTGCTTTGTTAAAGAAAGCATGGTATCTATGTTGGTGATTAAAGGAGCATAACTATATTGATGGGGAATTAATTGATGGAATGTCCAAATATCTCTTGTAGCTTATTAAAATAATTCTCAGAAAAGGTATTCTAAAGAGGGCATGGTGTAAATTATAAGAATTTGGTGGCTATAGGATCCTATCAATAGGTGTTTTGTAGGATACTAGTAAGGATAGTGTCTTATTCTTGGGCTTGTAGAGCTAGAGTCTGATTAATTGTGTAGAGTCCACAAAGAAATAGTTTATTAAAGGTCATAAATCCAAGGGACTCATCCATCATTCAAGGAAGGCTGAGTTGGTAGATATAACACCAATTTTTTGGTGTCATTTTTGTTGTAAATTAGAATTTTTGCTAACCTATAGATAATAAAGGCATCAATGTTAACCAACCATGGGTGACCAAGGATGAGAGGATAACTTCCCAAATTTATCTTTAGCTACATGACAATAAATTTTGTTGGATATTATCAAGAACACATAGTGATAACAAGGTCCTCAATAATCCCCTCAAGCTTAATAGTTGATATGTCAGCCATCTGGAGGATGGTAGGTATTAGACAGAGGGTGGTAAGCTTTAGTTTCTACATGGTCTCCATGGTCATTATGTTAATGGTTAAACCCAAGTAAATTAAATTATTGTAAATGGGTTGGTCATGGATGCTAACATTAATTACAAGACTTCCAAAATCATAATATTTTGGGGGAACTATATTTCTCAACATAATATCTACTAATTGGCCAATGACTTGGACTATTTTAGGATCCTTCTTCTTTCTTCCTAGTTTTCTTAAACATAGCTATTGAATATTTTTATTGTATATAAGAACATCCTTTTTTGATTGAAAGAGTGGGATTTTTATGTACACATTCTTGAGTTATCGTAAGATATCAAATTTAGGCTCTTCTTTAGGATGTAATATACTCAATCCCTCTAGTAAAAGAGGATTATCACTTTCTTCTTGATTTTCTAATGGACTTGGCTTAGGATTGGGTATTGGTGGTTGTCAATTAGTATCAAGTGGATCTAGTTCAAAGTGTTATATGATTATGGGTGAGGTGGGTTGTGAAATAACATGGCATGAGTAAAGTTGAAATTGATTAATATCCAAGGTGTATGTTGGATATTGCAATATTTTATTGGATTGTGTCAGTTGAACCAATTTATTAGCAGGATTGGGGATGGGGTGGGTGGGTAATTGAGTGGTTTGAAAAGGATACCAAGTTTTTGGCATTATTAAATATATTTTTTTTTGTATTTGCTGGGGAAAGCATTGATTTCCTCTCCATTGTTGTTGCCATGGATTAGAGGGATAAAACCATTGTTGGTTTTGGAATTTTCTTTATTGAGGTTATTGTCCATTCTATTACATCCATAACTGATTCTAGGGTAGCTTCCAATTTGTTTAAGACTAATTTGGATTAGTTATATTCATCTAAGAACCATATTAAGGATTATTTGAGAATTGAGAATTTGCAAATATAGACTTTAATGACATACCTGGTCTTTATACCCATGGTTTATGTTGAGCCATAAAAAACACTTATTCTCATATTCTCTTATGGCATATAACTCTACTATCTCAAGATTTTCCTTGGTGATATTGGGTGCCCAATATTTCATGTAATGACATGTACAACCTGCCTTCTTCTTTCTACATTCAGGGTAATAGGCATCTAAGGCTTTCTCAGTTTCTTATTGCTTCCATCATGTATGTAATGTATCAAAATGAGTAGTTAAGTGATTGATGATGTCCTACTTCATATATTGAAGTAGGTTTCTAAATTTAAATTTAAATAGTCTTGTAGCACATGCTATAGGAAGGGTTCTTCCCCTACTTTTGTTCATGGTTGATTTGGAGTAGTTTGTACATAGAATTATTATTTCATCAAATAGTAGTGTAGAAACATCACCATCAAACATTAGATCTAGTGCCTCTAAACAATCATCTCTAATTCCTTTTATGAATATTAACTTGACCAATTCCTTATCCATTATAGTTTTCTTAGAGTTTTTTAAGATGAACAAAAATGTTTCCATATACTCTTCTAGTGACTTCTCTTCATCTTGTGTCATTCATCTCTCCTATGGTTTTTGCCCCTAAAATAGTCTTGGCATTTCATCAAAAATTTATCCTTAATTTATTACCAAGTATAAATGGCATCCTTTCCAAGTCACATGAACCATCTAAATGTTGCATCTTTGAGTGTTGCTAGAAATAGTTTGAGTTTCTAAGCATCTTGATTATAATAATAGTTATGGTATAAAATGTCAAACTCAAAAAGAGATGTATCTGGATCCTCAAATGCCTTTCCTCTAAAGGTAGGGATGATAGATTGATGGATATTATTCATGGGTGTATTTCCACCAAGAGTAAGGATAGGAAATTCTAAAGTAGCAAACTCATTGGTAGTTTTTTCTTCTTGGTGATCCCCCATGAATACTCTTTGTGTTAGTAGATGGGAGGTTATTACTACCTAATGCTCAAAATTCCTATCAATTATTTTATTTATTAGGGTGTACAAGATGAATATTTTAGGAATGTATGGATTCTTATACAACTGGGATGGTGTGAAAGTTTTAAAAGATTCTGCTAGTGTCTTGGCAAAGTCTTTATAAATTAGAAGCTTCTTTCGACTTGGTGTTTCTTCTAGGGGAAGGAATAGTTTTGAATGCCTCCTTAGCACAAAATTTGGGTGATAGATGGAAATTAACTTCAAATTCCTAAGTATGAGATGATAAGGTGGGAATTATTAGAGGTGGTGCCTGTGGGTCTCTTCAAAAGGTATGAACCTCTTTAAGATCTCTAGCTTGTGCTACTAGTCCATCCAAAAATTATTCTTTCTCTACCTATTATATCAAAAAATGTGAGTGATCTTCAAGAATTCCTTCATGTTCCTTAGTTTCTACAAGATGTAGTTTAGATATTGTAACAATGTTTAATGATTTAAGCAAAAATCTTCATATATAGTCCCCTTCGCTTTCCATATGTCAACCACATTTTTTTAACTTTTTTCCCACCCTACCTGGACAGGGTTAGTAATATGAGATTTTTTAAATTTCCACTATCCTACTTATAAAAATGGAAATTTAAAATATGAAAGTGGGAAATCTTTATTTTATAAAAATAACAATATTTGGAAAAAAACATCCAAAAACAATTTCTATCAAAATTGAAGATTACAACTGTACAATACCCTTACTCTACAATGGTACTAAAAATGACAAACTATTGATTCACAATTAGATATAATTATCTTGATATAAAAAACTAATAAACAAAGTAATCATGGATTTGTACCTTTTTCCTCATTTAAATGTCAATCTAGGGATGTAGACTTGATAGGATGATGTCACTATATGTGCACACTCAATCTCTAATTTGATAGTCTGATAATTATATCTAAGATGTTGAAGTACAGTAAATGAAATGATTGAAATGAAATATAGAAAAATTATATTAAAATAAATTCTTATTCATAGAAGCTTCCCTAATTGAATCTAAGAAGTAATGTAAATTATACAACTCATAAATGAAACACACAATGCTTAAGAAAATAAAATAACATGCTTAGCTAATCAAATAGGTTAGATTGTTGTTTTAGCCTTCCAAGGGGGCCCTTCCTCCTTTCAACTCCACCTTCAACCCTTCCCCTTGAAACAATAAATTGAACTAAAAAATTATCACTCATATTTATCAAAAGTATAGAAATAAATTACTGCATGAAATTAAAATCACAATTGCTTAACACAATGTACTTTTGAAAATCTCTATTCAACATATACTATTATTTATATATATATATATATATATATATATATATATATATATATATATATATATATATATATATATATATATATATATATATATATCAACTCTATTGCTACATATTTATATACCACCGAGGATATTGTTTTCTAAAAAATAATATATACATTCTATTCTAAGATACATTCAAATCGGGATAACTAAAATTGGTTCTTATCACTAAAGACATCCTTCATATAAATCATGTGACTTTCGTATAAGACAAACAAGGTTGTTTCATTATTCAATAGCTTCCTTAATGAGCTCCATAAAGGTTAGAGTTAGTTGGAAGAGAATCAAAATCTTTTCATCCATGAGTTTGGTCATGCAATGATTGCAAGATGGTCTATGTAATGAGATTCTTTTTATTGCAAGATGCTCTATGTTATATACCTATTTATTCAAAACAAATTTATAGAAAAAGTATCCTAGATAAATAGATAACCATCATATATTTTATTCCAATACATAATTATAACTATTCAATAGAGTTTTCAAACTTAATGTTATATGGCTTATGAAAGTAGGAAACTATATGGAAAAGTGTTCAAAAGCATGGTAATCAAGAAGGATGAGTATAATAGATGGACACAATAATAATAAATTTATGGGCATCATCAAGGTCTATATCACTCAATAAAAACTCTTCCAACCTTAAAATTCTCTTCATTACCTTCTAAGCATATTCCTTTCATGGATTTTAGAGTGTTCTTTATCATAGTCTACTTGTTAATAAGAAAATATAGGGTTATAGATGCTTATTCACATACCTAAAGGTATAAACACATCCCTTTTTTTATTATAACCCACCATGGTGTCTTTATCCACCCTTTTCAGCCTTCAGTCTAACCTCCACCATGCTTAACACCTATTATTGAGATCAAGGTTGACTGTATAAACAGAGTACCTACACAGACAAGTTATCTGAAGGTATAGTCTTTTATTGGAACCAAACTTTGCCAATGTGTATGCATAATAACCTAATCTAGTTATACTCTTGAATATATCACATATTCTTATCTCCTTTCACTTTGAGAGGATCCTTTCTTCACTAGAATTTATCATGAACAAATATAAGAATTTGGATTCAGGACTGAAAACACCATTCTTTATCATTTCAAACTACAAAAAAATGTACAAAAGACATTAAGGTTTACCTCACATTAAATACATACACATAATGATATATATATATATGTGTGTGTGTGTGTGTGTGTGTGTGTGTGTGTGTGTGTGTGTGTGTGTGTGTGTTGTCATTCATTGATCTTTTATTTTTACATGGTCATCATTATCACTAATGATAGAGTACAGGGTACTACCTTATTTTCACCTCATATTCTTACTTACCTCTACCTCCTCTCAACATTATAACTAACTCTCCTACATATAACTAAGTCTTTCTATGTTACTAACATAATTTTACATACATAAAATTCATTCATTATTCTTACACACATGAAAAACTACCTTTGGATAACTAATTCTCATAGTAACTACCTTAATACAGTCGTTACATTCAAATTCTTAGTTTTTTGTCATTTTACTCATGTAGACACATTATTAAAGCCAACTATACTTAATTAGGATGTTAGACCAACATCTTATAACATCACATTCTTTGAAACTTATAAAAATACTCCTAAACATACTAATTACATTTCAAATATTCAAATTGGTGTTTTGGCAAGAAACTCTCCCAAGACAAAGAACACCCATTATCAAGCTACCTATTAACTCAGTCACCCTTTTAAGGTCTTTATAGGAAATATAACACTTGATTAAACCAAAAATATGACAAACACACTGAATATATTGCCTTGGTTGATTCTCTTGCATTAAATGGTCACACATAATAAGCAAGAAAGTCCTAACTTATAATGTAGAAAAGTAAGAATTTTAAAAACAAACATAGAGTAAAAGAGACTAGTTTACATCAACCATATGAATGAATTTAAGTTCTACCTAATTAACAATACATTTATATGATATATCGCTAAAAATGGTATAGATTTTGTGGATAAATATAACCATTTCAAATGTTCATGAAGAATGAAGAAATGCCCCCAACTTAGAAAGGTTGTTGGGTAAAAAGGGAAGCCAAACATTGAAAATCCATGTAATAGTATGTCATGTATCACACTACAATACCTCATGACAAGTAGTTTATATTCAAACATAAATTAAATATGTGATATAACTAACATGAAATAGATAATATATTTAAATAAGTAAACTAGCAACATATTAAAATGCTTGTTTTACTTGATTTTGAATTTTTGAAAATATTTTGATTAGAGTTAGTAGGGAAGGAGATTTTTTTTTCTCTTCTAGGGTTTTCTACATGCACACCATTGATTCATCCCTTGGTTCCTTGATCTACCATCCTTGTGTCATACTAAGGCCTTAAGCACCTATGAGATTTAACATTTATTACCATTTAGGGTTTCTCACCTTCAAGTGAAGCTGACCTTCACAATGTCTTCTCCCTATTCTATCCCAGTTGTTTTAACTGCAAATAATAATGGATGAGCATTGAGAAATGCCCCCTAGAATAAACTAAAGAATTTTGTACTAAGGGTATAAAATTAGATAATGCTTTACAACCTAATTTCATAGTGTTTATTCTTCAATTTAATTCATTTCAATGGTTAGAGCAGTTTTGTTTAATATGATATTTTGTCAAGAGAATCCCCTCTAAAAGTATGCTATAGTAGTGGGTTCAAAATCACTAAGCATCTCATAAAATTAAGATAGAGAGCATCCAGAACATTACTAAGGGTTTCTTTCTCTTCTACTTTTATCACATGTCCCATGCTAGAGGAATCTTACATATGTCTACCACTTGGTATGTCAAGAACTTGATTATGGTTCTCCACCCCTAGACATGAGACTTTGTGGTCTTAAAGAACTCCACCCTTAAAGTCCCCATTTGGGTTGAATTTCTAGGCCTCTCATTCCCATCTAGTACTTTATTTACTAGATAGCATCCTCTATAGGCTGAGTGGTTTGTCATGAACAAAATTGGATCTACTTTGCCAAATTATAAAAAAGGGTCTGCATAGAAGTAAACCTCTTCTATGACCTCAAATAGTTGGTGGAAATCCCAAATGGGGATGTAAGTCACTCTTATTAAGTCTTGTATATCAAATTTCCTAACACTTGCTTCCACTACCAAGCTATATACCATAATAAACAATATTATCCCCTTTATTTGGCTCATAATAATGCATCCAACTACATAGCCTCTCCCTTCAATACCTCTCCTAAATCTAGAAAGACCCCAGCTAAGGATGGTTGGAATATGATTGGGAAGAATAACACTCACAATAAAGCTGTAAACTCAATTGCTACACCCAAAAGAGGCAAGCCATCTTTGATAAATATCCCACAAGAGTAGGCTTCAGCTACAAAAGAGCCCTTATCAATTGTAGTCCAAAATTGGAAAAAAACCCTAGAGTGTTCAACACTTCTCTAGCTAATAAAATTTTATCCCAAAGTGTTGAGGCCTCTAGGCCCAATTATTTAGACTCATAACTAGCCATTCTTCCACTTCCTACTCAAAGGGATACACACAAATTCTCTAGCAACCCTCCTCAAAGGATTAATGAGGTAGAGGAAGGAGAGGTTCTAGATGACCCTAACTTGAGGAAAAAATATGAGTTCTTGAGTGCCAATAGTGGGCACTTTATATAGAATTGGTATAACACCCTAGAAGAGCTAGACTCGAAGGACATGTCCCTTAACACCCATCATCTATGAATTGATTTTCATAGAATATTTAGGGTCTCATAAATCTAAAATGCAAGTTTTTTGTGCATGATTTTAGAAGGAAGTTTCTCAAGATGAACATTCTCTGTTAGAGTGGTAGATTTTTTATTAACGATTATCAGTAATTCCATCTAGCATGATAGTATATTTCTTCATAAAAACCATGCCATAGGATGTGGAAGGGTGATCACATTCATTTCTCTAAGGTGGTGGCCACACATAATGTAATCTATTGTGTACCCCACTAATCAGTTAGTTTGGGCTCTCTTTAACATTAAAATCCACTCTTTTGGCTTTATTAATATTTATGCCTTGAATTATGCTTTGGAGAATTCCCATTTATGATGATGGATAGTGAATGATCTTCCCATTTCCCATTAGGTATTATGTGGTGGATTTAATATGGTGACACCTCTTGAGGACAAAATGGGCCATTTGCCTATGATGTGGGTAACTATCAAAAGGAAGGCATGGTTTTACATGTGGACTAAATGGCACCTTTATGACCCCAATTTAACTGATTTGCCTATAGATGGAGTTTGTCACACCTAGATTAATTTTAGGGAACGCCTTGTTCAAATTATAAAACATCTAGATAGGGCAATGATGGCCACCCAACTATACTTCTCTTTTGATAATGGCATTTTTTGTCTAGTATAGACATTACAAGATTTTGGGATTTTCGTTCACTCACCCATTTGGTTTCATGTCACATGGTAGTTCATAAAACCCAAAGTCCACAGTTTTCAATTCTTTCTTAACATGTCCTTGCTCAAGCATAAGCCCATGGTAGCACACATTAGGAGAGTTTAAAATTTAGATGCATGTCTTTTCTAAGAATCTAGTTGGATTTTCTAGTTGGATGATGTCATGAGGAGGACCTCTCACTTTATATAGATCTATGTCCACCAACTTGTAAAAATTTGGTGACACTCCTACTCTACTAATAAATCATAATTAAGCCATGTGGATCTAAATGTGGAAAAAGATCCCTTTAATGAGATATTGTAGGTGAGAGTTGTGTCCTTAAAGTACCACATTCAGATTGTAGATATCTACAATGCCAAGGGAGCCCAAGTTAAAGCCAAGCTTCATTAGCTTAAAATAGGGGACAAAGATTCTAAGGATTTATTTCAATTATTGTGATCCAAAAAATTGAAGCAATAAATTCAAGTCATTATTGAGGCTAGTAAAAAACTCATAGAGACTCCACATATTGTGCAAGCTTTTGTCTACCATTATCAAAAAGAGTTCAAAGCTCAAGCATCTATAGTTGAGCATGAATATAACCTTTATAAATGATTTTTAGTGGTGTCATGCAAAGCTACTACTACCCAATAGGTGATTTGTGACAAGACCTTCTTTATTTATGATTTGCATGAAGCAATGTCTCACATGGATAATGACAAAGACCCTCACATTGATGGATTTACTTATAAATTATATAAAATTATTTTGTTTCTTATGGGTAGTGATTTATATAAGGTTTATCAAGAAGCATTTTTCACACATTAACTAGGTAAAAATATAAATAAAGGAAATATAAAATTTATACCTAAGCAGGAAGATCCTGAGTTGATCTATAACTGACATCCCATCACTCTCCTAAATTTATCCTATAAAATTATTGCCAAGGCTCTGATAATCTGACTATGCAATATTTTTCCTCTCATTATGCATCCAAAATAAATGGGCTTCATTAGAATTTATTATATCTTGGATAACACCATTTCCATCTAGTAAGGGATTGATTGGGCTAGATAGTCTAAACAACAAGCTATGTTCATCAAATTAACTTTAAAAAAGCTTATGATCAGATCAAATGTAATTTTATCTTAGTTATGCTTTGCACTCTAGGTTTCAAGCCCACCTTCATTAAAACTATTAGATGATTTTATCTGATGCCTCAGCTATCCTCTCCATTAATGGAGTTACCTCTAAGTAATTTAGCTTATTCCATTCTATTCACTAAGGGTGACCTCTAGCTCCCACCTTATACATTCTTGAAACTGAGGGTTTTTGATATATTCTTAATAATGCCCAAGCTAGTGGCCTTGTTAAGGGAATTTATATCCCTCTTGATGTAGCTAATCCACATGAAGATATGTAATTTCTTAATGGCCACTTTTTAGATGACTCATTCCTTACCCTCATTGAAGATGAAACCAATGTGGAAAATGCCTTATAGTGTCTTGACACCTACCTAGCCTCTAGCTCTAGCATCCAATGTTATAAAACTCATTACTATAAATAATATTACCTCCCTCTATCAGCATGGGATATTAAATTTGATTGGAAGTGGATCTAACATGACAAAATATTTAAATTCTCTGTCATCCCCTTTACTTTTGATGCTTCACCACCCTTACTATGGAAATATGTTATTGATAGAGTTTTTAAGAAGATAGATTACTAGGTGACCAAGTCTATTTCATTGGCATGAAAATTTCAAATATGATCTAAAATTATTTCACCCACCCATGTGTATTACTCATCATGTTGGTTAACTTCTAAAAAATATTACCAAAATTTGGAGAAATTGCTCTCATATTTCATTAGGGCAAATTCACCACAAGTTAAAAGATTCCACAATGTGGTTTAAGAATATTGCTACCTCACATGTGAATTTAGAGGGATGGGACTCATCAACATATCTTGAAAAGGACCTGACTTATGTGAAAAATAGATTTTTTGGGCCATTGATGGCCCAAAAGCTTGGAAGGTGTTATTTAGACATTGCTTCTCCTTAGGCTTACTCAAGAGCAAGAAATCCTAGAAAGGGCTCAACTTTCCTAATTTACTCTTCATATAATCTCCTATCCATGTCACTATATCCTTTATGGCTAAAAACATCTAGAAGGCTTGGGAAAAAATTAAGCCATGGCTTCTCTAAAATGGTTTTGGTTTCTATAATGGGCTCTCTGATAACTCCCACTCTCTATGGCGGTTTTCCATTTTTTATTAAAATTAAGTTCTCTTAGTAGAATTCCCTTAGATCAACACCCTCAATATTTTTTGTAGAGGAATTCATTCCATCCAAGATATATTTTATAGGCATTATCACTCTTAGCTATCTTAGGAGGAGGTGAAATATAAATTCTAGTTAGCTAATATGGATAAAGAATATTACCAAGAAATTTTCAATGCCATCCCAACTTCCATGGTCCATAAAATTTTAGTCCATTCTACTCATCTATGGTGGAAGGACTAGACATGGTATGTTGAGACCCCTTTCTATAAGTACACTCCTCAGCTACACTATGTTTGGTTCACCTCACATTATCCCATGGCTTACAAGCTTAATGATCATTGGGGGTTGAAATCATCTATTAAAACATAGAGCTTTCACTTCAAAACTATTTGGGGGGTTTGTGTGGATCTCAAGCTTACCCACTTTGCTTGGTGTATACTACACCAAGGTTTGCCTATTGGTAGAAGACTCATTCAGCTTAGATTCCACCAACCTACTTTCCCCTTTTGTGGCCACCTTGAGATGATTCCTCATATATTATGGTACTATTCCAAATCTCAAAGGGTTTAGACTTAGAGCCATGATATTTTTAGGCTTTTTCAGCGAAAATTCTTCTTTTGGAAGAATATCCTCCTTGGAGACAAACCTACAATGCCTTTAATGTACATGCAAGTCTGGCATATTATTAGAGTGGAGATTCTCTTCTAGATATGGAAAGAAAGAAATAATTATGTGTTTAATCATGCCTCTACTAATTTTAATGTTTCTACTTCACACAAATTTTATATCATCTCTATTTTTTTTGTAAATTCAAGTCCAAGCCAATAAAGTGGCTATGGATCTTGGGTATCTTCAGTATCTCCTCTCCCATTGGGGAGATGCTCCTTGTACTATGGTTTATATTTTTCCTTCTCTACCCAAGGACCCTAGATTAGATGATAAAGTACCTTGACTAGCTCATGGTGGGCATAATCGTAGCCATTCTAGGCACTACTTTCATAGTGGCACCTTGTACCAACATGTTTCTCCTCTTGGGTAGTAATGAGGGTGGCATCTATCACCTCCTTCCCATACTAGGTAGGATGGTAGGGGTGCTCCTCCTCTTCCTCCTCCATGCCTAGATTCTTGGGTGGCACCATTTGGAGGCCATGTAGATGTGCTAGATAAGTTCACCAAGATATCTTTGGCTATCTTTCCCACTTAGACACAAGTAGATGATGATATAGACACTACCCAAGTTACTGGCTAGGAGCCTATTCTAGATGGCATTCATTTTCCAAGATTTGGTTGGGGTCTTGATGATATAGATCCTCTTCCTATTAGCCTTGTTCTCACTGCATAAATGTTATCTCTTTTTATGACTTTGTGATTTAGTTTCTTATTTATAGGCTTTACCTAGATGATACTTCATGATACTTTGATTTTGTTCCTAGGCTCTACCTAGTGTGTTGTGGCATGCTCTCATACTACCTTATTTTTTTGTGAATTAATTTGTATATTTATATTTAGTTAATATATGGATATATTAATTTATGATAATTACAAAATTAAAAAGAAGAAGATGGGGAGAATGATGGGCTATAGCGTGTGCAGGTTGCAGCTGAGCTAGGGTAGTCATGCCCTAGCCTATTCAAAGTAATGGGTTGGTGTACACAGGTGTATTTTAGGGGAGCGAGGGAGTGGCAAAGGGCTGAGGCATCGAGCAGAGGCATCACAGGGTCTTGCTGGATGAAGGAGGGTGTGATCATGGCTCAATAGAAGCCTTTAAAAACTACACTTGGCAAAAGTTTTAGTGCAGTAGTGGGCATGAATAGGCAGGAGCAACAAGGTAAAATAGTAGGTCAAGAGTTTTCTTCCCAGAATATAGGAGTAATGGAATGGAGCTTTCCTAGAGGATCTAGGATTATGAAGATTAATGGTTGCCTAGAGAAATGCAAGGAATGACCTAAACTAGTAATTTTTTTATATTATTTCCAAGGATGTGGAATATTATTCTAAGCATTCTTTGTATTACAAGTTTTTGGGTCTAAAAGATTCCCTTAAATTTCTAGAGGGTTGGGCCAAGAGAGTGTGGGAGTTATAGGGAGAAATGGAGGTCATGTTATTGGCAAATAACTACTTCATGGTCACTTTTGTATGCTTGGCTAACTGCAACAGGGTTTTTGAGAGAGGGCCATACTTTTACAATTAGGTCAGACTTTTTGTTAAACCTTGGCATGCTGGGTTTAATCCTTCTAAGGAATTACCAACTTAGGTTCCAGTATGGGTTAGGCTCCCTAGAATTCTTATTGAATGCTATCATGAGAACATTCTCTTGATGTTAGCTTTGACGCTTGGAAGGCTGGTGGGGTCTTCAACTCAGACTTTGGGTAAGAAAGTCATGACTTTTGCCTGAATTTGTGTGGAAATTGATTTAAGCAAACCATTGCCTGATGCACTAGAGATGAGTGTGGGTTCATACTCCTAGGTACAATAATTGGACTATGAGACCCTTCCCTTCAGGTGTCACCTTTGCCATGAGTATGGACACCTAGTGCACAGATTTCTGAAGGCTAAGCCAATGGAGCAACATCCCCAACTACCACCTAGCAGCATTCCCAACACTGATAAAGGGAAGAAATTAGGGGTTGGGGAGAGCAGGGATGCTAAAGGTTTTATATAGGTGAAAGCTCGAAGCTATAATAGGGGCCAAAAGAGGACCCTTAGGGAGAGGCAAGATGATGACTCTTTTAACAAGTTTGAAATCTTGGATAGATTAGGCCAGTAAGAAGTAATTTTGGGATTAATGAGTGTGGAGCACTTCATGGGGGGTTCAGTACTAGAGATTAATTTAGCCAATGTTTTGATGGTTCTTCAGGAAGAGTTGGCCTTACCAATGGCTATTGAGGGGTAGATAGAGGAATTGGGGGGAGGTGACAGATAGGGACTTGGAATAGAATGGAGAGGACCTATACCCTTTGGCAAGGGTTGTGGGGATAGAAGTAGATAAGAAAGGAAAATCTTCTCCTCACTTGGGTATTCTCTAGAGGGAGGGAAAGAAGGGGATGTCAGAAAAAAGTGCTAAATTGGGGTGCAAGAAGGACACAGATAGACTCAAGATGATTGGGGAGACCTTGGTGGAGTCTAGTGCAGTTAAGACCTTAGACTCACACTTCTTAACTCCTCTAAAATGATCATTACCTCGTGGAATGTAAGGGGACTAAATAGTAGTCCTAAACAAAAGGCTGTTGGAAATTAGTTAGATGTCAAGTACCTGATATTCTCTTTCTTCAAGAAATAAAAGTTTTAGTGTATGATATGAGGAATATTACACCTAAGTTATGGAGGTTTGGTTTATGGTAATGCATTGGAGCTCATGGATCTTCAGGGGGCATGGCTTGTTTCTAGAATCTATGCAAGATCCAACCTATGTCCTAGATTTTCTTTAAATCCTCTTTATCTATGGTGGCTTCATGTATTGAGTTGAGTGAATCAGTCCTTTTTCCAATGTTTATGCTCCTACAGATTTCCAAGGTAAACTTCTTATTTGGAAAAACATCCACTTTCTTCGTCAATTATTTCCCTATTTGCCTTAGATTGTGGCGGGAGACTTTAATGTTATTCTTGATTTAACAGAGAAGAGAGAAGGTAATGCATGGCTGGAACCTTCTTTTCTCTTACTCTGGGATAATATTGAGGCACTCAATTTAGTGGATATCAAGCTGGTTAATGGATGATTTACTTGGAACAATCGAAGAGTGGGGGACATGTGCATTGCAGAGCATATAGATACATTCATGACCTCTTGTTATTAGGTGGGGGGTTTGTGGTCTTCCTGCCTTGAGATTCTTGATTGGAGTGGCTCAGACCACTAGCTAATAAAATTGGTCATTTCTTCTACCTGCGAGCCTTTGAAGGTGTCTTTCAAGTTTTAGTTTATGTGGTTCAAGGACCCAGACCTATTTGGATGAGTGGAGGATTGGTCGAGGAGGGGTAGGCCTACTATAGGAACAATAATGTATACTTTTGTTAAGCTTCTCCAATTCATCAAGTACCAGCTTCAAAAGTGAAACCGACAAAGTTTTGGGAACATTTTTTAAAAGAAAAATGAGGTGCAAATAGAGCTAAATGTCATTACCAAAACCATTCAAGATGAGGGAATGACTAAGGTTTTGATGAGGGAGGAAGCCAAGGCCTTAAAAGCTTTGGAGGAATGGGAACTAAGGGAGGAAATATTTTAGAAACAAAAGGCTCAAATTGAATGGCTTAGAGAAGGGGATAAGAACACAGCCTTCTTCTTTAATTTAGTTTAGGCTAGATAGCATGGCATGGGGATTACTTCTTTGGTGTTGGACAACAGGGAGACTATTTCTTCTATGCAGGGTATCATTAATGAGGTAGTGTAATATTTTGCTTCATTATTCAAGGAGGAAGCATAGGGGGACTCAGCTAAAGAGGTCCAAATCCTATCTTGTATTCCCTCTTTGGTGACCAGGGAAATGAATGAGTGTTTGATGAGGGATATATCCTTGGAGGAGTTAAGGAGGATAGTATTTATGATGTAGAAAGGAAAGGTGCCTGGTCCAGATGGCTTCCTGATTGAGTTCTTCTAGGAATTTTGGGAAATTACTAAATTTGACCTCCTGGTTGTTGTTCAAGAATCCCAGAGGAACAAGAAAATTCTTTGGGCTTTGAATTCCACCTTCTTGGCTCTCATTCCTAAGGGTGTAGGGGCTGATAGGTTGACTCTTTTTAAGCCCATTTCTCTCTACAATGTCACTTATAAAATTATTTCTAAGCTGATCAATGAGAGGTTAAAAAAGTGGCAGCTTGCACTTATCTTAGAGGAGTAAGGTGGCTTTGTAGAGGGCTAACAGATTTTAGATGGGGTGGTGATGGCTATTGAGACTATACATTCCATGACCTAGTCCAATGAGAAGGTGATGTTTATCAAGCTAGATATGTCAAAGGCCTATGATAGAGTTCGGTGGTCCTTCCTGTAGAAGGTCTTGGGCACATTTGGTTTAGCAGAGGATTGGATTCATTGGGTTTTGAGTTGTGTGAACTCAACCTCCTTTTTAGTTTTGATTAATGGTGAGCACTCTAATCTCTTTGGGGCTTCTCATGGATTGAGGCAAGGTGACCCTCTTTCTCCTTACTTGTTTCTTCTATTGGTGGAAGGCTTGGGTTGATTGATCAAAATAAATGTGCGTGATGGTGTTATTCAGGGTTGGCAGTGGGGAGAGGAAATCCCTATACAATCCCATCTCTAATTTGTGGAAAATGTGGCTTTGATGGGCAAGGCTACTATTAGGGAGATGTCTAACATACACAAGAGCCTAGATGTTTACCTTGCTGCCTGTAGATAGATAATTAATGAAGGTAAATCATCTATTTTTTTATTTAACACTCCTTTGACCATACAGTGAAGAGTGGCTCTTATCCTCAGGTTCCAAATTGGGAGTCTCCCACTATTGTATCTCAGGATTCTTATCTCTACTAGCCAGCTAGCTAAGGAATCGTGGCAGGTGATCCTAGACAAATTTTGGGACAAGGTGAATCATTGGACCCACCGTTGGTTATCCTTTGTGAGTTGGGTTCAATTGATTCAATCAGTGGTGTAGGCTCTTCCTATCTATAGGTGTATGATTTAGGTGGCATTGATGAGCTTTGTTAAGGACTTGGACTCCTTAACAAGACAATTTTTATGGGCTAGGAATTTATCTTCAACCAAGTGGAGACTAATTAAGTGGGAGATGGTTTTCAACCCAAAGAGGTTTGGTGGGCTAGGATTATGGCAGTCTATACTATCTAATACTACTTTAGCTGCCAAACTATACTGGCATTGGTGTGTGGAGTAAGATCAGCTGTGGGCTAGAGTGTTGTCCCACAAGTATTTTTTTGGGATTCCCAAGAGGGATATTCCATGGTATGATTTCATTAGTAAAGGCTCAGTGATTTGGGCAACTCTCAAGAAAGGAGCCACACTGATTAAGAGGGGTCTTTTCTAGATATGCAAGAGTGGGGTGGAGGTCCAATTTTGGCATGACTTGTGGGATGATTTCCCTCCTATAATTAGCCAATATCCTTAGCTGAGTACTATGGCCTAGAGGTTTTGTGAAGCTAGCTGGAAAAGGGTGTGCGACTTTAAATCCCTTTCCTTTTAGGGGCAGGTGGTGGTTTCCAGATGGAAGTCCCTGAAAGAGTGGTCGATTCTTGGTTTGGAGGAAGAGTGCATGGACCTATAAAATATTTGGTCCCAATGTAGTTATAATGCACTTATGGACAGTGATGTGTTAGCCTGGTCCCTGAAACCTAAGGGGAAGTATACAGTGTCCTATGACTATCAGGAGTTGATTTTCCAATAGTATGAGGATAGAGGGGAAGTTTAGTGGTGGAAGAAAGTTTGGAATGGTTTCTCATTGCTGAAGTGTAACTATTTTACATGGACTTTAGTGTGGAATAAATGTTTGACATGGGACAATATTCAAAAGTGGGGATTTGTTGGTCCTTCAAGGTGTGTGCTCTACAATAGAAAGGAGGAAGACTTCTCTCACATTTCCTTTCATTGTCCCTTCACTCTTCAACTATGGCACTTCTGGTGGGACGTGTGGTGGTGCCAGTGCATCCATGATGTCTCTTTGGTAGATTTTTGGTTTAGAGTGGGCCATCCCCCTTCTTTGACTTCCTTCTTACAGGATGTGTGGTACACTGGCCCTATTTTCCTACTCTGGCAAGTTTGGCTGGAAAGAAATTGGAGGATTTTTAACGGGGAAAAATTGGTGACTCAACGGGTCTGGAGTAGAATTAAGGAAATGATCTAGGAATCTATTGAAGTGAAGAGTGAGGTTATGCTGCCATTGAAGAAAGGGGATGCTGAGGTGCTGGAATGATTTGGCATAAGAGAGTTGTCTCTGATCTCAGCATGTGTCAGACGTGGTACACAGGGGTAGTAGAAAGTTCAATGGTTGGGGAAGTGGATGCGTCCACCTACTGGGCTTTTGAAAATTAATATAGATGGGTCATCCAGGGGTAATCCAGGGGTGGCTAGGATTGGTGGGATTGCTAGGGATTTTTTGGGATTTGTGGTTTTTATTTTCTTGGTATATCAGGGAGTGCAGACAGTTAATAAGATGGAAGGTTTGGCTATCCTATATGCTTTGAGGAGAGCTTATGCTTTGGGTTGGAGGAGGGTGATCTACGAAGCTGATTCTCAGGTCCTGATTAACTTGATCTTGGAAAGGAAATTTTTTGATGTGAGTTGGTAGTTGGCCATGATAGTGCAACAAATTTTACAAGTGAGTTCTTGCATGGAGTCATTATCCTATGCCCACATTCCATGGGAGTGGAATAAGGCAGCTGATTGTTTGGCAAAATGGGTGTCAGAAGAGGGAGAAGGCCACAAGGTGGATGAATGGGAGTAGCTACCTGGCAATTTACGTTAGGAACTGGAACCCATTCTTGCTGGAGATATTGGTGGAGTTGAAGTTTGAGGTTGTTGTTTTTGGTTTGCTTGTCTTGTGGGCTATTTGAATACTTTTGTAATTTGATGTTTTAAGTTTAATAAAGTTTTTACCCCTTATATATATACAAATACAAATACAAATAATTGGAGGCATATTGCTTGACTTACTTCTCACTACATGCTATGCTTTAGCACCATGTTATGGATTGTTTGAAATCCCTCCCATTTTTTCTACTTTTGAAGCCTTATTTATTAATAATATCTAATACTATTAAATTATAATCCATAAAAATTTTAAAATTGTTCAAATAAGTTTAATTTTTATTCAAATACAAATAATTGGAGGCATATTGCTTGACTTCCTTCTCACTACATGCTATGATTTAGCACCATGTTATGGATTGTTTGAAATCCCTCCCATTTTTTCTACTTTTGAAGCCTTATTTATTAATAATATCTAATACTATTAAATTATAATCCATAAAAATTTTAAAATTGTTCAAATATTTAAAAAATACAAATAAACCACAAGTAAAAAATTCAAAAAGATCAAACATTTTTTTGATGAAATATATATATATATATATATATATATATATATATATATATATATATATTTCATCAAAAAAAATGTTTGATCTTTTTGAATTTTTTACTTGTGGTTTATTTGTATTTTTTTAATATTTGAACAATTTTAAAAAATTTATGGATTATAATTTAATAGTATTAGATATTATTAATAAATAAGGCTTCAAAAGTAGAAAAAATGGGAGGGATTTCAAACAATCCATAACATGGTGCTAAAGCATAACATGTAGTGAGAAGGAACTCAAGCAATATGCCTCCAATTATTTGTATTTGAATAAAAATTATGTAATGAATATGATGTTTATGTAAATAAGGATATGTATGCCCCCAATGGACAACAATAAATGAGTTTTCATGTAGTATCTAAAATTAAGAAGTGATCATGTAAGTGTAATGAAATCCATAACATGATAAACATGTAATGGTAAAAATTTGAATGCAATAAAAATTTTATATTCAAATAATTTTAAGATAGGTATTTTGGATTCTTTGTATTAGTTTGAATATATAGAGGGTAATTTACAAGAGTGAAAATAAATCCCAAGGTTAGAAGGATAGAATTTAGGATTTTATTGAATCTTTGATAAAAAAAAATTGTGTATGCTTGAATTATGTTATGTTGGTATTCATTCATATACTTTGAACTAGTTCATCTATCTCCTTTTTGTAATTTTAGGATAAAATATTAAGTAAATTTGTAACTTGAATGGAATATGAATTTATTATACTCCAATATAATTTTATTGATTTCATATATAGTAGTAGATTAATTGTGCATATGTATTTCATTATGTTCAATTTGAAATTATTTTGACCTAAGAATCCATACTTGTGTAGGTAACATAGTTGTAAATTTTTAATTTTGTCAATTTTGTACCTTATAAACCTCTTGTGTTAATGCTTCTTTATTGCTTACATTGTTAATTTTAGAAATATAAATGGTGACATTACTTTGATATTTATCATTAATAAAATCCTTTGAAACCATTTTATCTTGTATTGGATATTTTCTATAAATGTTATGATTAGCACTTATAAATTTGAAGTTAAACTATGAAGACTCAATTATCTTATTAACAATTGTGATAAATGAGATAATTCATTTATTTGCAATTTCTTTTAGCTTTTATTGGAAAAAATAACAATATTTATCATGATGCCCATTAATTCCACAATAAATAGAAAATGGTTGACCCTTAAATTTTTTTCCAATCAATTATGATGGTGATTGTAAGTAGGGATTAGTTTTATTAACTAGTAATCTAGTATTGCATTTTAAATATCACATGGGCATTCATTGAAAACAAATTTGAGTGGTTGTGGCTTATTTGAGGTAAATGAGTAAGTCTGATTATTATATTTAGGAATGGGTTATTTTCTTTTATTTATGGATTTGAATTATTCCAAGGTAGATTCAAAATTATGCACTAGATTATTAAAATAAAGGTGTGTACTTTTAATTAAAAGTTATTTACTACATAGGTTTCTAGAAAGAAAAAATTAACTTAATTCTTAAAATTTATTGGGAATATTTGTGTCAAATTTATATAATAGGATTTAATTTTTTGGATCATCTTGATGTAATTTAATGTCCCAACAAATATTATTTGATACTTGAACATGACCCAATTCATATATTAATGCTAAGGCCTAAAAAAAAGATACAAATGACTCACGAGTATGATAAAGTAGATTCTTTTTTATTGCATAAATAAGACATGTAAAAAATATATATTGGACTTCAACATCATTTGGCTCATAATTAATTGATTCATACAAGTCTATCAATCTATAAATAAAATGGAAAACATGATCATATTTTCCTTGATGTAAAGAAGGAAACCTCCTATAAGTGACTCTAGGTCCATGATCTTTAACATAATGTTTCATGAAAGCTTCCTCTTATTATAGATAAGTATTTAAGGATCCACTAGGGAGAGAATTAAACCAATCAAGTGCACATCCCAATATATTTTTAGGAAATAATAATAATAACATATGACTACCATTATAAAAATTCATGGATTTTAGAACAACAATAAGATGTAGGTAATGGTCCTTGCTTACATTAAAATTTAGAAAATTGAAGCATTTATAAATTAAGGGTAAAAATGCATACAAAATGTTTTATACAATATGATTACCATATATTGCATTAGAGTCAACCCATCTGTAATATGGTTTAGTCTCTAAATATAAGTGTTTTATTTTAGATTATGAAGCACCTACAACATTCATTAAATATATTACTTCTTGAAAAGGTATGTTGAGGATCTTAAGAGGTTAATGTAAGGGTTGAATTATATTATTAGTTTTAGCCATTAAAACACTATTTATAATAGGAGATGAAGGTAGAAGTATACTCTATTCCTTTGGGCTTGGAGATTCATTTGATATAAAAGAGTATCTCATTGTTTATTGATAACATCAAATAATTATCACTAAAATATATGCATTTTCATCATGTGGTAATTATATGCTAAGATGATGACATTGTGCCATATGACTATCATTGTGTGAATACAAGTAGGATGATTGAGTAGTAGAAACATCACAATATGGCATTGATTTAAGTTATAACTTGTGATGTGCTTATGGAAGAGGAAGGAGACTGAACCTAATTGGTTGACAAAGGGGAATAATTATGACATGTAGGCTTAGTATAAAATATTTTTAAAGGATAATGCATAATATAATTATTATTAGTATTCATTTGCATTTCAAGGGAAGCAGAGGCAATAATTTTTTCATAAACAAAATCATACTTATTTATGTATATTTTGATGGTTATTGCAAGAGAGCCGAATATTGGAATCAACTCATGCACTTCCAAAGAATCACAATAATAATATGCTTTTATATTCTCTAATTAATATAACACTCTAATAATAATACATCTATGGCCTGTTACATATTTATAGGAATAATGTTTTCTATACTATCTCTAATATTATCTCACACTCAAATCCCACTAATTAAGCAAACCTATTATGATATATTGTTATAACAAATACTAATATATCACAATAATATTATAACTTATCATATTAACCATATGGTTATAACCACTAATTATTAACAACCTATTACTATTTTCCTTATAGTAAATATCATAATGTAAAAGCTATTCCTAACATTCGCCCCATAGTTTTTACATGGTACAAAAACATTCACGCTCTTATTTGTAGTATGCTCACCCATTATAGCATGCCCTATATGGCTCATGACCATCATACAAAGAGAGCCTTAATCCTCCCATGGTTTTACAAGTTTACCACAAACCTTGAAATTAATAGGAACATCATCTACCTCAAATAATTGACATGAATAAAATTGTATACCACCACATACTCAGAAGTCTACATACTACTGATGTAATCTTATTGCACATGACCACTATTAGTGAATGAATGCATACCACATTTACATTATGTGATCACAATAGATATGTCACTAAGAGTCATCTCCATAAATAAGTAAGGCAATCATGGGATCTCTATAGTAGTTTCTCTCCTAACTATTGCCAAAATACTGTTCACCTCATGTGGTTTTTTAGATCTACCATAAACCCTTTCAAGATCCATGAAATGACTTACATTGGTGATTTATGTCTTTTCACAATATATTCACATCAGTGAATCATGTTTAGAGTTACACATAAATTACATTACATAAACATGCATTATTATTCTATTCTTATTTGCATAATGGAAATGAAAAACACACAACACTAAAAATAACACACCACACTATGTCACCAAAATATTGATGTGACCCCATCATTGGCAAATGATGAGATTTTGATGAGAGACCTCCTTCCTTTGTGTATCCCCAAACCTATAGTATCTTCACTACTTAATCAACTGATGATGTCATAGAGCTTAGGTACATGTCATTTTGACTGAAATTCCCCCCCCCCCCCCCCACACACACACACAAACACACACAATACTAACACATTAAACATTAGGACATTGCATACATCCTTTACAAAATACATTTTGACTTTGATGACTGACCAATTTTTATCACATACAATGACTTTACTCATTTTTATTTTGACTATTTTGATAGGAAAATGACTCTTGATTATTGACGTCAATGCTTTTAGAATTTTTGGATGAATATTTGACTATGAAACCTAAAATACTAACACTTTGAATTTTTATGACTTGATGACATAAAATACTATAAAAATAAGACTCTATTTTTAACATTATTGATAGACTTTTGAAAAAGGACATAATAAATAATGACATTATTAAAAAAATATTATAAAAACTTTACTAATTAAATTAATCAAAAAATAGATCAATATTAAAGAAATGACTTGACTCAAACTAATTTGTAGACCCAAGAGAAATAAACATTAATTAAAAATCTAATCCTAATTAATAAACATGACCCAAATCTAATTGATTTAGATTTAATTTTTAATAACAAAAAAAACTTAAAAAACATAAAATACTTTAAATTGGTTTAATTCTAAACTTATCTTTTAATAATTTAAAAACAAACAAAAACTATGACACAAACAAGTGATGGAAGATACAAATTTAGGACAGAATTGGAAGATAAAGATGAATGCAGTCATAGACCCCTTGTACACCATTTATGGCATGTTAGTCCTCTAAAATAAAGAAGAATATAGAATAAGGTCTTCCACATACCAAATATTTAACTCTGTTGTACTATATTTTTGTGTCACCACAAAAGGATATGTGTAGAGAAAAGTTAGTAGGATGTAAAATCTCAAACGTCAAACCATTGAGTGTATAATGCCAATCCATGATCAATATAAGTTTTCCAAAAAATGAAAACTAGATATACTTTTATTCAAAAGATCTAAAACCAGAAATATTCCAAGTTGAATTTTGATGTGGATCTATTTTCAAGATATTTTGTATGTATTGGTACACAATTGGTGATACCATATTTTAAATGCATATGGCAATTATTACATAGTGAATTACATCACATGGGCCATGTAAAATATACCAACACAATGGATGAGGAATAGAAATAAAAGATGACTGGGTAGTGAATAAAATGCACATTGATAATGGTCTACCTTGAATGCATGAATCATAATAGATGGAACTAAAATGATATCTATCTATTATATTAATAGAAATAACACAGGTGGATTTGAATAACTTAAAATAGAACTTCCACTTACATCACTCACATTCACTAGAGTAATATTGTAAGGACTGCTCCTACGCATTCTTTACTTCATAGAAACCACCTGCTCTAATATTAATGATGAATATTGGAGGAGAGCCAAATACTAGAATTAACTCATGCACTTATAGAGCTAAACAAATAGAGACAAATTTTAATCACAATAATAATATACTATTGTATTCTCTGATTAATCTCACACTTTGATAATAATACATCAGGGACATGTTACATATTTATAGGAATAATGTTTCCTATAATATCTCTAATATTCTCTCACACCTGAATCCCACTAATTAAGAAAACCTATTATGATATTTTTTATAATAAATAAAAATATATCACAATAATAATATTCTAACTCACCATATTAACTATACAGTTATAACCACTAATTACTAACAACCTGTTACTATTTTTCTCATAGTAAATATCAACCTTACTATTTACCTCATAGTAAATGTCATAATGTAAAATGTATTCATAACATATTTTATGTGTATTTCCTTTATAAGTTAAAATTTAAAGTGTGGTTGAAAAATGAAAAGAGAAATTAGGTGTACAAGGATAAGGTTCCTTCATTTTGATGGTAAGAACAAATTTAACAAAGCACACATATCCATTTTTAGAATTATCATTTTTGTCTAGATTATGAGTTAAGGAAGAAGGTAATGGAGGGTCCTAAGTATAAGGTAAAAGTACATCAATAGTGAAATATAATATGAATCCAAAAAGGAATAAAGAGGTGAAACCAAAGACTAATCTAGACATATGACATAAGAAAGGTCTGAATATGAAACAAAATATGAGTCTAGACGTGTGACCAAAAAAAGGGCTAAATATTAAACTAAAAATGAATCTAGAAGTTATGTTGAAGAGGACTCTAGATTTTTTAAAATATGAGTATAGATATGAAACTAAAGAGGAACCTATTGGTGAATCCAAAGAGGAATATAGAGGTGATTCTAAATAATAATCTATAAATAACTCTAAAGAGGAATTTAAACTTAATTCTAAAGAGGAATCTATAGGTAAATCTAATCTAGAGTGGATCCAAAGAGGAAACTAGAGGTGACACTAAACATGAATCTAGAGGTGAATCCAAAGATGAATTTAGAACTGACTCTAATAAGGAATCTAGAGGTGAAACCAAATAAGAATCTAGGGGTGTATTAAATTTTATATTCTCATGTCTTCAAGTTTCATCAAATTAAATTATATATTCATTATTATATCATCAAAATCCTAATAATTCATAAATTATTCTTCCATAATTTTTTGCTTATTATTATTTATTCGCATCATCATAACTAAAAGGCATAGAATACGTATAAAATAACTTATCTATAGGAAATAGTATATGTATTTTGATTATCTATGATATATAGAATGAATTTCAATACTATAAATGAGACAAATAAAAAACTTAGTGATATGAAGTAATCTTTCATGTAAAAAGGAGCTAATGATAAATAAGGTGTATTATGAGATCTAGGAAAAAATATGAATGATTATGTGTTCTCTCAAGTATAACTTCTCATTTTTAGACTAGTGTTAGCCCAATATTTCAAAGAAATAACTATGTAGGGTAAACCATGCCTGTAGCCTGCTATCATGTCTCCAAAGGTATAGTGAGAGTTAATCTCCTAGGTGATACACTATTGTCAGCTTCACCAAAAATAAGATGGATAAAGAGCCTTGATATCATATAAACATGGGACCCTGTGAATTTACAATATATTATGAGGTACAAGGAAACTAAACTTGATGAAAAGTGTTGTACCATGGCTTCAATATTAACATAGTACTCATCTCACCATAATGCCTATAAAATAGATGTAGCTTAGCCCATCATTATAGTTACTAAGTTGTTTTACAATTTTTGGAGCACATTTTCTATAAACATGTATCAAGCAAATCAAAATTAAAGAAAAACTCAAATTGATTTTTTTTATAGAAATTAAAAGAATTCAACCTAAGGTCAAAAATAAATGCTTCAAATTTAGATGTTATCCAAGGTGATAAGAATATTAATTTAGGTTTGGATTAAATATATGTTTCAAGAAGATTAACTCTTGGTGTTGGATTTATATCCAAGATAAAATCTTATTTTCTTTAGTTTCATGAATTTACAAAAAAATGTATGAAAACTTAAGATAAAAATTAAACAAATAATTAGCAGAGTAGGAATAAAATCACAAGTTCACTAGAATGTTTTTATTTTGTTATTTCAAAGTGAAATGTAATAAAATATTAAAATAATGATTTAATTTATATAATATACAAAACCTAAATGTAAAATAAATAATTTGGAATGAGCTATAAATAGTAATAAATAGTGAAATGTGAAAATCTAGATTTGATCTAATTTATGATGACTGTGTAAGTACAAATCTGATGTAAAACTAGATGGCAATGACATGAATTGTGATTTAGCAAAAATTAATAATTTTCAATGTATATGAATAGGGTTGAACTAGATGGGAATGGGATCATTATGGCCTTATATGTTGATTACAACTTCATCATGGTTGATTGTACAACTATTTCTTTTATTTGAATGCCTGTAATTGTCAAAGATGGTTTATTGATTGACTTCAAGAGCTGATTTAACATGTGGAATACATGTAATATAGAACCCTATTTCATTCACAATAAACCAAATAAATATCAAATTAAAAGGGGTTATTTAGGAAATAGGAATAGTTGAGCTATTATTAGAAAATCTCATGTAATTTGAGTGTTTCCTACGTATCTTAAAAGGCCCGAGGCCAATGTAGTTCTCTCTCCTAGAGTGAGTGTGTGAATCTTCATATTTTATATATGGATTCAACTATCAAATTTACCTGAATGCTTGATAATGAACACCCTTGATTTGTAATAAAATAACTTTAAACTTTCCCTATGATTGTTAGAATAAATTAGAACTTAAACTAGAAATATGAGTGCTCTTTTACATTATTTTTAGTGGGATTTCCAAGTGATTGATAGATGACACTTTGAGTGGCCTTGATGTGCTTATATAACTCATAATATTTGGTAAAAATTTTATAACCAACCTTACACAAAATTTGGGAGGGTCAATATGAAATGTCTCAAGTTTTTAAATATATCATAAAATTGCCTCAAAAGACATGAAGATTGATATCTAATATATTTAAGTATATTTCTAATGTAAAATTGACTAAAAATAATTTTGAACTCTATTGTAGCTAAAAATGAAATTTGTGATGTTTTTTGATAGGATTGCACTTGGTGGACAAGGGAAAACTATGACCTTGAATGTTTATTGTGGCCACATCTTTGTTAACTATGTGAATGATTTTTTATATGTAAGTTCCTATAATTTTTAGATATTTTTCACTAATTTACTATTAGATTTGATTTAAGATATAAAATACCTACAATAGTAATAAATAGTTCTTATAAAATAAACTAAATATATATTAGATGCAAAGGGAGGAATACTATAAGGTCAAAAGATGATATATCCTTAAAAATCCTTGTGTAATCTAAGTGATACTAACATAGATCAAAACTTCCTGAGGTCCATGTAGTTATCCCTCCTAGAGTGAGTGTGTGAATATATATATCTCCTATATGGATGTAACTAGAAATTTTACTTTAATTCTTCGAAATTAATGCCATTTAATTGAAATAAAATAGCTTTATACTTGGATTTTGACAATTCAAACAAAGCATAACTTGATTTAGAAATATTATTATTCTTTTACTTAATGTCTAGTAGGATTGCCAAGTGATTATTAGATGATGTTTAAATATAAATTAATGTGATTATATAGAGGAATATTTGGAATGTTTACATACATTTACCATGATAAAATTAAGGGATGGCCAATGTGGAACATATTAAATTTTAAAATTTAGCGTTGGAGTGTAGGGTACAAGGTTTCACTAATGGACAAGGTTTGTTTGTAGCCTTGTTTGACTAGTGTGGTCTTATTACAAAATTAAAATACATTGGTATTTGGTTAAAAGGAAAATGTAATTAGAATAGGGATTCATTAATGATGTTTCTAATAATTTTGAGACTGTAATTATAAAATTGAAGGCTCTCATCAATATTAAAAGTTAACAAAATAACAAATAAACCAAGGTAAGAATACCAATATTAAACTTTTTTAAGCATACAAAATGATTAAATTTGAGTGTCTAAACTTAAATTGATCAAGGATATACTTATGGTGTGTTATTTTATAAGAAATCAAGTGAAACTAAATTCACAATATCATTAATTCATTCATTCTGCTACTCACATCATAACATACATATAGTTGCTAAAAGTGTCAAGACATTAAATGGGAAACAAAAAATCACTTTTGGACATAATATGTTGCCTATTCAAGTGTGTCTATATAATAAAATCTACTTATTTTATATTTATACAAAAAAATTGCGTCTTTCATATGATATTGAATGTCATTGGTTGTAAAATCTTCTTGTTGTCCCTTATACAATACATATATGCTTAAGGTAGATTCATTATAATCAGGTTGAGAAAATTTGAGGAATCATATCAATACCCACTACAATATATGGTACCTCCTCCTCTCCTTCCATTATAATTTAATTATACATCTATGAAAAAAAACATGTTTATAGTTATGACAAATGGTTCGAAGGATTTAAAACCAATAAAAAAACAAACAAATTGGAAAATAATTCTAATTCCTAATAAGAATAATCACATGTCATGTCCACTAAATTAGTGATACATATATCAAAATTTGAAAAAATCCTCTAAAAATGCTCATTTGATTTCACCCAATTTCAAATCTCTTAGAGCTACATCTCCTACATTAAAACACACAAATAATGATTTAAGTAATTTTCTTACTATACAGGACACATTTGATATATTTCATTCAAATAAATTATTTCATTTACCACTTATATTAGGCTATTTTGATTCTTATCTCAATGGGATCACTGGTCAGTTTGTTGCACTTTTAAATATTCTAAAAATTTGAAAAACATTTTAGATAATTCAAAAAAAAATGGTTGTATATAGTTTCTTGACTATTTCAACATGTTTTTATTTATCCAAAAAAATTAATCTTTCAACGAGTGCTTCGAATCCATTATATCTTATTGAATTATTATCCTCTTAGACCTTCTTTTTCACTTTCCAAATATGACCAATAAAAACCAATGGTCAATTTTTCTAGTTATTACCATGTATCTCTCTATTTTCATAGTTTGCACTAATAAATATTTAGTTTTTGGTAAGGTTAGAACCATCAAGTAGATTTTAGGAACATCTTCCATTCTTGATCCAAGTTGGACATTCCATTCCTTCTCAAAATTTCACTTAGAAATTAAAAATAGGGAACAAGAGCCTGAATTCTTCTAATTTTTTAAAAATTCAATTAGATCAATAGGTAACATATTTCTCATTCTTCATTACATTGGTTATATATGCAAAATAACTTTAAATAGTGTACATTTTATGATACTAATATACAAGTAGTCCTCTATCAATAAACATAATGAATTTGTGGGCAATAACATATAATTTTGTATGTAAAATTCATAGTTATCTTGCATGAAATCATTTACACCTTGTTGATTTCACTTATTTGCATGAATTATGATTGTTGAAAGTACATTTACATAACTTTTTATATTCTAATAATTTTATTAAAATGATGTTTAATTAATATATTAATTAAAATTTTGGTAAAACACATATTATTGTGATTTATAATAGCATTGTTTAAAAAAATATGGTTTACACGTAAATAATAACTAAATAACTAATATAAAAATTGTCAATATTAAACATACAAAAGTGAGAGATACATTTCCACGGTGTTTCATAAATAAATATTTTTATCTTAGAATAAAAATACTAATCTTCACAAGTTGTGCCTATAGATTCCCTTTATCATTAAAGACATTATTCTTCATCCCTCAAGATGGCAAAGGGTACTAATATCTTGAAACATATGATATAAATTTTTGATGATAAATATATTGATATATAATTAGTATATACATTTATAAATTATAAATATATTTGTAGATCAACTTCACATATTTGAAAATAATAAACCTACAATGAAAGGAAGAGGAAAGATAGGAGAAATATAAAAGGGCATTTTGTTAGAAGTAGGATGATGCTAGACAAAGGAGATCAATCATGTGGTATTTCATGTTTTCAAATCATATCATGCATTACATTATTGAAACATACAAAATTATAAATTTTACAAATAAAACTTTAATTGTAAATTTGCCTCTATACAGTGACTTGCCATTGAAGTTTTATGCAAACATCAAGGATACATTTTTGGGGATGATTTTGAGTCATAATATAAAATATAATGGTATGGAATGATAACAGGAATATTATATAAATCATGGAAATTTTTAATTAAAATAAATTTGTCAATAAATGGTTTTATTTGAAATGTTTTCATAAAATATTTTATTTTTCTAATGTTAAAAAAATATTAAATTTGAAATTTAAATACATGTCATAAAGTATGGCCATATTCAAAGGCATTGAATCTGGGCTTCCTAACTGCTATCTAATCATGATCTGAGTGCAAGTAGACCATAAATTATTTTACAATAAATTCTATAAATTATTAAATTTTTATAAATGAAATTTGATGTTAACAAACAAATTAAATTGATAAATTTACATGAGTAATGGGATTTTTTTTCTAATACACCTAATGTTATTCCCCTACCTCTATTTTTATGTAGGAAACTAATAAAACTCCATTGATACTTGAAATTATAGGGGAGAAATAAGGAATACATTAGATAATATGGAAGTCAATACAATTGTGATGTGTGTAGACATGACTCCAAAGGAACCTCATAGAGACAACACCATGAGTGGAGAATAAAGCCCTTATTACATCTCCTACTCTAAGTAGATCAGTCATGTGTGAGTTAAGCTTTATTAGACTCTACATGAGAGATATAATATCAAGAATATGTTTTCTGATTAATGAGTGATGGTAGGGTTTGGGATATAAGGAATAGAATAAACATTTGGTGGAAGTATAAATGGGTGTTTGGAAGATCTAACCAACATGAATTTATTAGGTGGCATGCCTCACCAAACCCTTTTAAAATTCCTCATGCTTAAATAATTTAAATATTTATCTATCACAAACTCTCAATATAGGTTTTACATAAACTATAGTCGGTCATCAAGGTTTTTATTGGATGGTTTACCAAAAAATAATAAAATATTTGTTTTATTCATATTTTTACAATAGAAAATTATATATATATATATATATATATATATATATATATATATATATATATATATATATATATAATTCAATATATAAGATTGCATATATAGGCAATTGATCCCATGGTAAGGAGTATTAATTTTAATAATAAATGTATAATTCAATACCTAAAAACAATCAACAATACCTATTTATGTGAGTTGATTTAACACCCTAAAAACTCACTAACACACATTAAAATAATAATGTATATACTAAGCTAAATATTGAATATTCCCCCTTATTATAGATATAGGGTGAGGAATCCATAGAAGTTGGAAATAAAAAATTATATAATCACATATTATAGGTATGCACTCGTGATTCTCAAGACAACTATTGGTGTGATGGTAGACATACATGAACATAAATGTTCACAATTTCATTTCTAGTGAGTGTTGGGATACTGTAAAGTCATATACTTCAATAAATAACCTACATACATGAACCCAACTATTAATGCTTTCAATACCATTGGTGTTGGGATACTTACTATAAATTAACTAATAAATACTCAACATAGCATACCCAGTATTAATTTTCTCTCTATAGATACTAAATATTAAATATATAGCACCTCAGTCTTGTACACTTGGAAAATACCCATCATGGCTATACCATTTAGTTCTAAGACCTTATCATTAACAAAGGCTAATTTCTACTATATTTTTGTGAAAAAATTATTATTTCTTAGTCCAACCATGTTATTCTTCTTACCATACCTTATAAAATGTTTAAAATGTTGTAAACATGATCATTATCCTTCTCTCCTAATTTTAGAGATGAACTAGTTTTATAGCTTCCCAAACACTTGTGTCATATCCAAATGCCTACATTGATGCAAGTTCCCTTTGTAAATGTAAACATACAGTGCTTAAAATTCATCTAATTTAAAAATGTGATGTATCCTTATGGTTGGCCTAAGCAATTAATTGAAATATATTTTCAAAAAGGATTGTTATATATATAAGATCAATCCTGATTCATTACTCACCTATAAAATTCATAACTCTCACATAAAAATAAAAAATAACTATCAATAAAGTGAATTAGACTCACATAACTCTCATATAACTCTCACATATCAATATGTGAACTAGGAATTTGACTCAAGAGAGGGGGTTAGATCAAGTGTTATTTCAAAATTAAATCAAAATGAAAATAACACACTAACAAGCATGACATCTCTAGCCCTAGACAATAGGGGAAAATTAGTAACAAACATATATATGAAATAAACAACTAAAAAATTAAAGAACACCTTCCTTTAAACTTCCAAATAGTTCATAGAGTGGCTTGCTCAGCTTGTGCATCAAAAAAAATTCATCAATGGAATTGTTTGGATCCTTATCTCCTTGGTAATTTTGGATTGTGATGAATTTGGATTGAATCAAAAACTGGGAATGATAACACTATAATAAATGGATTTTGAAATCATTTAAGCATTATAAATTTACACTATACAAGCTTAAAATTATGGTTGTGAGGCCTTGTATTTATATTCTCTGTAAATGATTAGAATGTACCTGAACCATCCATCTAAATATGAAGAAGTATGAATAAGAATCCATTCAATTTTAGAGGCTAAAATCAATAATTGACCTCATAAATATTTGGGATTTGGAGGCATTAAAGAGGCATGAAAGGGATTAATAAGATATTTGTGGTATTTATGGCCTAGGGATGCCTTCCCAAAAAATGATGTCACTTGATGATGCAGATGTTAAAGACAGAATATACTGATAGGGGGGTGAATCAGTATATTATATATCTTATAAATATTTCCTTTAACCAAATTCCACTTAATCAATCATTCAATATATGCAATAAAACTTAAACAATAAACATCACACAAGATAGAGAGAGAGACACCAGATATAATGTGGAAACCCAATGTGGGAAAAACCATGGAGAATCAATCTCAAATATATTCATGAGAACAACCCCATAAGAGCACCATACATCTTTGCCAAGTACAAACCTCAACTACAATTCATGGGCACCACCCTATAGGAGCTTCAAACCCCTTTGCCGAGCACCAACATAGCTGCTATTCGTGAGCACCAACCCACAAGAGCACCAACCCATTTGCCGAGCACCAACCTAGCAACAATTCATGAGCACCAACCCATAGGAGCACCGACCCCTTTATGTATACCACACACCTATCTCTCAATTTTGCTATCTCAACAAATGATAGATCAATACAACATCTCCTTCCTCTCCCTCACTTTTGCTCTTCTAAGCTAGATATAACAAATACAAATCATCTCTCAAAATTACTCTTCTAAGCTAGATATTACAATATCAAATCAACCTCTTACTTCCACATTTACAAATGGCTACTCAAGCCTTTATTTATAGCTTTCCAAATGACCTTTGGCCTTCCCCCTTTGTGACCTTTCATTCCTCATGGAAAATGGTGCCAATCTTGGATGACCCTTCATATCCAACCATTTGAAAAGTCATGTGGTGACCCTTCATGACCAAAAATGCCTTTCCCACTTTTATCCTTATCTTTGGTGACTTTTCGTATTCCTCTAAGTGTCCCTTCATGAGAAATTCGCCCATACTCTTTTGTCTTCACTTGGTGACTCTTGGTATTCCCCAAGATGACTCTTCATGGGAAAATGTGTCCCATCCTTCTTTTCTCTTTATCCCATGACTCTTCATCTTCTTCATGGGCCCTTATTTTGTCTTATATGCAACCAAAGATATATTCATTAATATTAAATAAATATTAACTCATATTAGTCAAGATAAACAATATTAAATGCATTGGGGCCTTTATCACCAATAATACTAAACCTTTGACATCAATGACAATACTTCCAATGATCTCCCCCTTTGTCATTGATGGCAACCTCAATCCTGAAACTGCCATATCCTATCACCTACACATACCATGATTTAAAAACATACAGTAACTCCCCCTTACTGTAGCAACCTATACCTATTCCCTGTACCTAGTTTTTACACTTATACTTGTACCTATTATTCTACCCCTTTGACATCAACAACAAAGGGCCTACCTGGAGCTAACACTTAGCTCCCCCTCACTTGATGCTAAACATCGATGGCAGGAAGTAATAGAAATTACTCCCAACTCCTCTTGCCAATCTTTAAATGTATCCTTTGATCGTGCCTTTGAGAAGATATCTAACAAAACATATACATTATTCCCTGTCCTTTGAGCATCTATAATCAACTCATTTGAATCTTTTCTTCTAATCTCACAACCTTCACCATGAAACCTTAATGTGTATCCTTGATCACAAATTTGACTAACACTCAACAGATTATGCTTAAGACCTTTTACATACAAAACATTTTTAGTCTTAGTTCTACCATAATCCAAACTCAAAGTACCTTTTTTGGCTATCCTAGTAGTGGTTTTATCTCCAAACCTCACTATACCACCATTATTCTTCTTTAGAGAAATGAACTTACTTTTATCTCCTGTCATATGCCTCGAACATCTGCCATTAATTAACCATGGCTGATCTTTACATCCCACATGCAGAGCTATCTGCACCATCATAGAATCTTCATGTTGTTTCTTCTGCCATGTACATGTCTAAACCTTCTTCCTGATGAATGGATCTTTAACACTCTGATTCTTCTTCTTAATGAATGGAGCTTTGAACCTCTGATCCTTTTGACTATCTTGAACACGCTTCTACAATACCGTGCTATGTGTTCGTAGTTATTACACTTGTAGCATACTATGGTCTCTTCATCAAAGCTTGATAGAGGAGTAAAAGAGTTGTGGCTTCTGCTTGACTCTACTTGACTTTCCTTCTCCTTATTTCTAAAATTGTTAGCTCTTTTACTACATTCTACTTTCATGTGACCATATCCATTACAATAAAAACAATAGCCATAAAAATAAGACCTGTCTGTATATCTCTGACCTGATTGCCTTTTGTAGCTTTGTTCTTTCTAGCCTTCTCTATTTGGAATGTCCTCTGTATTCTTCACTTCTCCCCTTTTTATTTTCTCTTGTGTCAGAACTTTAGCATAGCTCTTTTTCTTTTCAAATCCGATACCTATTTTATCTAAATATGTTTTTTGACTTTCCAATATCTTATTTAGCATGTTAGTGCTATCTTCTAATTTTGAATCACTGACTGCTTTATCACTAACTACTTTCTTAATATCTTCTTTTAAAGAGGCAATTTCAATAACATACCTTTCATAATCTTTTCTTGCTATTTCCAACTATGTGTGAGATCTTCTTCATTCTTCTTGGCTTCTTCAAAGTGTGCTTGTAGATCTTCAATCATTTCCTTTGACTCTTGTTCACTTTTCTCAATCTAGCTCTTTAACCTTTGATTCTTCTTCTGAACAGCTTCTAACTCTTCTAGGGCACAATTGAGTTATCCTTCCATATCTACTTCAGCTTCCTCCTCTTCTTCTTCTTGATCATCATCATTTATGACCATGAATATAATCTCTTCTTCTTCTAAATCGCTGACTCCACTATCTTCACCTAAGCTAGGATCTTTAGAATACAGGCTCTTCTTCTCGAATCCCTTCTTAGATTTGACTTTGAAATTCTTCTTGTATGTAGGCTTTCCTTCTTAATCATCTTTAACTTTATTTGGGCATCTAACTAAAAAATGTCCAATCTTTCCACAATTAAAACATTTAAAAGGTAATTTTCCTTGATATTTACCTGTTCTTCTTTTCGACCTGCAAATGAAAAGTGCTTCATTGTCATCTTCATCATCACTGGAACTATCACTTGATTCTTGAATTTTAGCTTTCTCCTTCTTTGATGTCTTGAAATCTGCTTCTTTCTTTGAGGGTTTATCTTGTTTTGTCTGCATCTCATATGCCATGAGAATACCATGAAGCTCATCCATCTTTAGCTTGCCTAAATTATTCATCTCCTCAATTGCTGAAACTTTTGCATCATATCTCATTGGTAGAGATCTCAAAACCTTTTACACCACTGTTGACTCTTCTAATGTTTCTCCAAGACCTTGAATTTGATTTACTATCTAATCAACTCACAAGAGATAACTTGCTATATATTCTTCTTCTTCCACCTTCAAACTTTCAAACTACCTTTTGAAAGTCTGCAACTTAGCTTCCTAAACCTTTCCATCGCCTTTGTAAATATTCTCAAGTTTTACCCAAGTTTCAAGAGTAGATTTACATTGCATAACTTTAACAAATTTAGATTCACATAAACCACATAAAATAGCATTTAAAGCTTTAGCATTACATTCACTTGCCTTCTTTTTTGCTAGAGTAATTGTAGATGTATGTGGCTCTTCATATTCCTCCACCACTGATTTTCATATGTCAAATTCAAGGGCCATCAAATAAACTTTCATTTTCATGCTCCAAAAAGAATAATTCATCCCATCAAACAAAGGTGCCTTATTTGTAGAAAATCTTTCTTGTGACCCAGCCATCGTGCTTTCCCGATCTACCTTCAAGCTGTAAAACTTTTCAAAAAGGAACCTGCTCTAATACCAATTGTTAAGCATGGAATATACTAAGAGCGGGGGGGGTGAATCAATATATTATATATCTTATAAATATTTCCTTTAACCAAATTCCACTTAATCAATCATTCAAGATATGCAATAAAACTTAAACAATAAACATCACACAAGACAAAGAGAGATACCAGATATAACATGGAAACCCAATGTGGGAAAAACCATGGAGAATCAATATCAAATGTATTCATGAGAACAACCCCACAGGAGCACCATACCCCTTTTCCAAGTACAAACCTCAGCTACAATTCATGAGCACCACCCCACAAGAGCTTCAAACTCCTTTGCCGAGCGCCAACCCAGCTTCTATTCATGAGCACCAACCCACAAGAGCACCAACCCCTTTATCAAGCACCAACCTAGCAACAATTCATGAGCACCAACCCACAGGAGCACCAACCCCTTTGTGTATACCACACACCTATCTCTCAATGTTGTTATCTCAATAAATGATAGACCAATACAACATCTCCTTCCTCTCTCTCACTTTTGCTTTTCTAAGCTAGATATACCAAATACAAATCATCTCTCAAAATTACTCTTCTAAGATAGATATTACAATATCAAATCAACCTCTTACTTCCACATTTACAAATGGCTACTCAAGCCTTTATTTATAGCTTTCCAAAGGACCTTTGGCCTTCCCCCTTTATGACCTTTCATTCCTCATGGAAAATGGCGCCAATCTTGGATGACCCTTCATATCCAAGCATTTGAAAAGTCATGTGGTGATCCTTCATGACCAAAAACGTCTTTCCCACTTTTGTCCTTATCTTTGGTGACTTTTCATATTCCTTTAAGTGTCCCTTCATGAGAAATTTGCCCATACTCTTTTGTCTTCACTTGGTGACTCTTGGTATTCCCCAAGATGACTCTTCATGGGAAAATGTGTCCCATCCTTCTTTTGTCTTTATCCCATGACTCTTCATCTTATTCATGGGACCTTATTTTGTCTCATATGCAATCAAAAATAAAGTCATTAATATTAAATAAATATTAACTCATATTAGCCAAGATAAACAATATTAAATGCAATGGGGCCTTTATCACCAATAATACTAAACCTTTGACATCAATGACAATATTTCCAACAGCAGAAACTCATAAGTAATTTCCAAAAATAAATATACAATTTCCATGGAAAATTAACTTTACCTCTTGAATCAAATTAATTAGCATTAAACATGATTTATTATTTTTGGTACAAATCTTGGTAATTGGTGAATAAATTAATTAAACTGGTCAAAATGTTGTATTATTTGCTAGAGATTTGACTAGATTAGAATTATGATGTGATGTTAGATGAATTGGAACCATTATCCCATTAGTATTATTTTAACACATAATAAGGACACATGTCTCATGTAATAAATTTTGTAGAAAAGAGCAATCAAGAGCACCCAAGTGTGAAAATGTCATTTTGAATTGAAATTATTTGATCAAAGTTAGTTGTCTTATAAATTGCATTGACCCATTTAGTGATACTCTAGCAAAAATTGGAAGTTTTATATAAAAATTCAAACCATTTATTGTATTTTAGTGTTTTTATCCCAAATTATACAATTTGATAGAAATTGGTTAAAAGCCTATTTGGAGGTCATTGGTGGCCACTTTTAGTTGTCTACAGTTTGCCCATGTTTGGGAAGGAATTTCAAGCTATAAGTATAATAACATATTTTGAAATAATGAAAATGTCCTATATGCCTACAACTTTAATGGAAATGGATAAACTATATGATGCCCCCTCAATGGAATGATTGGCACAAGTAGGTTGGCAAATAATCCCTCAAAAGAAAGAAGTGAAATGAGGAGACCAAACATATGAAGATGATGGGGTTAAAACACAATGAGTTTGGAAAAGTATTCAAAATCATTGATAATGCAAGTGGGACAATGTACAATGGTTTTCTGAAAGGTAGTTATAATCATTGTACCTTGATAGTGGAAATTTGGTATGATAACACAATGATTTGTCGAAATGCACTTATAATCATTGATAAGATAGAATTTCCCCAGTTAGGATAGACAAACATCATAAAAACATTCCCTTTTTTGGGTAAAAAGAAAATAAATTTGGTGAGAACACAATGATTTGCCCGAAGGTAGTTATAATCATTGAAAAATGCATGTAAGATGGTGGACAATGATTTGCCCATAGGCGGTTATAATCATTGTACATCAATTATCAAAAACATTATTGAATGTCTGATGATGATGATAACTTGACATACAGGATAGTGATGAATTAAAATAACTCACTAGTATAAAGATGCTCATCCGAAGTAACAAAGGTGGAAATTCTTTCATAGTTAATTACTATATTTGGGATATGATTGGGATGTTGTTAATACTAGTGCTAAGGATATGTTTATGCCACCATTTCTTAGTAGACTTCCTAAAATGGGTTTTTGTTGTAAAAATATATGGTAGGTATAATGATATAAAACCATGAGGAATGGGCTAAAAGATGTATAAGGATTGACTTTCGAGATCCAATATTCAAGGAAAATAATGCACCAATGATAAAAACCATGATGAAAATGTAGACATATGATTATAGATGGATTCAAATATAAATGTGCAAGGAATCACCCAATGAATACACATAGAATGAATTAAGGCAATAGTGTTGAAAGTAGACAAACAGACACCCAAACAACAAACAAATAAACAAGAAAAGAAATAAATAAAGAAACAAACAATAGTTATTCCTAATGTTAGTACAAACAATGCAATGAACATTTCCCCTTGAAAATAAGTGACAACTAAAAAAAAACATGATTGGGGGAATAGAATAAAAGGATGGGGGTGGTCGAGTTGTCTTAATATGCACTAGGTAAGTCGACACTACTTACATAGTTCCACGAATATAATATCCAACAAAAACTTCAAGCCAAATGTAGTTCTCCCACAAAATAAGAAGAAAATGATAAATAATGAAAAACAAATATAATAAATGTGATAGAATAATAGGAATGGTATTATAAAATGGCAAGGGCATGGTAGAAAAGGCTAAAAAGGATGGGGAAACTAAGTGATAAGTTATTTTATTGTAACTTAGTAATGGTTCCCAAAATCCTTAAGGAAAAGAAGTGGTCAATGTTTTTTATTTTAATAACAATTTTATAAATGTTTTTTTAATTTTTGAGTATCTCAATTCTGTCGAGAATGATGAGACACTAATTGGTCCAAGATCACAAAATAGCAAGAGCATTGCTTAATATGATCATAAAATAGAGAGAGTGTCACTTAGGTTGTTCATAAAATAGTAAGAGTATGGATTAGGTTTCTCACAAAATGATGAGATCATGGTTTAGGGTGACTGAGTTAACCTCAAAAAATATCAAGTGTTGCCTATATACTTCCATATGGGACCACAAGTAGCTGTAGGTCCTCCCTATAGTGAAGGAATTAGACTAGTGTATTTGCCAATTTAAACAAAATAGACACAATTGATAGAAAGGAATAATATGGCATAGGAAATGTCTAGTTGGTATGTAATGGCATGATAAATAAATGTTGCCCCTAATTTTCCCATAGGTGGTTATAACTAGGATACAACATCATAGGTCAATGATACTAATTTACCCATACGTGGTTATAATTAGTAACAAGACTAGTGAGACACTAATTTGCCCATAGGTAGTTATAATTAGGCACACTTAATATAAATAATAGAACAAGAAATGAAAGATGTAACTACCAAACTATTATCTTACTACTCTAACATACTATCTTTTACTGGAATGCTTGAAATAACCATTGAAACTGAATCTGAATCCTCTTGTGGAAAATGGTGATGGAACCAAATGGAATGAAACCAAGGTCATAGGGTTAGGTAGGGAGGGATAAATCAACTAATTTGATGGGGAAGGTATGGTAGAATGGATATGTGATAGGAAAAGTGATAGATTGGTAGGATGATAAGATGATAAAATGGTGTGTTATAAAGAAGAATTTTGATGAAATGATACAACTTAAAATGGTCCTTATAGATAATACAATAATTCACTCAAGCATACTACCACTTGAGGTGGATAATGTTCATTGGCTTATCAATTTTATTTCCATATGGTGTGGCAAGTCTATATTCTCCTATTCCATAGTTTTCTATAGTGATGAAGGGACCAACCTAGCTAGGCTTGAACTTGTCTTTATGCTTCTTTTTGGTTGTGGTATTATTTTGGTTCTCTTTAAAGATAATATCACTAAGTTTAAATCATCTATTTTTCACATGTTGACTGTAGTTAACTTGAAGTCAGTTTTACTAGGCTTAGAGATTGTTCACCACATCCATATTTTTCCCATCAAATAACTCTAGCTCTTATAGGTGAGCTACTCGATAGTCATTGTCATCTAGGACATGATTGAAAGAGATGCATAGATAAGGAAACTTAACCTCAATGGGAAGAATGGCCTCATTACCATAGATAAGTGAATATGGAGTGGATCTTGTGGGTGTATGATGATTGGTATGGTATGCCCAAAGGACATGGAGTATCTAAAGGTGTCAATCATGACTGGCATCATTGATAATCTTTTTGAGAATGTTGACAATAGTTTTATTTGATACTTCATCCTAGACATTACCTTGAGGGTAATATACCATATAAAAGTGTTGTGTGATGTTATATTCGATACATAAATTTTTAGCATCCCTATTCTTAAATGATCCTCCATTATTAGATATTATGTTAGAAGGGATATTATAGTGACAAATGAGATGGTTGAAAATGAACTTGGAAATTTTATTTCTAGTCATGAAAGTGAGGGGTATAGCTTCAACCCACTTATTAAAATATTTTATGGTGGTAAGGATATGTTTATGACCATTAGATGGGGTGGGATTTATCTTCATAATGAGGTCAAGGATCCATGTAGAAAATGGCCATGGTGTCAACATTAGTTTTAGAGTCTTGGTTAGGGAATGAATTATATTGGCATGTCATTGACAATTATCACACTTCTTTACATATGTAGTTACATTTTCATCTATCATGGGACAATAATAACTAATACGCAAGATATTTTTTGATAGAACTACCCCATTGGTATGGGATCCACATATTCCTTCATGAACTTTTCATAATTTTAGTGTAGATTTTATCAAAGTTAAACAATAAAGTAGATTTCCAAAAAAACTATGGCAATAAATAATTGATGTAAGTAATGTATAATGGGTGGTTTGGTGAATGAAGGATTTGGATTGCTTACAAGATAGGTCAGGTGGTATAATTTGGCCATGGTGGTATTTATAAAGGTTTAAATACTAGATATAACTAGGACCAAAAATATCATAAATCATCATGACATGTGAAGGTTCATGAGCTAGTGATAATATTTACCCATGTCTATTTGTTGAATTAGAGATCCAATAGTAGCCATAGCATATGCATTTCTATTACTTACCCTTTGTATAAGTTTAAAATGAATGTCATTAATCTATTGCCTAAGAGTGTTGACCATGGCCTTATATGAAACTAATTTTTCATCTTTGGTTTGAAAGTGGTCTATAACCTAATTGATGATTAACTAAGAATCACCATAAACCTTGAGATGAGATATGTTCCATTATACTATTTGGTGAAGCCCTACAACAAGTGCTTCATACTTGATAATTTTGTGGGTACAAGGAAAGTTGATCCTAAATGATTTATGGATTAGATCCCCCTATGGTGTAATAAATAAAATGTCTATCCTTGATCTATGTGTTATTAATGATCCATCAAAATACAACTTATAGTACTACTCCTCAAGAGGTGTGTCAATGATGGTCATTATGGATTCATCAAGAAATTGGAATGTCAATGCCTCTATGTCATGAAGGAGTGCTTTAGCAAGTTGATCTTAAATAACTTGCCCCTTAATGGATTTTTGGTTGACATTCTCGATGTCAAACCCACTAAAAAGCATGATCTATTTGGCCATGCAACCTTGTAAAGATGTTTTAGATAGTAGATACTTGAGGGGATCTTATTTTGAAATAACTATGGTCTTATTATTTAACATGTAATGACATAGATTCTAAGATGCAAAGACCATGGCTAAATAGGATTTTTCTATGGGTGTATAATTATGTTCATACATGATCAATTTTAGGCTTAAATAGTACATGTCATTCTCTTTACCATTATCATCATGCTAAGACAAAAGTGACTGAGGGCATTGTCAGTAGAGGATAAATGTAACAATAATGGCTTCCATAACATAAGAGTCAAAAAAATAAGTGGATTTTCCATTTATTCCTTTAGCTATTAAAAATCTATCTGGTAGTGATCATCTCAGTGAATGTGAGTACCTTCTTTAGAAGATACATAAAAGGATGGCATCTGTTAGCCAATTGTCATATGAAGCATTAGATATATTCGATCGTACCCTAAAAAATGTAAAGTTAATTCAAATTAGTCAATGGTGGCATCTCTATTATGGTTTGGACTTTGGATAGATTGAATTCAATGCCTTGATGAGACACAATGATGCTAAGTAATTTGATTTAAGTAATGCTAAAGACACAATTATTAGAATTAAGTCTAACTTTATACTCATGTAGTACAATTGGATGATCAATCTTGGTCTTTGATTTTCCAATAATGTCATTGACATAGAATTTAATAATGTCATGCATCATATCATTAAATATGATGGTCATGGTTGTTTGATAGGTGGCCCCTACATTTTTAAGACCAAACAACACAATTTGATAAGACAATATTCCCCATGGATTGTTGAATGATATCTTCCATTATTCTTTTGGTGTTATTTTGATCTGGTTGTACCTTGAAAAACCATCCATTAATGAAATAATTTAATAACCCATTGTGGAATAGATGATCATGTCAATCTTTGGAAATGGGAAATAGTACTTAGGGAAAGCTTTGTTTATATCATGGAAATTAGTATAGATTATGATTATTTCTATATTTTTAATTCTTGGGAAAACATTAGAGATCCACTCTAAATAATCGATTGATTGAATATATGCTACTTATAAGAGTTTTTACAACTCTTTCCTTATTAATACAACAACATGAGGATGCATCTTATGAAACTTTTATTTTGCTAGTTTGGCATCAAGATTTACCATAAGGTGGGTTCCAAACCTAGCATGTCATAATATGCCCATGCAAATATGTCAATAAATTCCTTCAAAATAGTTATAAGGATGTCATGCTCCTTATCAGTAAGGGACACAGATAGATTGATCCACTTTGGGTCATATGATGACCTGATGTTTACCCCTATTATGTCTTCTACTATAAGGGTTGAACCATCTTCAAGAATAGTGGTAAATGATTTAAACTAATTAATAATATTAGAGTATTTTTTTAGAACTAGCTCATGGAGTTCCCCTAGGTATGATGAATAAGAGTCCCCCAATGGGAGATTTGGCCATGTAACAAAAATTATTGGAAACTCTTGAATGATTTATAAAAATCTTGATGTTCTTCAAAACTAAACTTAGACTCAAATACAAGTTCATTGTTGGTGGCCTATTGAGCTATGTTTGAACAAGGTTGAACACCCCCATCTAATGGTGCCTAAAATAGGGTTTCACCACTAGACTAGCCTTTTTCTTTAGTTTTTACCTAGTCATAAAATGTCTCAAAGAGGTTTTCACTTTGGGACCTCAATGTTTTAATTATTTGATTTTGGCTAAGGGTGTTCATCCACTCTTTAAAATAGGCTTTAGGATCTAACTTGATTGAGAACCCTAATTTATGATCCCCTAATGGAACATTGTCTCTAAGGCCAATAAAATCATAGAAATCTTCATCATTTTCAAGCTCATCAATCAAAATGTTGGATTCTTGTTGGTCATAGTATTTCAATTGGGGATAATATAATAGAATTAGGTTATGACAAATGACTAGTTTAAGGGTACAAATTGAATGAGGATTAAACAAGTTAGTCTCAGCTAGGTCATCAAAAAGGTTATGATCAGACTGTGATTCATTACTGACATCATCATCACTAGTTGATGGTGATGGAACATGATTAAGGTACATGGGGTCACCCATAGGTGGTTTAAATCCAAGTACATAAGGCCCTTTATATCTAGTCTTAGAAATTGGCTTAAGTGTTCCTTGTTGATATGGTCTAAGGCCTCCTTCATAGTCTTGATTCTTCATGATCCTATTAGAAATAAGATGCTTTATACTCTAGTATCAATCAGCCTACTTATCATTTTACAACCATGATTCATTTTCTTTGAGAGGGTCTTCTTCTAGGCTAGATACTGGTATAAACATGACAAGTCCTAAACTATACCCTTTACCTTTGTCCTTTCATTGCCATTCTAGACAAAGTGGCTTGGATTTAGGCCTTCTAAAGGATTTAGGACTATATGGAAGGTTTATAATGTGAAAGGTTTCATGGGTTAAATAATATTTTAGGACATTAGGAGAGATGGTATAATGATTAGATATGTCAAAAGGTAGCATGTGGGAAAGGGTATCGAGGGTATTAGGATAAATACAGTTATTCTCTAAAAAATTAAGGAGTATTGCCTTTCCCATATCCTTTTTGGCGATTAGATCCATGCTAAAATGATATTTATGGATCTCTAACTCAACTTATATCTATTTTCACTTCTTGTAGGGATGTAAATCTCTTAGTATAAAAAATTCCATCCCTGAATGGGAGAACTTGATTCATTGGTGCAACACCTATGGTACTACATGGATTTCATGTAACCAAGGTCTTCCAAAAAGCATATTATATGGAAAATTAAGATCTATCACATGGAAAAGTGTATCATGGGTCAAGGGGCCAAGGATAAATGTTAAACAAATGGTGCCTTCTAATTTTCTTTCTTCATTATCATAAGATTTGATAGTTATCATTTTTGCTTGAAGATCTACCATCATGTGCCCAATAAGATTGATGAGCTTTAGAGACACTATGTTTAGATTTTATCCATTGTCTATAAGGTCATATTTCACTTTGTGCCACTTTATCTAAACTTTAATGTACAAGGGGTTGTTATGCAACAGGCCAAGGGATGAAATATTACTTTGGTTAAAAATGACTTGTTGGGATGAAGCTGGGTGTCCAACCAAATCTTAGAAATTATTAAGGGATGTATCACTTGAAATAGTGGATTAGATAAGGAAATCATTAAAAATGTTTTATGTATTATTGACATATGCAATAAATATAAAATAGAGATCTATGTTGGTGTCTTTTGTAAATTTTCCACAATGTCAAACTTATTTTCTTGGCCAATGTTAAATTTCTTATTTTGAGGTATAATGGCTAGTTGGGTGATGAGCAAAGTGGTAGATGGATATGGGTTGGGGATGATAATATTCAACTTATGGATTATGATCACATTATCAAGATTAAATATAAGACCATGATTTCTAAAAAAATATGGTGATGGTGGGGGACCAAATATGATAAGTTTTGGTTACTAGTGCACTTGTGTGTGGTCACAAGGCAATGACAAGTTATCGATATAGGGTCTAAAATTAGTAATTCCTAATTTCTACTATGCTTATATGTAGTCTCAAGTCAAGGAAAGATAATTAATATGAGTTGGAGGATTCATATAATTTATCAAAGGTTTTGATTAATTGGTTTTGGTATTAGATTAATGGAGATGGTGTTAATGTGACCTCCTATAATATGACCTACAACCTTGTTGTAGTCATGTGTAACTTCATGGTAGGTCTATTGGTTATTCTTGTTTTGTCCTTGGTTCTATCCATTATTTGAATATTGTTAGTTCTTTTATTGGTGATTATGCTAATTCTATTGGTTTGGCCTTGGTTATTGAAATTGTTATTATTTGTGTTGCACTCATAATTGTTGCTACTATGGTTGGTTATTATGTTGGGGAAAGGGGTTTTGATAGATTCTAAGGATCTGATTAGAAGTAGAATCACCACCATTTAATTTTATCTCCCCATTCTCTAACATATTTTGAATTAAATGTTTAATTTTTACACAATGACAAAACTTATGTCCATTAACTTGATGATATTCACAAAATTAATTTTGGTGGTACCAATCAAGATAAGGGATGCCCTAAAGATAATGTTTTGATATAGGCTAGATAATTAGATTAGCAAAAGTGATCTTGTGAAACAAATATTCAATAGGTTCTTAGGTCAATAAAAACATGATGAGTAAGTATTGTTCTCCTTGAATGAATAGCTTATAATGGCAAAGGTTGTTGAGTTTGTTGTGTGGGCCTAGATTGTTACACTTACTACATTTACTAAAAATGTTGTGGGTTAGGAGTAGTTTGTACATGCCATGTGGGCTAAGAAAATGGTGTTTACACCATTTGGAGATGCCATGATTTAGTTAATCCATTTTTAACAACATTTTTATTGTGGTAAATTACTTTAGTCTATTATTATTATTATTGGCCTATGCTAGTTGAGATGTTGCACTTGGATTTGATGTTAGTTTTGACCATTTACTTGATTGGCATCTTGATTCTGATTTGATGAAGTAAGATTGATAATCACTTTTGTAATAAGGGATCGATCTATCAATAAAACTTTGTCAATTATATCTTTAAAGGTATTCACACACTATAGTTTGAGATGATAGGATATCTCACTATGAAAATTTTTGGTAAACATAGTGGCTAATTGTTTGTATAGTAAATTATGAGTGAATTGGCTTACAAGGGCTCTCCATAACTATAGATAACTTTCAAAACTTTCATAAGCCTTTTTATTAGCTTACATCAAATCAACCAATGAAATATCATGATTGAAATTATATGAAAAGTTTCACACAAACTTGTTTTAAAGACCATCAAATTCTGTTACTGAATTCTTGTACAACTTGCAAATCCACTCCAAAGATTGTCCTAATAGACTCCTTATGAAAAATAACAAAAGGTATATATCTCTATATGCCATTGGATAGCATGCAATAAATAACTTATTCAAATGATCCTTGGGGTCACCTTTCCCCTTGTATTTGCCAAATTTTGGTGGCTCGTATCTTGAAAGAAATGATATCTAAAAGTACTCCATGTTAAATAGATAAGAACACACATCATCCAACATAAACCTTGTGGTTTATTTTCTACACTGGATTGCAATAATCACACCTTCATATGTTGATGTTCTTGGGTTAGGAAACTAAAGGGAACATTGGCTTGAGGTGGAATATTGGCCTAGGTAGATGATTGAGTGATCACAAGTGGAGTACTTTGACTGGGGTATGATGGAGGTATTTATTGGGGTATGTTGGTTTGGTTGGGGAATAGACCATGAATATGCATGCATGGATTAGGGTTTGATTTTTGAAATTATATGTACAATGGTATGATATTATGGTTGGGGTTGGATATATGGGCTTGATTTTAGGGATTTTGAGGTGGGATGGAGGAATATGGATATACTACACCTATTCAGATTGAATAGAGACATGTTTTAGACTAATATAACCTTGTTGTTAAGGGGGGAATTGTGAACTAAGACCCTATCTTTGAACTAGTGGTACATTCTACACAAAAGATAAAGGTTTCATGACCATTACTTGAGGAACATTAAAACTTCTTTGTTGTATAAATCCTAGTTAGGAAGTGGATGAATATTGGACATTCAATATTTTTTCTATAATAATAGTCATACATTATTGATTATACATTGGTCTACGAGGAAAGAGGTCCGTTTGTTAAGGTGGTAATATGTTCTAGCTCTATTGCACTGGTATGTTGGATTGTGCTTTTTATTTTGGAATACCACTCATTACATGTTAGGGAGGAGTAGGATTCATCACATTCTAATGTTGATGCACAAAATTAGTCATTGGCTAACTACCTAATCATATTAGTTGATCACATGAAGAAGTAGTTGGTTGAGGATTAGTGTTAGTAGTTAGTTGAGGTTAGGATGTAGAAACTCCTACTCCTTGATTTCGAGAACCACTCATGGTGTTAACTAAAGGTACACTTATTTGTATACTAATTTTTTTTTACATACACCACTTTGGTTCGGATTGGACATTATTTGTACATTGTCCATTACATTTTCTTGGTATTATATGTAGAAGCAAAAGACACTTCTTTGATAGTTGGCATATGAAACAAGTTATCAATTGAAGTGTTTTACATGAATGGGTATACACCCTATTTTTCTTGACCAATCAATTCTATTAAAACTCTTGTTGAAGGAACTAAGTAAATGAGAGGCCTATTTGACATGGTCATCTGATTAAAATTATGTGTTAGGTTCAATTAAGGTTGGTATGTTGTCTCCATCTATACAAAGTGATCTTCCATGAGGTCCTTGCCTATGAAAATAATATTAGGGTCTTGATATGTCATTTAAACTAGAGTAAAATGATTACTAGAAGCATATTGACTATAAATTATGCTATGAGGCATTCTTACTAGACTTGGAAAATTTTCATGGGGAAGTCTACTATAAACTTAGCCTTTACTTATATATATTTAACCAAAATATCATCCTTTTTTTTCTAATAAGTGACACTCAAATAGATAAGGAACATATGTGTGTTTTGTAGTAACATAGTATGGTTGTTTAGGAAATGGTTCTTCAATTGTAGGTACCACAACTAGGTACAACTCTATTTGTGCTTGATCTCACTCTGAGTATGGAGGCATGTTAACCAAATAGTGAGCTAATGGGTCTAATTTTTGTGAACTTGTTTGAGTTTTATAAGATGGATAAGGATCTGTGTCATAAGCAACATTGTATGCATAAGGGTCTTAAACCATTTCTTCTTATGCAACTACATTATTAAATCTTGGATTATATATGATGCCACTACGAGTTTGGGAATACATGTTGGGATCTATATTAAATGCTTTATGACCAAAATAAATAGAGTTATATAAACTCTAAAAATGTGATGTGTAAAAAATAGTTCAAACTTGGTCTAACCTAATCAAGAGGATGGATATGTATATCTAAAAGATTGATTCAATGATTTGTGATAAAATAAGATAATGTAAATGTCTAATGTTACACATCTCACTTTAAAATGTCAAGTAGATGGATCAAAAATAAAAATGCCATATTCTAGGATCAATGTGTTTTATAGGAGTCTAATCTAAGAAAAACAATAGTTTCTAGGTCTTTCGGCCAAATGCAGTATCAAAAGCTAGGCTCAAAAAAAGCTAAATGCTAGGAATTTTGTCCAAATGATGTCAAAATATAGAATTTAAATAAATATGAGATATTTAATCTAACATATTTGAAACACTTTTAACAAAAACTTAGCATTTGAATCTTAGACATAAACTTGATCAATAAGTATGAGGTATGAAACATAAAGCACTTGGATATAGTTATTTTCTCCTAAATAATGGCTAAAAACTAGAATCTTTTGACCAATTAATGGTGTAACCATGCTAGATAAAGACTCACAAAGGTATACTTGAAATGGTTGGAATTTTAGAAAAACGGTTGGAATTTTAGAAAAACTTGGACTCTATACAAATAGGCCTATGAAACAAGTTTCAAATAATTTGAGTAGTGTAACAATGATAAAATACTTTAAAAATTTGATAAATATTTTCTTCAAGACTCTAATAAAAAATGGTTTAACATGATTTTGGTAGTTTAAAATTACTCTCCTCAACTCAAATGACACACACACAAAGTTTGACAAAACTCTAAGGCAAAAGTGTGGTATCAAATGTACTCAAAATAAATGGTAAAATAGGATGAGTAGCACAAAATGTATCTTAGGACTCAAAGTGTGAGTGATATGAAAGATGACATGAGTCCTACAAAATGATAATAATTATTGTGAGTCTAAAAATGGCCCTCAATTAAAATTGGAAATTGAACTTAAGTTCCCTTAAGTTTAGGCGAAATTATGAAATCACTTAACACATCAAACATATGAACTTATAAAGGTGTAATTTTGAATTTAAATTATTAATTAATGACTTAAGAAAATTGGGTAAATGGTAAAGACTCAAATGGATAGAATAAATTCACCAAAATGAAATTTATAACATAGAGTTTATGATAAATTTTTGAACAAGGAAAAAGATGATTTTCACTTGGGCATCATAATGCGTCCTTGTTCAATAAATAGTGGAAAATGTGTTTGGTTTATGTATCCCTTTGTTAACAAACAATTTTGACTCCAAACAAAACTAAGTAATCTAAGACAAAGATAAATCAACTAATTAATCATCTTAAACCCTAAAATTATAAGGTGTGGCAAAGTGGGGTTAAATAAACTAACAAGATTTCAAATGTCTAGATGGATCAAATGCGTATGACTTTCACATAAACATACAAATTAAGTGCACATCATTTGGGTCCACATCATATGGATTGTTGTAGAAAGATCTTACCCTTTTTATAACTACTACATTCATCATTCACTCAATTTAGTGTGTTTTATAACATTCTAAAACATCTTGGTCTTAGCCTCTACTAACAAATATGGTTTAACCATTTAAACCATTATTTTAGTGAGGGGATCCCAATTTATATACCCCCCTTGGTGGAGAGGGGTTGAAGATGATGCAAAGAGATGAAGCCCTAGATTAAATCTTCCTATATAATTTATGGGAGGTAATGAATTCCCTCTCACAAGTAAAGATGCATAAAATAAAAACTAAGTAAAATAGCTTTATGTTTGTTTCTAGATCACCCAAGTCATGTGAGTCATAGGGAGAACCTTTATAACATATCCTTTATGCCTTTGGACTAAGGCACAAGTTTGTAATGAATATGGTGCTTTTGATCCCACAAGTTCTCTATAGGAGACAAGGGGAGAGAATACATGCACAACTTAATTTTTACACAAATAAATCTAACTAAGAAAATGATAAATAACTTGCATAAAATAAAAACTTGGAAGTGAGTTCAATTTTAAAGAACTAAAGTGAAATATTTGGTGGTGTTCTTTGGCCGCTTGGCCTTAAATTGCAAAATTTGAAATAACAACAATAAAACTATTCAAGTAAACACCCTAAAATTTTCTTTAAACACAAAATGAAAGATTCCTAATTATTTTTAAGTGTTTTAAAATAGGTTTAAAAATATCTAATTAAGCATGATTTGGCATTTTTCAAGTGGGCCCTAGAAGGAAATGGTTAGAGTGTTGTTTAAATTTAAAACACTTTTTCAAATAAAACAAGCAAACTTGAAAAGTAGGCTATTGGGTTTGGATGACCTATCGACCCAAAGTTAAAACCTAAAGGAAACAAAACATTGTATTAGGCTTAGTTAAAAAACATCTTACTAAAACCTACAAGGCAATGATTAGACAAAGAAGACACAATTCAATGAAACTAAGCAACGAAGATTTAGAAATACTAAAAAGGTTCAAACTCCCATTTCAATTTTTAGTGAAAACTATATACAACTTGAAGATAAATTGACAACATATTATAAAAATTTAGGAGAAAACATGTGGTTTTAAAAAAAATCATCAAAAATGAAGTCCGTATCACCCTAAACCAAGCTTCAAAAGATGGCTTACTAGATCTCAAGATGTGCACTATAATATCATTACTCCTCAATGTAATAACACAATTTATAGTGAAATAACATGACTATATAGTCATGGTATTGCAATATCATGATTGTAAAGTTGTAGGATTATAATATTGTGACTATAAATGATAATATCATAACTTTTGAAATCACAATATTGCAATATCATGACTATCAAGTCAAGGTATTATAGTATCATAAATTCACATGTCGATAAAGAACTAGTTAGTCTATAACCCTATTTAAATGTAATATCATTACTATATGACAAAACTGTGACTATGTCAATTACAATTTTGTGGTCTAGAGGACAATATTGTAATTCCATAGTGATAAAAATCTGACTTCTAGAAAACATGTTTTTACATAAAATTTTCACTTATTTTTCTCCCACACTCCAATATTATACATGAAAATGGTTATTAGGTTTCTCATAGGACCTATTTGATCAAATTTTTAAGGTTAGGTTGCATTGGGCATGCCATTATGTGAACTAGGAATTTGACTCAATAAAATGGGTTAGATCAAGAATTAGTTCAAAATGAAAATAACACACTAACAAACATGATATCTCTAGTCCTAGACACTAGGGGGAGATTAGTAACAAACATATATATGAAAATTACAAATAAAACATGAAAGAAAACCTTCGTTCACCTTATTTGAAGCTTCCAAATGGTTCGTAGAGTGCCTTTCTCAACTTGTACATTAAAGAGACTTCATCAATGGAGTTGTTTGGATCCTTCTCTCCTTGGCACCTTTGTCTTGTGATGGCTTTGTCTTGGATAAACAATTGGGAATGATAACACTATTATAAATGGATTTTGAACTCATTTAAGCATTATAACTTTACACTATCCAAGCTTAAAATTATGGTTGTGAGGCCTTGTATTTATAGATTTTTGCAAATGATCAAAATGAACCTAAACAGTCCATCTCAAGATGAAGATGTGTGGATAAGAATCCATTAAATTTTGGAGGCTAAAATCAATAAATTCCCTCATAAATATTTGGGATAGAGAGACATTAAAGAGTCATGGTAGGGCTTAATCAGATATTTATGGTATTTATGGGCTAGGGATGCCTTCCCAAAAAATGATGTCACTTAATGATGCACAAACTAATAATCAATTTCAAAAAATAAATATAAAACAAGTTCCATGGAAAATTAACTTAAGCTCTTGATTAAAATAAATGATCCTTAAACATGATTTATCAATTTTGGTGCAAATCTTGGCAATTGGTGCACAAATTAATCAAATTGGTCAAAATGTTATATTATTGGATCAAAATTTGCCTGGATTAGACTTAGGATGTGCTGTTAGATGCATTGGAACCAATATCCCATATAAGATGTTTCCAAAACAAAATAATAAGGGAACATGTCTCATGTAATAAATTTGGTAGAAAAGAGTAATCCATAGCATGCTGGTATGAAAATGTCATTTTGACTTGAAATGATTTGATCAAAGTTAGTTGTCTAATTAATTGCATTACCCCATTTAGTGACACTCTAGCTGAAATTGGCACTTGTATAAAACAAATTTAAACCATTTAATACATTTTAGTTTTTTTATCCCAAATTGTATATTTTGATATAAATTGGTCAAAAGCCTAGTTGGAGGTCATTGGTGACCACTTTTAGTTGTCTATAAGTTTTGGGATACTCACTATAAAGTCATACACTTAAATAAATAACCTACATACATGAACCCAATTTTTAATTATTTCACTACCATTGTTGTTGGGATACTCACTATAAAGTAGCTAATAAATACTCAACATAGTATACCCATTATTAATATTGTCTTTATAGATACTAAATATTTAATATATAGCACCTCAGTCTATTACACTTGGAAAATACCTATCATGGTTATGCCTTCAATTCTAAGACCTTATCATTAACAAAGGCTCATGTCTATTATATTTTTGTGACAAATTTATTATCTCTTATTCCAACCATGTTATTTTGATTACCACACATTATAAAATGTTAAAAATATTGTAAACATGATCATTATCCTTCTCTACCAATTTTAGACATGAACTAGTTTTATAGATTCTAAAGCACTTATGTCATATCCAAATGGCTATAGTGATGCAATTTTCCTTTTTAAATTTAAACATCTAGTGCCCAAAATTCATCCAATTTAAAAATGTAATGTATTAAAATGGTTGGCCTATGTGATTCAGTGCAATATGTTTTCAAAAAGGATTGGTATATATACAAGATCAATCCTAATTCATTAATCACTTAGAAAATTCATAACTCTCACATAAAAATTAAAAAATAACTATCAATTGATAATTTAAGTGAGAAAATTTTCCCTATTCATTCATTTTTATATACCATTCATTGGAACAGTCTATATACAAGTCTAATGTAGTAGTTTGTGAGCCATATTTTATAGGTTACAAGCTAGATCATTATATTTACTTGGTTATCACCAATTTCATCATTATTCTCACATAATCCAACATGTAAGGAATAAATACATAAGTCTAAGGCTTTCTTCAAAGTATTGGGTATGTACATAACACCTGTTGACAAATTATTTCTTGGGGTAGATTAACATTGTGTTCCCACTAACCCAATTTTTCCATAATCATTCAAAGGGTGTAGAATCTAGGGTTTTTATCATTTTATGAATAAAAATATACTATGCGCATGATCAATACACATTAGAATAAATGTGATAAAAAAATCAAAAGTTTTTAGTTGGCCTCATCTATATCTAGTTAATATTTCATACAAGACACTTATATCTAGAGTAGATGCCTATGCTGACGAACCTATTCAGATCTGATGCAAGCATCTAAAGCCATATAATGTAAGATTCTAGGATCCTAATCTAGTCTACTTCCATCTTTTTTATCCTATATCTACATGTGCATAGTAAACCGTCTAAGTATTCTTGTTTTCAATTTATCACAATATAAATAAATAGTTGTACTTTCTATTTTTTGTATAAGTTAATTTTTGAATTGATCTTTTTTTAATCTAAGTTTGATAATTAATTATCATGATATAGATTTTTTTATCACCTTTGTGCTTATTCATTTATATATTTTAAACCCTAAATACCCCATACCAACTATCTAGGGTTAAGCATTTGGTGAACCCATATGTTTATGCAAACCTTATCTTGCCCTAGGGTATTTAACCTCTTGAGATTTTTCAATATTGTATTTTCCATAGTTATTTTATTATTTTTATGCAACCTAGGCGTATCCATATATTAAGTGGTGTTTTTATTGAACACTTAAAACTTCCCGATTGTTGACCTAAGATGGCTTAAAACAATGAATAACAAATCTTATAAATAATTAAGGTTTCAATAAAGAAAATGAACCACATACTAAAGAAGTTATCATAGAATATTATTATGATCATGAAAATAATGAATCTAATGAAAAAAATCACATAAACAAATAGATCAAAAGCAAGTACAATCTTTTACTAGGTATCAACAGCGTATCTCAAAAAACCCATGTGATCTTGATAGATATTCAAAACCATATTAGAAATTAAAAAATAAATAAAATATAGATGAACATATAGGTGCATCCATTATTCATGATATTATATATATGGGGCATCCCCATATACCAATAAACCTATTTTTCTTCAGATCATCACTCCATACTTCTAATGGGGCCACATGACATGTGTTTACACCATTATTCCCTAGAATAAATTCTACCATTACTACATACTTCATGTGAAACAGTATCCCTTCAACCCAATTACCAGTTTCAATGACTATATCAAATTAAACTATGGGTACACCTCCTTTGGTGAATTCTCAAAATTTGAACCTTAGAGCTCAAAATGTTAAATATCTTGTCCAAACTATACAAAATTTTATGAAGTCACCTTATGTTATTGATTTTAAAGAGGTGTTGCATAACCCTCTTATACCTGAAATATATTTTCACCCCTTTTCAACTTGTTTTATTTCACCTATCTACACATGTTATGATGGAAAGGCTGATAATGAAAAACATCTTTGATCTTTATATGTGCCGTGCCATGATGATGAATCTAATGGTAAAATTTTGACCAAATTATTTCTAGGGAACCTTAAGGACTATGCTCTAAGGTGGTTATCTAATTTACCAATCCAATCAATAAAATCATTCAAACCTATTACAGATTATTTTTTGGCAAACTTCTCTATCAACATTATTGAAAAGGCCTCCTATGGACAAATTTCAAAGATCAAACAAGGAACCAATCAACCTATCAATGAATATGTCTCAAGGTACAAGATAATATTAGGTAATATGATCAATCCAATGACTTATATATATCTAAAACACATCTTCAACCAAAATTTTCTTTCCAAATTAAATGAGTCCATTATTTTCCAAAAGATCAAATATTTTGATGACTTATACCATCTTATTATTCATGATCATGAAATGAAACTTATTTTACTAAAAAAACTTAATTATGTAGAAAACACACTAACTACATCCAATACCAAGTTTACTATCAAACTAATCTATAAGTGGGAATTTATAGAACCTAAAAAGGAACAACTATTAGAGTTAATGCATTGTCAAAATAACCTAATTGTCTTGTCTTAACCAATCACCAAGAAGACAATTTTCACACTTAGCTAAGTCTTTGGCTTCATTACTCTTAAATCTTATGGAGTTTCACCTCATATCTATCCCTCATATTATAGAGTTTTATATGATTTTACCTCTACCCAAATGATATGATTCAAATGCTTATTGTGACTATCAACAAGGCCCTAGACATTTTATAAATATATGTTTCACCTTTAAGCATAATATTCAAGACCTCATTGATGGAAAAAATAATATATATGATGATAATCCAAATGAATCAAGTTCACAGCCTATTTATCACTATAATCATAAGATATTTAAAAATACTTCTCAAGAATATTTTAAAAAGATCCAAAAGGACAAATGGCATATAATGCACATCCTCTTTCATCACATTATGGGCACCCATTAGATGGGATTATTGGTACTTATATATAATGTAAACCTCCCATGGTCCATATACATTCTATTAATTTTGATGGAAATTATATTTTGGATGATGACTCACATATTTATTCACTATTAATTTTATCAAATTTTCATCACTAACCTATACATAGTGTTATCATTAATAATTGTGCTAGTGAGGAAACAATCTATTAATTTTTATGGAAATGATATTTTCGATGATGACTCTTTTATTCATTAATTATCAATTCAACATATATTGATCACTAACTTATACAAATTTTTATGACTGATAATTGTGTAAGTGACAATGTTTTCACCATGACATTACTTATGCATTTTGTTAATGCACATGATGATTTACATGCTTTGAAAAAATTAATTAGGTCATTTAATGGGACATCACAAAATGTTCTTGGTGAGAGATTGACTTACCTTTATAGTTATTCCAAAACATGTAGTTACTACATTTTTAGTTATACCTTACATGGGCATATATGATATGTTATTGGGATGACCTTGTATACATACACTCTATCCAATACATTATTCAGTGCATGGGTGTGTTAAACAGATTCATGCTAATAGGGTAATTATAGTTTTTTAGATTATAAATGAACATACAATTAAACAAGAAAATTTTATATCTAAGAAATTATTTATCAAACCTACTAAGATTAAACCTCCACAAAAGGGTAAGATGTAAGAAACCCATTTCTTAGGTGGTATATATTTGAGAGACCATTGCATCAAAGATACGTAATGTATTACACTACATACTCATTGATTACTAAACAACATATTTAGTAACCTGTAAGAACCATACATTTTCATATTCATACTATTTGTAGTCATATAAAATGTGAAAATTAGTAACTTGAGTATGGCTTGTGACACCCAACCCATAGGTCCCTCCTGCTTACTCTCGTGACCCTCATAGGCATCTTTTCATTAATTCTTAATCATCTATAGCCTTCCAAACCTAATCCTAACTCAACCAAACTACTCTTTCTATGACAAATCCATCCCCATAGGTCCCATTAGCTAGGACAATATCACCCAACTTGGATTATAGTATCGAACCCTCTAGTGTCCATTTTTGGTGCTTCTATCCAAATGCATTTTTACCTCCAACAGTTAGTTTTTTTCAGTTCTTATCCCTCTTCTTATCAACCTAATGCAAGAACATTCAACCCATGACCAATATATCCTTATAAAATCCCATTAAAATTTAATTTGGAAAGGGTTGAAAAATATCACAAAGCAAGAAATAATACAAGTGAGACTACTCAAGCATGTTTCCCTATTCTCTGCATATAGCCATCCATAATCACAAACTTATTCAAATCCTTACACTAGTCCCTAACAATTTCAATCACATCTAGTTTAGAATTTTTTCATAATCATACACACGACTTCACAAAGCACATCAAGTGGGTGAACTACATTTGGATTGATCCCTCTTAAAATTTTCAATATTTAAGCAAGATGCCCACACAAGGGGTATAGATAACCATTCAGGTGAATCTTACAAACACTAACCCCCCTCCTCTTTATCAAAGTTGGTCAAAGCACAATAGAATATAGGGTTTGAAGATAAAATATGTTCTATAGGGAGTTCTATAGACATGTAGCATTTGAAACTTCATAGGCTGGGTCACACAGACATAGTGAACAAAATTGAGAAAGCTCATGTCTCCTAGACAATAGCGGTATAAGCAGACTACAGTACCAAACCCACTAGTGTCTTATTTTTGTGATCTTATACTTTCAAAATATGATGGATAGATCCTAATTTACAATAGTGTCTCAGTCCTACATAGTGAATTCCAAACTTTATCTCAACCATCTTAGTCTATTTCCAGCTAAGTCTTATTTTCTCTCCCTTATTACTATTTTTAAAAAGATTGAAACTACAGTCAAATTATACAAATTATTAGATTAATTATTGCATATGTATTTATTTATTTAATTAATTCAAACCATTAAATAAATTAGGAATGATACTCAAATATTCCCAAAAAAGTTAAATCATTTGGTGAACCTGACTTACTTCATTTGCGCATAAAATCCCTAAAAACCCTAGGGTAAATTTCTTACTAATTTTTCATATATATTTTTTAATTTTTTACTTGCATAATGAAATTATAAATTAGCATTAAATTTTAAAATTTCTTGGTAATTTTAAAATAATTTTCTTTCAAACCCTAGTTGCCCATACTAGGTCCCAGTACTTTTCCTATAATTTTTTGATTTTTTTTCTTGCATATTAAAATTAAAAATTTAATTCAAATTAAAAAAATTCATATTAATTTTAAAAATAATCATATTTTAAACCCTAGTTTCATATGCTAGGTTCCATTGCTTCTTGAGATATCACCTTACATCTAAACTCATATTGCACATCAAAACAAAATAAAATCGATCTCACTTATTTCCAAATATTTCTTACATTTATTTTGAATAATAAAGAGACCATACTTGGTCCTATAATGTACATGAATGATGAAGTTTACCATATGTTAGTAAAAAGTTTCATTCTTTGTATTTCTTGCTTACTTTTCATAATATGTGATGATATTAAGAAACTTATTGTTAAACATAGTAAGATCCCTTTCCTTCAAAGCCATGTTTACTTGTCTTTAATACAAAGTTTCCTTACTTTCTATCTCTCATATGGAAAAAATTTCAAGTTTACCTTGCTAAAAATATTAGAAATATCATATCACATGTCAAATATTTGTATGTATTTATGCAAACTTTCATGCTATCTATCCCTTGTTTGTTATCTCTTATATGAAATATTCTTTATAACCATATTGTTATATAACTTATAACTCCTCTTACATGAATTCCATCCCATATAAATGGTTTCTACCTAGATGTAGCTAACTCCTTAGATACTTTTGAGTATCTCCATTCAAAAAAGAATAAAATCCTTGCATACTTTGAGGATCCATTACATGAGATAATAACCACATGTCAAGTTTCAATGTCATATCTTATGCATAGGAAATAAATTCCTTCTCCTATCTCCCAAGTAGGTTATAACTACTTTTCCTCTAACTAGGTCCATGCTATCACCCCTCCAAAAGGTGAGGTAGCATTTACTATTATTCCTAATGCATACATTCATCCTATAACTTATTCAAAACCTCTTCAACATGTGTTCTTACATGTTCAATCAAAAACAACCAGGGTTTGCACTTGTGAGACTCTAAGGCATCAAATCACTAGTATAATCAAGTTAATTTCAGATTTACAAATGTGGAATCAACTATTCCATGAAAATATCACAACATAGGAAAATCATATTATAATATAAAAGCCTCAAAGGCACCATAGTGTCAATCATGTTTATGCACCTTCACTTAGTCAATTGGTTGAAAGCAATGTTACTTATCAAAACAAGAAATCATAACAAAGAAACTCTACAAGTAGTGATTCAAAAAGAATTCAAAGATCAAATAATATTTCTAGTGAGGTAATAAGGGAAATGATTAAATCTAAGTTGAACAAACTACCTCCTCTACATCTAGTGAGAAGATTTAGATATTATTGTGCATGTCATAGAATGCATTGGCATCACACAGATTCATGTTTGGCATTAAAAACTCATATAAAATAGATAATTACTAATGAGGATCATATACAAGGTAAATAAATCAAGAAATCCATAGTGACATATGAACACATTCATAAAGGGTCAAATTTAGAAACAATACAAAAGTGGTTACCAAAGCATAATTCAAAACAACAAAAGGATCAAAAAGCAAAATCAGAGCAAGAAATAATACCAAAAGCATAGGTAAATAACTAAAAATATGCATATCTACCTCTCCAAAATGAGTTTCAACTTTCAAAGTAGTATGGGTTTGGTAAAAGATATCTACAATAGTTTGATTATCAAGGTCAAGGGTTGGGCAAGCATGCTCAAGGCATCACTATTCCTATTCTAGAAGTTGATAATGTTTGCTACCAAAGTTTGTGATTTATTGAACATTCTAAGGTAAATAATTCATAGACATAATTTATCAAAGTAAAAGATCCAGATACAACAAAAGTCAACACTAACATTCTATTGGTTCAAAATAAAGATGATAATGATGATATGATACAGGTTATTATGATTTCCAAGATACTGATAATCAATTCAAATATACATAATAATATTCACATCCATTCTCTTATGCTTCATAATCATGTACAATTCCATTGTTTGATAGAGGACACCATGATAGGGAATCTCTCATGAAAGTCATCAATTAGTATCATTTCTTCTTAATTTTTCTTATACTTAGCTTCTTTTCAATTTATTGTCCATAGTCTCCTTATGATTGATTATACATAGCTTCTTTTCAAATTCTTGTACATATTATCCTTGGGATTGATTATACATGGTATCCTTATGATTGATTGTACATAGTTTATTCCAAAATACCAAAAACATTCAAAATTTATAAAAAAAAAAAATCAAATATTTCAAATATCTAAAAACATTTAAATAACTCAAAAACACTAATTTTTTTTCAAATGTATACATTATACATGCTTTAAATTTATACTAATATTCTAGACTTATATTTGTTGTTCTATGTTATTATTTGTCAATTTATCTACATTACCATGTTTTGCTTGATATTCATTGGGTGTGTGTACTGACTTCCAGATCCTTGGTTCCTTCACTCTACCCATTAAGGGAGCATCCTACTTCTACATTCGAGACACACATTGATATATCTCCCCCTGGAGGAATTTTCTACATGACTACACCATCTAGGTTATCATTCCTAAACCACACACTCTAGTTATCATGTTGATGTACATTATTTAGTAGCTTACATAGATTACTCTATTGACACTCACTAGTATATAACACTTGTGTATTTATTAGCATATACCTAGTCTTTTACTCCATGTCTTGCATACTTTCACTTCTTTCTTTGATTATTTAGATGTAATTGTATTTCCAATATTTACATGCATTCCTTTCTTACTTTGCATAGATAGATTGATTTCATTTCTCAGTTCCTATTTTGTCTCCTATATGTGCCTTAGGACATTTTCCAATGTCCTTTGCCTATAATATTATATTTGATTGTGGCTTTCACACCAATGTTGATTTTTTTAATTATATGTCTATGCGGCATTTTAAAATGCCTTGTATGCTTGCTTTCTAGTTTGAGTGACATGTGCATATGTCCCTTGTTTGCTTAGCCCCTTGGCCACTCTTATATGCTTCTTACTGCTTGCCTTGTATGATTGTTACTTGATCGATTCTGAATTGTTTGTAATTATATGATCCACATCGTGCATTATCTTTCTCTCTTGGATGCCATGATGAACATCATGTTCCATCCCTCCTTGACAACTAACAACTAACCAGACTTCTAGTTCTAGTTTAATTTTTTGCACATATTACTACATTGATATATCTATCTAGGAATACCCATATTGATATAATAATCTCTCATTACAAACCATGTTATATATTGAGATATCTTGTCACTTTTAATTCTTATATCATGTATCTTTATATTATAAAACACTTGCTGGGTTATTTCTCTTGAGGTTAGTCATTATAGGGTCTTCATTCCTACCATCAAAAAATGGAGAAATAAAAAGGGGTTTTATCATGAAGATCATAGCTCTTAATGGTAAAAAAATTAAGATTTAGAATACCTAGAACAATAACTAGACTTCAAACAGGTAGACCAGACTAGGCAGATAGTAAAAATTTTAGAATAGTCATTAGATTTAGCCTAGGACTATAGTGTAAAGATTGAAGTACAACACTAGGCCTTCTACTGTCTATTTTTGTTACTCCTATCCAAATACTATAAAAACCAAACTTTATATAAGTAGACATAAAATTAGGTTTAACTACAATTTTACATAGTTAGACTAGTTCAAAATCAACAATTTTTAATACACTTTTGCTTAGAAAATCTAGATGTAAGGGACATCATGCATGACATGGTAGCTCTCATTTCTAGTTTTAGATATGGTAGTTGGTAAAACTTTTAGATCAGAATCCATGTTTCAAACACTATTGGTTGGGGGTAATGTGCATGGCACATTTGTCTTATTTTCTTTCCAAGTTTAGCATATTACCTAAGCATTCTCAGTAGTTGTGTACCTTATTCCATCTATAGGTGGTTGGAATCATTTTATAGTGGCTTTCATACAAGCCTAACCTCCACATTTTAGAATGGATTTCATATAATCTTAGTGCCTAATTTTGAAGAGGATTTCATAGAAGCCTAATCTCTATCTTTTGAAGTGGCCAAGAGTGGCCTAGTTTCTAGCATACATTTAGCTATCCATGCCAACATTGTCAAATTATAGAACATTCATGGGCTTCAAGAGTAACTCATAAGACACACATTTCATATTGATATCAATTTATAAATTCACTTCATAGTGTAATGATGGATCCAAAGGACTATTTATCCTTTTATTCTTGAGCCACCTACTCAGAGGGATTGGACACATAGTCCAAACATCAAATAACACATGTATGACCACCTAGCTTCACTTAGTGGGTGATGATGGAGCCAAAGGGATAGCCTTTGAATTATTTATTCACTTTAGGGGAATTGAACACTCAGATCTATTCATTATATTACTCCTGGTACAACATCATCTAATATTATTTAACATCATCCAACATCACTCAGTATCATTATAGGTTTTGTATTGGTCTATGTACCTAGTGAGGTGCATTCATTCCTTTTTCTTCCTCTATATCTTACCCAACTTTATATATTTTTATTTTAGATATAGTGTATCTAGTAAGAACTGATCTACTCTTTATTTTTTTTCAAATTCATACTTCAAAACATGTTCTCTCTATGCACACTAAGCATCACATAGCTTCATGTGCTTCACCCTTGTAGGTAAGTTCAGGTATGATTTTTTTATTTTATCCTAGTATTTCACTTTATTGCATAACTAAAATAAAGTGGGGCCAAATGTAATCATATAAAATATGAAAATTGGTAACTTGAGTATGGCTTGTGACACCCAACCCATAGGTCCCTCTTGCTTGCTTTTATAAACCTCATAGATATCTTTTCACTGATTCCTAGTCATCTATAGCCTTCCATACCTGAGCCTAACTCAGCTAGACTACTCTTTTCATGATAAATCCATCCCTATAGGTCCCACTAGCATTAGGTCCTCTAGTTTCATATTTTAACATCTTCATACACACCATTGCATAAAGCACATCACATGAGAGAACTACAAATGGATTGATCCCTCTTCAGAGTATTGGTATGTAGGTAGCATGCCCACACAAGGGGTGTGGATACACGTTCAGTGAATCTTACACAAACTAACCCCCCCTCTTTCTTAAAGTTGATTAAAGTTCAATAGAGCCTAGCATTTGAAGACAAAATCTATTTTATAAGGAGTTCTACAGACATCTAACAATTAAAATTTCACAAATAGGGTCACATAGACACAATGAACAAAACCCCAAAAGCTTGGGTCTTCTAGACAATATTGGTAAAAAGTGGACTATAACACTAGAACCACTAGTGTCTTATTTCAGTGCTCCTAACCTTTCACAAAACAAAGGCCAAATCCTAATTTACAATAGTGTCCTAGTCTTGCACATTGAATTCTAGACTCAATCTCAATTGTCTCAATCTATTTTCAACTAAGTCTTATTTTTCTCCCTTATTACTATTTTTAGAAAGATTTAAATTATAACCAAATTATACAAATTAGTAGCTTAATTATTTCATATATATTTACTAATTTAATTAAATCAAACTCTTTAACAAATTAGGAATAATACTCAAATATTCCCAAAAAAATTAAATCACTATTTCAACTAAATTAGAAAGCACTCAACAATGGGTCCCATGAACCCCAATTCCATTTATTTTTTTCCTCAAAACTATAAAGTCCTATTATACATATATAGATCATCATAGATCCTATAGTATAAAATATAAAACCTATACATGCTCCTTGGCATTACCACTAGTTTGTTGCACCATATTATGAGTGAGGATATACCTATGATCATCACTTGGATGATATTATAAGATAGCATTTTATTCTCAAATATTTAAAATAAATAAAAAATAAAAAAATATTCAGCATTTCAATGTTTTATTAGCTCATTGGCATCTATGTTTTTTGTTATATGTTGGTAGATAACATACCATTTTTTTATACATACACACATATGTTTCATGCATATTTTGATTTTGATATAGGCATACCTAGGAACATGATATACACACATGTGGATGTTGGGCCTTCCTTTTACTCATGTCATTAGTATGTTGTGGGAATCTTCTTCTTTGATAATGATACACCAAGGTTATATTATTATATGATTTATTTACATTATCATATTATATCTTATATACTTATACATGCATTTATCCATGTTATATATTTTGCATTGTACTTGATATGGTATAGACATAACATTTTTTTCTAACACATATATTAAAGGATAAGTATGATATGATTATGTTGGTTGCTTATGATTCCATTATTTCCTTTTTACACTTCCTTGATTTTATTTCCTTGCTTACTTTTATCTTGTTTGTTTGAGCATTTGAATATGATCCATTATTTGTGGGCCCTGTGGCTTTGTTTGCCTAGTGTGACATTTGAACATGTCATATTTTGTTATATGTGAAATTTTGAATATGTAATTATAAATTTTTATTAAAATTTCATTAATTCATGCCCCTTTAATTGTGTGTAATTTGAACATGTCCCTTGCACAAGGTCTGCTTGGACCATTACCTTTTTAAAAAAATTGAGTGATTGTGTGTGTGTGTGTGTGTGTGTTTGATTGCCTTCTAAGATTATACTATTACTCTTTAAATTTTTATATAAAATTCATCTTATGACTTGATGTGATCAAATTCTATGTGATTCAATGATATATGTACCTAGACATGTTCCTTCTATGTACTGCATGATCCATTCATAGCTTATGCAATTATCTTATCCTTTTGATGTAAGGTAACTACCAATTTCTAATCCCCTCATCTCAAAATGAGGGTAATATTAGTGGGTGAATTTTATAGAGGAATGACATCCACATTTTTCATATTTTCATATGACATTGGGGGCATGTGAAGGAAACATGTTCTCCACACTTATATCAATTCTTACTATAAATTATAATTGATGCATGTTACAAAAACATGTTATCCACAATTATACTAGTTCTCATATTATCTATATTTAAGTGGGAGAATATCATGGAAACATGTTCTAAAAACTTATACCATATATCATATTCTCCATATTATAGTTTGGGCATGTCATGGAAACTTCAAATTGGCCAAATTTCATTATTATATAATCTTGATACATATTTGTGGAAATATTATATACATTGGTACCATATTTATACTAATGTTTCAACTTGATACATATATGAGTTACATATGTCATGTAAACAGCACATAAAATTGAAAAATCAAACCGGTTTCCATTTTTAAAACACTATTATGGACTATTATCATACCTAGGATGGATGTTTTTAGACTATTATTGAGTGCAATGATCCCATTTAGAACATATCTATTTTGTTGTTATTAATTTCTTAGACCTTGTTTTACTATGATATGTTGTTATGATCAGTTTAATTTGATTATAATATTGATAGACATAACACATTATGATATATGTGGATATGACTTTGGTATATGGTTGTATTTGAATTGATTAGTTCTAGTTGTTCATTTAATTGATTATGTAGTTATGTTTATTCAGATAGTTATTGCATGGTTGATTTTGATTTTATATTTTTTGATTGAAATGTTTCTAAAGATATATTATTGATTTTTAATCTGGTTAACAAGGTTATGAAATGGTTATTAGTACCTTACAATCTAAGCAATGAGTTTCCAAAAAGACACTATGGTTATTAAAGGTGATTGTTTTATCATCTTAGTTTTGCTTGGTTTTTATGCTTGTCAATTTAATTTATGTTTATTTTTTATTTCCATAGTAAGTTTCATGTGAAGGATGAAATCAATTTTATATTATTAGAATTTTCAGAAAGAGAGCCCATGTCTACTTGGGCACTACCAGTATAATTCATAGTCATGTTTTGACAAGTCGAATGATTGGTCTATTTTGAAAATTGACTTATCAATTTATTAGATTGATTTCAACCTATTTTATTTCATTTATTACTTTTTTTGTTGTGATTATTTTTGTCTTTGACTACTTTGAGTAACATCATTACCTGGACTTTGTAATGTGAAGCTTTGCTTGGAATATGTAATACATTAGTGTTCTTGGGTTGGTTAAGTAGTTTTGTATTATATTAATGTCTCACTTGGACATGAATATATGGGCCCATTCATGACCTAAGAATGTGATTTGTGTTTATAGAATATTTTCTTGGTCATATTCTTGAATTAATCATGATGTTGGATGACTTTCGATTTGGGTAGATTTGCATGATGGTAAGATTTGACTTAGGGTTTTGGTTGATTAGGTCAAGGATTTATTTGGAGATTTACATTATATTTTTTTTTTACTTATTTAAAATATGTAATGCATTAACCCTACTCACCATTAGATAGAGGGTGATTTTGCTTGCCTTGTCTTGGCATGTTTATGGATTGTTTATTTGGTTAAGTTACTCTGATCATTCATGGAGGTTGTTTTATTTTCCACTATAAACATGGGGTGGGAAATATGGAGATATGGTTACATTCCACCACTACCCTCATTTTGGGGGTCGACATTATTTTTGAATTACATAAGAAGGATTAATAAAACTAGGGGTTATGTTAAGAAAAGTGGCACATGCATGGGTATCAATGTTTAAATTCTTGTTGTAGATTTTTAAAGGTATAAGGGTCTACATTGATTACAAAAATTAAGTAAATACTTTGGTTTTTGTTGAATGTTCATTTGCGATGAAATTGGAAACAATATGGTTGTAGTCAAGCCCTTTTTTGAATGCTTCTACATTTTTGTCACACATATTATAGTCAATGTCATTATGTGGTTTATCATGTGGCACTCTATATTATTTTTACAACTGATTAACTTTTTGAACTAGGTTTTTGTTGTTTTATTTTAAAATCCTACAATGGGGTTTCACCCATATCGTTTCCACTCAAAATACCTCTATGTCATGGAATTATTTTGATGGGAAAAGATAGGGTATCAACAAGACTTTTAGTATGTTTTGATTTTATATTTGTATGTTTCATTTTGTATGGGGTTTGGTGTTATATGGAAACTCATCATTTTTTATATGGACATAACCTTATGATCTATATCCCCATATTATTTATGGTTGGGGTGGTAGAGATATACCAAAGGGGGAATCATGGGGTTGGTCAAGTGGGTTTTATTTCACTCTTCATGGATATATTCGAACCTTGGACCTCTTGAATAACCTGACTATGATCTTGTATTTAGAATTTTGTGGGTTTTGGAAACTATGTTGCATACCCAGATTTTTATACTCAAAACTTATATTAGAATGAATTTTAATGTAATGTTCATCATTATTAGTGTAAAACCTAATTCTTGAGTTGTTTTAAATAGTTTTAACAATTTCATGTACTATTATGGTTATTAATTGTAACAAAGTGGATATTATCCATTGTTATCATTGTACATATATTTCATCCAATGATTTAATTATTATATAGTGATTAGAGAGTTTTTTAAGGTAACCTTGAATCTTTTAATTGGTTGTGTATGTATGATATCTATGATTCTAATGTTCATAGAAGCATGAAAGATTATACTTATTTAACTTATTAAATAATTCTTTGGAATTTCAAATTTGTATGTATTGTGAAATATTGTAAGATATTGAATGACATTCTTATTTATCATTTAGTATAGAAATAATTTTTGTTCATTATGTGTTGGATTGTTGTATTGATTATGTGATTATAACTTGTCTCTTATCATTTTGAGTTAAAGGTTAGGGAGTGATATGGATGTAGAAGATTGTTTATGTAACTTTACTATGGTGTAGTTTACTAACTGTAAATAATATTATGTTTTTATAGTCATTACTCGTGACTATGTTGTGTTACATATCTTGATTAACAAGATCTAAGATGATATTTATTATGAAATTGAGTTTTATTAATGCCTTGTCTTTGTTATAGAGTGACTCAAAATTGATATGGTTATATTTTGGAAAGTCAAAGTTAAGAATTATTTTGTAGTCTTTGATTTGTTTTTGAAAGTTGGTAATAGATTCATTAGAGATATTAGGTTTTTTTAAATAACTTGATAGATATGAATGTAATAATTCTTACAATTTATAATTATTTTGAGATATGTTACTTACCAATACTCTGTAAACAAGCATAAACTTTCTTTCTTAAATGTATAATGGATTTATGGAGTAAATTCTCAAATGTAGAGATTAAATATTCAATCCTATAGTATTATGTGTTGTTGAGCAAGTCAATAATGATATTTGGTCATGTAAAAGATATTGATATTGTATTTTAATTCTCATTGATTTATTATATTATAATAATTAAATACTTAACTTTTACTTATTGTAGGGTTGTGATCACCAAAAGGAAAAGGGAATACCAATGTTGGTTATAAACTAATCTTAGTTGCTAGGTTTCAAACTTTTATAATGATTGATTATTTAAATAATATAATAAAGGTGACTCAAATGGTTGAATGGACCATTATCATTAAATCACTATACATTAGTAAATTACTTTTGAGTTATGTTTAAAACTCCAATATAAATAAGTTCATAATAAAAAGTTATATTTTTGAAAGAATTTTTGGGTTCCACTCATATTTTTTTGGTAATTGATTGGTTCCACTTTGGATTTAGAGGAACTTTTCCTGATTGACCATTGACTTGTATTTAAATGTTTAATAATGGTGTTTTCATGTCAAAATGTTAAATATATCTATAGGTAATAGTTCTCTATTTTATTTGAAGTCATGTTGTTGTCACCATTTAGGGCCAATAAGACTTGAGCATTCTAATTTAGTGAAATAATTGAGCTATGAATATTATGTTAATACACGTATAATATTATATGCATGTCATTTAAATATAAGTTAGATGTTAACAAGGTAGTGGGATTCATGATCATGAACTAGAACTTATGTGATAAGACATATTATGTTCGAAGAGAGAGAGTCTTTGTTATGTTTTTAATCTCCTTCATCATATTATTTTAACTCATTAAATGTGAACCTAAATGCTTAAAACTCAATAGTTAAATGGTTCCTATAGGTATAATTTTGGTGGTTCCCTAATAAGATTTATCTTAATGAGTTGTATTAAAAAGCATATGAATATGATAATTTTTTTTAATATTTCCATGAGAATGGACTCAAATATGGAGATCATTTGAATGATGCAATCACCCTAGGATCAAATGAAATTGACTTGATTGGGTAAAATTATGTAGATGCTATTTTTATATATGAAATACATATGTAATCTAATTATAATATTTATTAGTAAAGTAAATCATTTGAGAAATGGAAATTTGAAATGGAATATATCATTTTCAAGGTAAGGTTTACTATGAAATGAATAATTTTTTAATTGTCTTGTATTTTTAGAAGTAACATACTTAGGCCTATTATTATTATTTATCTTTTGAGGTATAATTTAATCACATTGTTATCAAGGTGGAATCTTTGGAAATATTCCTTAAAGTTATAATTAATTGTGCATTACACTTTTGAAAAATTGTAACTCTTAAGAATAAGTTTTGTTTAGTTAGTACTATGAAAAAAACTCACACATGCATATATATTCATGTCAGAATTTATATTAATACATTGGTGCCCTTGTACACCATAAGCTTAATATATAATGAGGGATTGAATCTTTTATTATAAGGTCTACTAAAAAAACCTATTCCTATGTATTTCTATTGCATGAACCCTTTTTCGATCCTAGTTAGGAATAATTCCTCAAGCTGCTATATTTCTTCTAAACAATCTATTTTTGTTCTAGATAAAATTAGGTTTATTACATTTAGCTAATCTACTAGAACAATTGGTTGACCTTTGGAAGATTGAGATGATTAAATCAATTAATCATTTTGAATTTATAAGTTAGACTTGATTAAATCAACTAACTTCATTGGAATTATAGGATGGAGTAGTTAAATCATCTACCCTCACTAGATATATCATGTGATTTGATTAGATCACTCATACTCACTAGATTATAATCATGATTGTGTTGCACGATGAAGATAATCTCAATGGTTGTGTATCAACTCACCTTTTTACCAAGGTTGGAAATATTTTCCTCCAATCTCTATATATATTATGCACTTCCAGGTTCCAGAATTTTCTTAATCTCATCTCCAATGCTTTATTATGAATCATCTCTTAAAATCAAATTTTGGAAAGGAAAGACAGTTTCACAAACACACTAGTTTACTCTTAACCTTACTTTCCTTTAAAAATTTAAAACACTTTCAATTTTAGATTATATGCACCGATTATAAAATGTAACATGCTTTTGGTTGTAGGTTAGTCACCGTCAAATCACTCATGTTGGGATCACACAAATGCAAGGAATGTTATACACACATAGGTACACACTTATTTTATTTCAAATTGGAAATTTCATTATACTATGAAAATTGATCTAAAGCTTATCATTATCCTTCTCTACTAGATTTGGACCTATACCTATTTTAAATCTTTCTGTACACTTTTGTCCTAGCTAGATGCCTACATCAATATAGGTGCCACTTTTTGAACTAATTGTCTAGTTTCTAGGAGTCATCTACTTTTAAAATATAATGTGTCCTTGTGTTTGGCCTAAGTGATTTAGTGTGATATATTTACAAAAATTATTGGTATATATAAAATCTCAATCCTCATTCATTCATCACCTAGAAAATTCATACCTCTCACATACAGAGAAAAAAATAACTACCAATCAAGCATTCAAGTGAGAAAAAATGTCATATTCATTCCTATTTCCATATCAATCATAAGAGCAATCCATATATGGGTCTAAAGTACATAAGAAACAACCTATGCACAATATTTTCCAAGTTACAAGCTATGACATTGTATGCACTTGCCTATTACATATTGCATCTTTATGCACACACAAGACAACACATAAGAGATAAAAACATAAGTTTGAGACCCTCTTCATAGAATTACATATATAAGTAACACATATTAACAAAGGGTTCCTTGAGGTAGATCAACATCATGTATACGCTAACCCTTTTTTCATTATCAAACCAAGAGTGAGGAAACTAGGGTTTTGTGATGTTATGGGGAAACCTGGATCTCCCCTCCAATCTTAAGTTCTCAAAAAATATTTATATCTATTGATTAATCAACCACTTCAAATATGTGTATAGGGAAATTTATATTTTATAGAACATGAAATGTGGTTTATACCCTCCACTAATAATTCTTACATGTGGGTTAAGTGGTGTTAGAAGTATAGGTTAGGTCATATGACAATTTAGATTTGGTATATGAAAATTTATATGAGGGTTGATTTATGGGGTTGATCTCAGAGTTACCATTTAAAGTGCATGGGTTATGAATGTGCATTGAGCCAATGGTAGATTGTTTGTCATATCAAGACCTAAAGTGAACATCGTAGTTGTATGCATTCAAAAACCTCATAGTGAGGAATGATAACTCAGTGAGGATAAGCTTTGAAGGTACCAATATCATGGTATTATGATTTTGAATATATAAATATTATTCAACTTATAAGATTGATATAAGAGGTAGTATAAAGTAGTATCTTGAAACAAGGTGCTAGAGGCAAAATTGGATGAACCAATGAGTGTTGAGTTAGAGGGTGAATTGGTCAATGATGAGATGAATTTTCTTTCCTTTCTTGTGTTTCTAATATAATTATAGTAACATGATCAAAAATATCTTTACAATTTTGTAAATCCCATATATTATAAAAAAGGGCAATAATAACAATAAACGAGTATACATAAATACCTTTAAGATCCATTTTTGTCAACTTTGGTGGGTAAAAATCACCTTCATTTTGATAAATCATATGCCACATGAGTATGTAAGAGATAATAAAACAACACATATTGAAAGATCACAATGAAATGAGACTTAAAATCAAGACTTCAAAATTGGTGAAATAGAAATCTTGACATCGAGTAGAGGCCACAGAGGATCATCCAATGGAAAGATAATGCAACTTAATGTATCCCAAATCAAACTACAAGACCAGATTAATGTAAATAATAACAAAAACATTTCAAACCCTATTCCACATATTTGATTGTAAATACCTAAGGCCTTGTAAAACCAAATCCAAAAAAATACTCCTATTAATATAAGCATTTTATATTTATATTTTTTAAATGTAAACTATGAATAAAACAAAAATGAAAAAGTGAATAAAGAGTGAACATAGTCAAAGGAAACAAGAGAATGCAGGTGGATGATGAATGCCAATAAATTTTCACATGCTTTGCACTAAATATTGTTGACAACATGTAAGCATGGTGAATGGACATACCAAAAATTGTTTCATGCAATCTTCACTAGAACACTATTGTGTATGATCTATTTTGATGCAATAACATTCAAATTGATGATAAATAATGCTCATAGAGGTCTAAGAATCTTTTGATACCATATGTAGGATTTAACCCATATTTGGAGAGAGTTAAATCTCTAATGAGGTAAACACATTATTCAATTCAAATTCAACATATTATTCAATACCACATAGTTACATATATAATGAAGTGATCTCATTTTAAAAAAGAGATATTCCTTATCACCAAATGAAAACTATATATTTATAAATATCTTAATCTATCTCCTAAATATCTCACAATCTTATAAAATCTTATTCTAATGTGATTATTATTTAATTAATAATAACTTACATTATTTACTCCACTTTATCATTTACACATAAACTAATTAGCTAATATTATAATGTGAAACACCTAAGTCCTATACACCCATGTGAGGACTAATCCTAATAAAATTTCAATTAATGCTAAGACATTTATAAAAACATGACTTTTAGTAATAAACCCTACAATCATTACATTGATTTTACATGCATTCCCACAATATCATCAAAAATTGGAGTGGCTAGTTCAAAATGTTTCATTTTATGAGGATTTGGTTGAGATGAAAGTATTTCTTAACAATTTTTATCACTGAAGTTGGTGATTATTTTTATATCCATGTTTTATTATACATTTATTTCAAAGTACAATAAAATATAAAATTGAAATTAATTTAAAAAAAAATTGGAATTGTAATGGAATGGTTTAACATTAACAACTATCACAAATTAAAAATTAAAAAATGAAGAAAAAATAATAAAAGGAAAGATAAAAAGGAAAAAATAAATTTAAAAATATCATAAATTCTTAAGACATTATCCTCTTTATTGAGAAAAAAATTATCTCTTAAGCCCATAGTTTATCATTCAAACATCACATTTTTCACCTTCATATTTAATGCCATTTCAATTATTTTATGCTTTTTTTCTTGGTTCTATCCTCACAAGAATTCTCTCCTACCCTAAGCATGAGAGATTTGGGAGGAGTGTATTTTTTTAGTATCATAAATATACATGGATGGGTATTATGTAGAATGTCATATCTAACCACTTAATTCCTATTAATATATTATTTATTATAACAATTATCATTAATTGGATGTAGAAATCCAGATCCTCTACTATAGATTTCAATGCACACAAACACATGTAAAAAATTTCAATACATGACTTGTTATGGGATATTATTATTATGTTATTAATCAAAAATATTCATTGACATGTCTAGAGATTCCCAAATTTCTAGAAATATTGGTATTTTTAATGGTTTATCTTGCTTCCCAAATTGACATGTAATTATTTTTTTGAACCACAAAAGGGGAGCTAGTGTACTTTATTCTATCTTAAAATATCGTAATATCATGAAATATATTTAAAATTTATGTCTCACCTCACTTTCCCTTCACCAACTGTGCATATTTGGTTTGCAGATAAAAAAATGCCATCCAACATCACTATATCTACTTCTAGTATAACTCCTTAAGCTATTATTCATTTACAATATTGTCTTGTTACTTTTTGTGTTGAATACTTAATGACACTCTCCCATTCCATTTTTCAACCTTAATTTGGATTAATGTAATAATGATTAACTTTTAAAAATTTGGAATATATGGTATAATCACATCTACTTTAACCCACCAACTACTTATTACAACTATCTATACCAAACACCAAGAAGTATATAAATTGTATTTTCCAACTTGGAAATTGACTTCAAGTTTGATTATCTAATTCAATTTCTAATAGCTATTCTAGAATATTAAGCACAATATTTATTGAAAGTCACTTGTAATAGTCATTTTATTTATAGTTTGGAATAACCATATATTACCCACATCCAATCAAACATATTTATTTATGATTCTATTCTTGTGTATTTGTTTTTATAAAAACCTCTATAAATAAATGTATTTTTTTGGTGTTAAGATTACACGAGGTGCATCCCAGCCACATTTGGAAAGGTGAATGTATTGCCCTTAAAATGACCATTAAATCTTGCTATGTATTTGTAATCCAAGTGTTTTAAATATGAGTTGTATCTATTTGTTGTTATAATAGAAAATATTTTATTTTGTTCAAATCTATCTATTTTGAGTTATTAGAGTTTGTGTGTTTGTTGAAAGCAATTTTTAGATTATTAGTTTCTATCAATTAGTATCAAAACCATAAGATCATGGAGAAAACATAGTAAAAATGATTAAAAGAGTAGATGAGTGCTGGAGGAAGAAGGAAATTGTTTATCAAAGATAAGTCCCATCATTTTGGCACCATATAGGATCATGCTAAGAGATACTGCTAAAGACAAATTGTTGTTATAGACTTGATAGCATTTTATACATAATAAAAAAAATGTTGATATTTATATCATTAAAAAAAAAGTGATTGAGATTGTAGCCAAGACCAACCAATGAAATCATGGGAGGATTTAGAGTCATTAAAGCATAATAGAGGAGACAAAGTTGAATTCATCCACTAAGTGTTCAAACTTTAATAGAAGAGGTTATTTTGGTAACATGTTTTTTTATAAATTGAGCCAAGGTTGATACAATTGTATGAAGTCAAGTGAAGGCATTGTATGTGTTTGATAGGAATTCTTGAAGAACATATGGTAGTAGCCATGGAAGAAGAAGAATATAAGAGGAATATGAAGATGAGTGGGATGAAGGAAGAGAAGTAAAAGGTTTAGATGACTACTCAAAGGAAGAGCAGTCAAGATAGGAAGAAGTCATCATAGGTGAGAATAATGAATAAAGGATAAATGAAGGAGTGTGTATCCTAGAAAATAAGGTTTTACGAGGAGTTCAAGATGTTGTTAATTATGTTTAGTGGAAAAAATAAAAATTAATCATATTTTCAAAATAATAAACATTGAATAAACATAGTTTTAAGTTACACAATAATAAATTATGAGAACAAATAAAAAAAAGTGGAGAATATTATGCACAAACTCAAATAAGACCTTGTTGGTGAATATTTTATCGACTAGCTAATTGGTGAGCAAAATAGGTCTCTTCAACCACAACATAGGGAGATTGGTTAGCCCAGTGTGTAGGTTTACTACATCAGAGGTGGACAAATCTCTCCTCTCATCAAGGGGAGGTTCCCTATGAATATGCAGGAGCTATATGTTATATATTTAAGTAGAAAATAACACTTAGGGGTAGGATATACCATCCATCTCTCTTCTTTCAGAGATGATATTCACAAACAAAGGAGAAAATCTTGGTGAAAACACTGAAGGCACTTCTCTTCTTTCAGAAGTGTTCTTGTAGGGGACAACAAGAGTTTTTTCATATAGGATAAGTAACTAGTAATAGGGTGCAATAACTAGTAGAATGAAGTGCAGCACAAAGTCTCCACTTTAGCTACCCAAAGAGTGAGATATGAAGAATAATGGGGGCACAAAGTCATCCCAAGGTCCTTTACATAGAAACAAAAATTAAACACACACTGAAGACAACTATGACAACACAAAATCTGAAAGCAGTTGGCTTTAAGGTACCTTCCTTATCACTTCCACTAGCTCTACTTGTTAAATTGAATAAACAAGAATACATTTAAGAAATAGACATAAGAATAATCTCCTAGAATGATACAAGCTATAACAGCACAAAGTCTGAAAGTAACTTGCTTTCTGATTCAAACAAAGAAATATGATGAATAATTTGAGCTCAAAGTCTTAGTAATGCCTTTCAATTTGGGCAGAGTTTTGCTTTTAGTAATGAGAAGATCTCCTTTAAAACAAACTAAGAGATTACAGTATATAGAGGACAAGGAAGGCATGGTACTTTGTCCCATGGAGTGGCCCATGATGTGCATTAATACCTTGAATGCATTTTTGGTTATATCAAGGAGGGTCATGCTTGGAATAGGGATGCTACCTTAACTGTGGCATGCTGATTCATCTCGAATGTCATCTCCTAAGCCTGAGTCACTTATTTTATCACATGTTATCCTCATAGCTTTCCATTTTACCTTTACTCCAAAGGAGACAAATAGGTTGTGCCTTCAATGTTTGCAGGGCCAAATATCTACCTGATGGACTTTTCCACCTACTAGAAATAACTTCTATAGATATTTCCCTCTTTGTCTCTTATTGCTGTGATTTGATCCCTAAGGCTACCTTTTCCCCTTTCTAGTTTTATCCTTTGAATGCATTTGATCTTGTTCTCAAGCCTAAAAAGATCAATAGTTATTTGTTGCCACAAATTTGATGTCTATGGGTCTATCATCCTCTTTACCAACTCTTTTGTGTCTTTTCCACTTCCTGAGTGTTGAGTGCCTTATCGAGTCTTTGGAAAATGTCTTTTTTGAGTGTCGAGTTCCCCCACCGTAAGGGTACCTACCCTTTGGGATCTTTCGAGTGGCCTTCGGGTCTCAATTTCTTTGGTTAGGCTTGATTCTTTATTTCCTTCAGACAATTTGTCTAAAGGAAATCATTCCTTGGCTCTACATCTTTGTATTGGGAGTGTCCCATTTTTGACACATGGCACATTCCACTACTTTTAACAAGTGGCACGCGGCATCTTTTGATGAAACAGGTGAGGACACTTGGTAGCATCTACCTAACTTATAGGAGCTTTTAGAAACCTTTGACATTCCTATAGGAGATGACATGTGGCAGCTTCCACTGAGCTCTAGAAACACTATAGAAACATTTAGGACTCATTTGGATTCATGCAGATGATGACACTTGGCATGTTTCATTTGTTATTATAACTTACTTGGGGTCCACCATAGTCCTTACTCAATAACTACTGATGTCGACACTTGGTAGCCTCCACCGCGTCTTACTAGGGACACGTGGTAACTTCTACTCAATTTTAGTAATCACACAGAGGATGACACTTGGATCACTCTGCTTATTCTTTTAGAAACTTGCCCAGGGCCTGCCATAATCTTTACTCGATAATGAAACCAAAGGAAGATACAATGATCATTTACACTTGGTAGCCTCTACTAAGCTTTGCAGATGACACATGACATGTTCTATTTGTTCCTATGAGAAAAAGATATTGAAACCTTTTACAGCTGCCACTTATTACTTTCCATAGAACTCTACAAGGGATACGTGGCCTATTCCATTGATTTGAGAAAAAAATCATAATGTGTATCGGTAGATGACACTTGGCATCTTCCACTCATCTTTTTCTTTCATGCATTCCTTTGAATCATTTTATTGAATCAAGCCTAGAAATGTATAAGTGTTGGAAACTTGCTCTTTCAAAGGAATTTACTTGTTGAGGCCACGAACCCTTTGAACCTATTAATTTCAAGCATGTTGAGTCCATAGATTTCCTCTTGTGAAGTTTTTAAACACTGAGAAGCTTGAAAAATGAGGAATTTGAATGCTCAAGCAATTTTTGAAAAGGGAAGAGACAATTTTGGTATGTGAAGGGTCAAAATAGTCCATAGGTTGTCCCAAAAATGAATGACATTTTTTAGGGATAATAGCTAGCTCTAGTTGCAGAACTTCCTTCAGTTGAAAACTTGAAACAATTGAGGGGAGTAGAAACCAGAATCTGTAGTACCTTTGAGTTATGCCATTGGGATATGAATTCATGCTACCCAAAAAGAAAGGCTCCAAAAAATGAAAATGAAAAGCATAAAATAGAAACAAAAGACTATACAAATATACATATGTACAGGTGAACCCATTTGATGCTTCAAGAGTTGAAGTGCTTTAGATACTACCCATTGTGAGGCATAGAAAAGGGTGTGCCATCTTGATACCTCAATAGAAAACTATTTTCACCATTGAGATGATGAAAGTAAAACGGCCCCTCCATAGGGAGTCAAACTTTCCATGCATTCCCTTTGGTTCTCTCCTCTTATCACATAGGAGGACTTGATCTCCAATCTAGAAAATATGGTTCTTTGCTTTTTGGTTGAAGAGCTTTATCACCAGACCTTGATGGATAGCAATTCAATCCACCACTACAGTTCTCTACTCTTCCAGCTCAGTCAGGCACATGATCCTCTTATCAAGGGTGCTTTCATACATTTGATCTTCAATTGCCTTAGTCAATTTTAATGCTAGCAATTCTAGGGTGATTAGTATTTTAGAATTGAGTCCATAAATAAGTTGGAAAGGAGACATACCAATTGCCATTTTTGGCATAATTATATCTACCTATAGAGCATCAACCAATGCTTTATGTCTTGTCCTTTGGTTGTCATCTACCGGCTTCTTAATGATAGTCACCAAGTTCTTGTTGCTTGATTCAGCTTGTCCATCCCCTTGTGGAAAGTAATCAGAAGAGTGGGAAAGGGTGATCTCATAGTAGAAATATAAATGAGTAATCTCTTGGGAAGTGAAACAAGCTACGTTGTCTATGAAAATTTTGATTGGGACCCCAAACCTGGTAATGATGTTCTCTTTGAGGAAATTGCACACTACTTCTGAAGTAGCATGTTTGGTTGGGATAGTCTCCACCCACTTCGTGAAGTAATTTGTGGTTCCAAGGACATAGTCATGTCTAACACTTCAAGATGGGTTTATAGCACTAATGAAATCAATTCCCCATTGCTAGAATGGCTCTTTTATGATCACTGGTTTGAGAGGCAGGGTAGCTAGCTTGGGTCTTCTAACAAACTAATGGCATAGTTCACATTTCCTTACCCACTTAAATGCATATTGAAAGAGAGTTGGCTAGTAATACCTGGCCCATAGAATTTTATAAGTAGTTATAGGAGTGAAGAAATGTCCTCTACAGGCCAAATTGTGGAAGGACTTCAGAAGTTGGCTTTGCTACTCCTTGTCTACGCAATAAAGGAACACCCCATCAAGGCTCCTTTTGTACAGGCCATTATTCCAAAGGTAGAAATTGGCAGCTTTCAACTTGATAGTCCTCCTTTCTTTATAAGATAGGTGAGTAGGACACTCACCATAAGTAAGGAAATGGGCAATACCTGAGTACCACTCATTTGTGGTGGAGATGAAGAGAACTATTGGCACATCTTTTTCTTCTGACTCTTCATGTTCTATTCCTTCTAGCTTGTTATCAATAACTAATTGGCATAGCCCCTTTCCCTATACCAACTTTGTTGGCTTGATGACCAAATCAAATTTCTAGATCTTCATAACTTAATTACCTCTTTTCATCCCAAACTCCTGTTGAGTCAATATGGATTTGACTGTGGTGTCAAGAACCAAGGAAATAGTGTGTGAATTTAAGATGTAGAAGTAGAAATGCTTTACTACCTTCACCACTACATAAGCAAGCTTCTCCATGTTTGATTACTTCAACTCATGAGCTTTGAGAGGATAGATCATGAAGGAAATAGGAGATTTCATACCTTATTTATTCTGTACATGGTGAACTCTTTGTTATAGTCTGGACAAACCAAAATTAGAGTGTGGGAAATGGTAGTCTTTATATCCTCAAATGTTGACTTACCTTCTTTAGTCCAGCTGAAGGTGGCCTTTCCCTTCATCATGTTTACAATATGTCTAGTCTTCTCAACAAACTCAAGGATGAACCTATGTAAGAAATTCACCTTTCCAAAGAAAGAGTGAACAACAGTCTTACTTGTGGGCAAGGTAAGATCTTAGATAGACCTGACTCTATCTAAGTTAATTTTTATGCCTCCTTTAGACATAATGTGTCTAAAAATTTTCACCTCTGTTGCTCCAAAAAATGACTTCTTAGGGTTTAAGGAAATGCCATTTTGGTGGTAGCATTCCAGCACTTGTTGCAAATGGCACACATGATCTGGGTGATGCTTAGAAAAGATGGTTAAGTCATCAAGATAAACTACAATAAACTTACCCATTTCATCCTTAAAAACAAGGTCCATTTCTCTTTGGAATGTGGAGCCAGTGTTTATTAAGCCAAAAGGCATCCTTCTATATGCAAACGTGCCCCAAGGTGTGGTGAAAGTAGTCTTATGCTAGTCTACCTCACCAAATTCAACCTGATTATATCTTAAGAAGCCATCTAGCATTGATAACATCTCTAAACCCATCACTATCTAAAGCACTTGATCCATGATTGGAAAAGGATAGTTATCCTTCAAAGATGACTGATTCAAATTTCAAAAATCCACATAGAAGTGAATTTTTCCATTCTTCTTTCGTACATGCACTATATTGGCAATCCATGTAGAATGATGGATTGGGAAGATTATCCTAGAATTTAGCATTTTTTGTATCTTAGATAAAATGGTACCTGATATTTTTAGATTATACTACCTAGACTTTTGCCTGTAAGGTGTTGAATCAGCCTTGAGAGGAATGTCATGTCAAATTTCATCAGGCCAGAGTGACTTTAGGTCATCATAGGAGTAAGCTAAGACATCCATGTATTGATTGATAAAAGTGGTGAACTTGAACCTCTCCTCATAAGTACAACATTTCCCAATGTTCACTATCTTGAGATCTTCCTTGGTACCCAAATTTACTTGATCAAAATCCTGGGAAGAGCTTGAATCCATTTGGTACTATTTGATGAACTTATCATGCTTGTCAAATAATTTCTCAAGGGAAACCAGACCTTTGGGAATATTATTCCCTTTAAGTTTTAGGAAATCTTCATCCATGCTTAAACTTGATTCAGGGGTCAATTCAAGCTTTTGAGATTCACTGCCTTCAAAATGTAGCTATTCAAAGTTGTCCCTTTACTCTAGAAAGGCAATTATTTGACTATCATGGTTAAACACCTACCAATGATTGGCATTATCAGGCACACTTGGCTGAAAGACCAGATCAATAGTGTATCTATCTCCTTTGAAGTCTGGGTGGGAGACTAAGAGAGTAGTTGAAATAGCCAGTGCATCAGCTTGATCATTGAATTCTCAGGGAACTACAAAGATGCTAAAAGCATCAAAGTTTTCAATTTGGTTCTAGACTAAATTATGGTAGTGGTTTAATCTCTCATTATTGGTTTGATACAGGGTCTTCACCTGAAAAATGACCAATTTAGCATCTCCATTAGCATGAAGGAGTTTGATGCCTATGTTCCTAATAGCTTTCAATCTAAGCAACAGAGATTCATACTCAGTTATGTTATTAGTGTTGCTAAACTGCAACTTGTAGGATGAAGGAAAAATATCTCCTTAAAGAGATATCATTACAACCCCAGCTCTTGAACTAGTGGAAGAGCATCTACCATCAAATTCAAGAATACATACCTCATTTGATAATAATTTTTCTTTGGATTCTTCTTCATTCAGAGGGGGAAATTCTTCCACACTTGCATTGTGCTTTACCAATTCTTCTACTTTTCTAGCTGAACTAATCTTCAAGTTGTCACCTTTAAGTGTATCAATAGGCATTTCATGAACTTCATATGTGGATAGAAAGTAGTTACCCATGCCTGAAGACTTAAATAGAATTTAAGCTTCAGGTGTTGAGGTTTGGGTAACCACGTATTTCACTTCCTTCTCAGGGAGCAACCTCTTCATAACACCTTTGACTGGAATCCTCACCTCAGATAAGTCCATGCTCAATTCACCACCAACATCCCTATAGAAATTCCACTTAAGAAGGATGCCATATGATGCTGGGACGTCAGGTACCAAGATAGTCATCTTGATTCTCTTGTCTGGAAAGGCTACAAATACAAATTAGGCATCTTTGATTTGCCTTAGCAGTGGTACTTTCTTATTCTCCATGGAGAAACATCTATCAAATGTCTTGCTCAATGTGAGGCCAAGGGATTCAGCCACTTTGGCAGGAATGACATTATTTGAAGCTCCAAAATTAATGATGTAATTGCTCAGCTTGTGACCATTTATCAATAGGGAAACATAGAAAGGCTCTATTTTTTTAGGGGCAGTAGGAGGAGTAATGATAAGGTTATTTGGGATGGGCATGTTCCTTGGTGGATCATGAGTTATCTTTCTAATCTCTTCTCCTATAGGGATGGCTTTATTCTTCACACACTCTACCAACCTATCCAACTGCTCAAGATTGGCTTGTAGGAATTGAAATTCAATCATTTAGATTTTAGTTATCTTAACATGGTTGACTATGTGAAATGACTGAAAGGGACTAGGAAGAGAGGATGGGAGTTCATCCTTTTGTTTTTTAGGAGGGGGAAGACTAGCCTATGAATTTAAAGTAGAAGGTGTAGGGATATTTGAGGCACTTACCTTTCTGGCAATCACTGAGTCCTTTGGTTGGAAAGGCAAAGTGGTTCCATGCTTAGCAACTGTAATTGCTAGTTGAGGTTACTCCTCTATCTTCTCTTTGTCAGCTTGCTAGGCTGACTAGTTCTTAGACCAGGTGAACATAGCATATGATCCCTTGAATACTTCACCTTTACTTTTGGGTTATCCTAGTAATTCAAAAAACTAATGTGGGAGTCACCAACTAATTCTTCTTGATCCTCCATGAAGAGATCAACATAATTTTTTTGCTCAAACTTAGGTTGGAAAGAGAAATCATGTTCTATTTCTAGATATCTAACTATTGAGTTGGTTGGAGGTGCTTCAAGGGCAAAGTTCCTCTATGGGGGAGGAAGATGATTTGGCTACCCTTGATTCTTGATAGCATTGCCTTGATATGGCTGATTCTAAAATGTCCTCCTTGGCATATCCTAATTAAGAGGAGTAGACATACCTTGGGTTATTTGTCTCTTCAAGGCTAGTAATTCATTTTCCAACTTTTGCACCATTTGATCCATGGTGCCTATAGATGGATACTTAAAAGATGAAGAGGATTTACCTTTGTTTGGATCTCTCCTTATCTTTCCTACTAAGATAAGGTCATCTTCGACTTCAATAGCCAAGTATTAAGTAGCCTCAAGGTGTATGTGGCTAGCACGTCTTAGCAGAAAACTCAATTTAGGTAGCTATGAGTTGATGAAAAAGCATTTGTGGTTTTCAGGTGTTGGCTAAGCAATTGTAGGAATTCTATTCCTGAGCTTGTCAAACTTGGCAATGAAATTGCTCATAGGTTTATGAGGTTCCTTATTCATCCATGTGAGCTAGGCTAGCAAGGCATGTGCATCTTCTATAGGCTTGAACCTAGCTTCAAATTTATCTTTAAGTATGTCCCAATCAGTCACTGACCTAGCCTATAGATGGTAGAACCAATCTACAGTAGCAAATTGTAGTGCCTCTACAAATAGCTTGACTGCTATGTCTTCATACTCCACACCTATTACACCACAAGTTATGCTAAAGAAAACAACATGTTCATTAGGGTAAACTTTCCCATCACCAAAAAATTTGGAGAAATTCTTCCTTGAACTGTGTGGAAGCTCATGTAGAGGTGGGGTCAAATTTAGTGGATCAAAAGAGTTATCCCATGGGCCTTGAGCCATGATTTGATTATGTAGAATTGGGATCACAAATCTAGGTGGAGTATGGATAGGCAAAGCTCTCCTAACAATAGAAAAAGAAGCTCTACCTTGTAGTGGTGACCTAGTAGGGGTAGGAGGAAGACTCCTAGTTTGTTGAAGGTGAGGTTGTAGAGAAAACAAATCAAAATTTCTCTGCTACACCAACTCAAAAATAGGGTCAACAACACCTTGAGATTTCTAGCTTCTTGTACAAAATGGAGCTACCAGATTGTAAGACAAAAATGAGAAAGAACTGGCCCTACTTCAGCTTGAAGCTTGAGGCTTCAAACTATGCATTCTATCCCAGTTAGCATGGGGGGTGGAGGAAAATGGATAAGGTTATAATGATAATGGGTAAGACATAGGTGATGTTTCAATCTAAAACTTGAGGTTCCAAATTGCACAAAATTATTGTGTCCCAAGTGGAGTCACCAAAAACTATTGGGTGAATATTTTGTTGACCAACTAACTGGTGAGAAAAATAGGTCTCTTCAACCACAACATAGGAAGATTAGTCAGCCCAGTGTGTAGGTTTACTACATTAGAGGTGTACAAATCTCTCCTTTCATCAAGGGGAGGTTCTCTATGAATATGCATAAGCTATATGCTATATATATAAGCAAAAAATAACACTCAGGGGTAGGATATACCATCCATCTCTCTTCTTTTAGAGATGATGTTCATAAACAAAGGATAAAATCTTGGTGAAAACACTAAAGGCACTTCTCTTCTTTCAAAAGTGTTCTTGTAGGGGGCAACAAGAGTTCTTTCAGGTAGGATAAGTAACTAGTAATAGGGTGCAATAACTGGAAAAATGAAGTGTAGCATGAAGTCTCCACTTCAGCTACCCAAAGAGTGAGATACAAAGAATAATGGGGGAACAAAGTTGTCCCAAGGTCATTTACATAGAAATAGAAAATAAACACGCACTAAAGACAACTATGACAACACGAAGTCTAAAAGTAGTTGGCTTTAGGACACCTTCCTTATCACTTCCACTAGCTCTACTTGTTAAATTACATAAATAAGAATACATTTAGGAAATAGACATAAGAACAATCTCTTAGAATGATACAAGCTATAACAGCATAAAGTCTAAAAGTAACTTACTTTTTGATTCAATCAAAGAAATATGATGAACAATTAGAGCTCAAAGTCTCATTTATACCTTTCAATTTGGGTAGAGTTTTACTTCTAGTAACAGGAAGATCTCCTTTAAAACAAACCAAGAGATTACAATATATAGATGCCAAGGAAGGCTTGGCACTTTGTCCCATGAAGCGGCCCATGTTGTGCATTAATGCCTTGAATGCATTTTTGGTTCTATCAAGGAGGACCATGCTTGGAACAGGGTGGCTACCTTAACTGTGGCATGTTGATTCATCTTAAATGTCATCTCTTGAGCCTGAGTCACTTATTTTATTACCTACTATCCTCACAACTATCCATTTTTCCTTTACTCCAAAGGAGATAAATAGGCTACACCTTCAAGGTTTGCAAGCCCAAATATCTACCTGATGGACTGTTCCACCTACTAAAAATAACTTCTACAGATATTTCCCTCTTTGTCTCTTCTTGATATGATTTGAGCCCTCGAGCTACCTTTTCCCCTTTCTAGTTTTGTCCTTTGAATGCATTTGATCCCATGCTCAAGCCTAAAAAGATCAATAGTTATTTTGTTGCCACAAATTTGATGTCTCCAGGTCTATCATCCTCTTTAGAAATTATTTCATGTCTTTTTCACTTGCTGAGTGATAAGTGCCTCTTCAGGTCTTTGGAAAAGGTCTTTTGTGAGTGTCAAGTGCCCCCTCGTATGGGTACCTACCCTTCAAGATCTTTCAAGCAGCCTTCGGGTCTCAATTTCTTTAGTTAGGCTTGATCCTTTATTTCCTTCAGACAAAATTTCTAAAGGAATTCCTTCAGACAATTTGTCCAAAGGAAATCTTTCCTTGGCTCTATCTCTTTGTATTGAGAGTGTCCCATTTTTGACATGTGGCACATTCCACTGCTTTTAACAAGTGACATGCGACATCTTTCGACAGAATAGGTGAGGACACTTGGCAACATCTACCTAACTTATAGGAGATTTTAGAAACCTTTCAGAGTCTTATGAGAGATGACATGTGGCATCTTCTACTGAGCTCTAGAAACACTACAATAACATTTGGGACTCATTTGGATTCATGCAGATGATGACACTTGGCATGTTTCATTTGTTCTTATAACTTACCTGGGGTCCACCATAGTCCTTACTCAATAATTGCAGATGTCGATACTTGGTGGCCTCCACTGTGTCTTACCAAGGACACATGGCAACTTCTACTCAATTTTAGAAATCACATAAAGGATGACACTTGGAGTGCTCTACTTATTCTTTTAGCAACTTACTCAGGGCCTACCACAGTCTTTACTCAATAATGAAACCAAAGGAAGATACAATGACTGTTGACACTTGGTTGCCTCTGCTGAGCTTTGCAGATGACATGTGGCACATTCCATTTGTTCTTGGGAGAAAAAGATATTGAAACCTTCTACAGTTGCCACTTGTTACTTTCAGTGGAACTCTATAAGGGATAAATGGCATGTTCCACTGCTTTGAGAAGTAAATCATAATGTGTCTTGGTAGATGACACTTGGCAGCTTCTGTACGTCTTTTTCTTTCATGCGCTCCTTTGAACCATTTGATTGAACCAAGCTTGGAAATGTATAAGTGCTAGAAACTTGCTCTTTCAAAGGAATTTACATGTTAAAGCCATCGAACCCTTTGAACCTATTAATTTCAAGCATGTTGAGTCTATGGATTTCCTCCTACAAAGTTCATAGACACTGAGAAGCTTGAAAAATGATGAATTTGAATGCTCAGGCAAATTTTGAAAAGGGAAGAGACAATTTTGGTTTATGCAGGGTCAAAATATTCCATAGGTTGTCCCAAAAATGAATGACATTTTTCAAGGACAATAGACCTTAAGATGTATTTTATTCAAGTCAACGGTCTATCTTAACCTTCTTATTACATTTTCTTATAAATATCTTTCTAATCCTTTTTATCTTACATGAAACTAATACATTTATTTTATCATTTATTATAATCAATAAAAAGTCCCTTTACCTTTGCTAACACTCACCCCAACTTAAAAATTTGTATCATTCCAAGATATACAAAGGCCATAAAAATTCAAGTATTAATTTTTTTGATCCATCACAAATGCATTTGAGAACCTAAACTACTCCTACTCCTACTCTCCATAACCTCTCATGCTGGAGATCTTGCTCTTCTACAACTAACTTGATTTAACTATTTTGGTAATATTGGAGTCCTATTCCCAATTTAGTCAAAGGTCTAAGTTGACTAAATCAATAAATAATATTATAATAAATATAGTACTAATTTATTTAACTTTTGTAGCTTTCTAAAAATAGTAATGAAAGAGGAGAAATGTAACTTAGCTTAAAATTAGTCTAATACAACTAAGATAGAGGATGATACTAACTGAGTAGGAGTGGGATGGTGTCATAAATATAGATCTAACTTTTTTCAATGAAAGGATAGGAACACAAAAAACAAGACACTTAAAGGTCTAGTGCTATAGTCTAGGTGCTACTGCTATTGTCCAAATTGGCCATAGAGACCTAAGTTTTTTGGGTTTTGTTTGTTGTCCCTGTGTGAGCTTAAATATGAAATTTTGGATCTTGAATGTTGATGGAGATCTTAGCGGACCTGATTCAATATATAACCCTATACCTTCATTGTGCTTGATTGAAACTTCGAGAAAAGGGCATACATATAAATACTCTAAAGAGGGATCAATCCATATTGTAATTATCCCACTTGATGTGCTTTATGAAATAGTGTTGTGTAGATGTAAAAATGCTAAAATAGGTGTCATTGAGGTGGATAGAGACTAGTTTGAGGATTTTAATATGCTTTTGGCTATATTAGCTAGCTATATATAGAGAATAGGGAAATTTACCTCAATGGTTTTACTTTTATTCTTGTTTTCTATTGTAATGATTTCCAACCCCTTCTAAATGAACTTTAATTAGACTTTTATAGAGATCTATTAGTCATGGGTTAAATGTATTTGTACTAGATTGACATAATGAAGAAGAGAAATCGAAAGGAAATGGTGATTTGGGCTGAAAATGTGATTGGATAGGAGTGATAGAAATAGGCCACCCTTGGGTCTAGTGCTATAGTGCAACCTCAATGCTCTTGTATTATAGGCTTAGGAGATAGGGGGATGGAAATAACATAAGAAATATAACTTGGTAAAGATGGAATCAGGTCTTGAAAGTCTACAGATGATTGAGAATAAGTAAAAAGGTGTCTAAAATGGTTATGAGAGCATGCAAGAGGGACCTGTGGGTTGGGTGTCACAATCCACACTCAAGCTACCAATTTTGACATTTTATATGATTACATTTACTTTCCCTTTATTAAAATGATTTAGCAAAGTGAAATATTTGGATAAAGGAAAAGTAGAAAGCATACCTAAACTTACTTACAAGGGTGAAGCTCATGAAGTTGTGTGATGTTGGGTGTGTGTAGAGAGTGAACATTGTGAAGTGTAAATCTATAAAATAAAATCAAGAGTAGATAAATTCTTACTAGATATGCTATATCTAAAATAAGAATGTACAAATATAGGTAAGAGAGAGAGGAAGAGAAAGGAATAAATACACCTCACTAAGTACATGAACTAATATAAAACTTGTTATGATGCTGAGTGATGCTAGATGTGTGCTAGGTATGTGTTGTACCAAGAGTAATATTGTGAACATAGTTGAGTACTTAATTCCCCAAGAGTGGATCAAGAATATAAAGGTTGGCCCTTTGGATCCATCATCATCCTCTAAGTGAAGCTACATGATCATGCATGTGTTAATCAATGTTTAGACTATATGTCCAATCCCTCTGAGTAGGTGGCTCAAGAATACAAAGTCTAGATAGACATTGGGCTCCATCATTGACTACTAAGTGAAGTTATGAATTGATATTGATATAAATGTGTCTTGTATAATATTGCTCCTGAAGCCCATGAATTCTATGTAACATGACAATATGGCATGGATAGTCAAATGTGTAATGGAAACTAGGCCAATCTTGGCCAATTTGAAAGGAGAAGATTAGGCTTGTATGGAAGCCACTCTGAAACTAGAAACTAGGCTTATATGGAAGCCACTCAGGGATGTGGAGGTTGGGCTTGTGTGAAAGCCACTCTAAAATGATGCCAACCACTTGCAGATGGAATAAGGCACATTACTACTGAGAATTCTTGGATAATATACTAAACTCAAAAAGAAAAGAAGTTAAGTGTGCCACATACATTTGCCCCAATAATTGGTGTTTGTAACATGGATTTTGTTTTGGATGTTATACCAATTGCCCAATCTAAAGATGGAAGCAAGATCCATCATGCCATGCATGATGCCCCTATATCTGTATTATCTTACAAAAATTATACTAAAACTATTAAATCTAAACTAATTTGTATTTGAAAAAACTATAGTTGATCTTACCTTTTACATTATTTATGTAAAATATTGGTTTTTTATTATTATAATAAGAGCACCAAAAATAAGACAACATGATGTTTGACATTGTTATCCATGTCCAACACTATTTTCATTTGCTAAAATTGATGACTATTCTATAATCATCACTTTTTTTGTGGTCTATTCTTCTTGGGTTAACCTTTGATTGTTGTTCAAAGTGTTTTGAAAATTAATTTTATTATTGGTAGGAGTTTTGATTTCTATGAGAAAACCCCTACTTATTGCCCCCTTTTCTGAGGGTAGGAATGAAGACCCTACATTGACTGCCCTTAGAAGAAAGATCCTTACAAGTTTTCTATGTTGAAAAATGCATGATATAATAGTGATAATTGATATGATATCTCAAGATATAGTATGGTTTGTGTGAGAGATTGTTAGATCAATAACGGTATGCCTAGATAGATATAACAATGTAATAGTATGTGAAATCTAATGAACTAGAACTTAAAGTCTGGTTAGTAATTAGTTGTTAGTTGTCAAGAAGCGATAGAGCATGATGTCCATCATGGCATCCAAGATAGTAATAAAATTCATGATATGGATCATGGCATTACAAACAATGAGAATCAAACAAGAAACAAGCACATAAGGCAACAAACAAGAAACATACAAGAGTAGACAAGGGGACAAGAAAATAAGGGACATTGGCACATGTCACTCAAACCAAAAAGCAAGCATAAAAGGCATATTAAAATGCCACATACACATATAATTAGAAACAAGCAAGTTTGGATGAGGGCACAATCACATACAAGAGTACAAGCAAAGGACATTGGAAAATGTCCTAAGGCACACACAAAAGACAAAATAGGAATTGAGAAATGAAATCACATCTATCTATGAAAATCAAGGAAGGAAGATATGTAAGTATGGTGGAAATACAATCAAATCTAACTAATCAAAGTAGAAAGTGAAAGTATGCAAGATATGGAGTACAAGAATAGGTATATGCTAAGAAATACACATACTAGTGAGTGTCGATAGAGTAATTTGAGTAAGCTAGTAAGTAATGTACATCATCATATAACTAGAGAGTGTGGTATATGAATGACATAACTTGTAGTCATGTAGAAGATGCCCCCAAGGCATAGATATATCGATGTATGTCTTGAATGTAGAAGTAGGATGAACCCTCAATGGGTAGGGTGAAGTAATCATGGATTTAGATGTCACTACACACATTCAAAAAATATCAAGTGAAGCATGGTAATGTAGAGAAATTGATAAACATTAACATAGAAAAAAATATATAAGTCTAGCATGGTAGTAGAAATGTAAAGCATGGATAATGCATAAAATTGAAATATTTTTGTGTTTTAAATTTTTTTGAATGCTTTTGTATGTTAAAATTTTGTATTATTTTTGGTATTTTTAGTATATTTGAATGTTTTTTATTTTGAAAATTTGAATTATTTTTGGTATTTTGACATATTCAAATGTTTTTGGATTTTTGATATTTTGAATGTTTTTAGATTTTGATATAAGATATTTACAATCAATCATAAATAAACTATGTACAATTAAGGATTAGGAGAGATGATGCTAACTGATGAGTCTCATGGGGGACTTCCTATCATGGTGTCCTATATTAAGGAGAGGGATCGTGTACGATCATGAAGCATGATGGAAGGGCTGAGACTATGGCTCTAAAAGTTTTGCATGTTGTAAATGCTCTAAAATCTCTATAATGGAAAGTAATTGTGGGGTCGCCTTATAACTCTAAGAAGTGGAAGAAACTATAGGTTGTTTAGGGACCCATTTGGTAGTATGAGAATATCTTTAAACATGTTCTCTTTGTGTAGAGGTGTGAAACCTCAATGATACTACCCTAGGTGTGAACATTGTGGCTAGTAACTATCTAGAGTTTTGAAATTGTGGATTATCTAAAAGAGGCCTCCATAGAAGTGTATGAAATATTTTTGTTGGTGGGGAAGGCCTTGATTATGTCTCAATCTAAATTTGAGGGAGAACTGTAACTGGTAGAGAATCTAAAAATGGTGATTGCAAAGTAGGAGATGGATCTAAAGTGAGGAGTGGTAACTCATATGGAAGTCCACCAACTATAAAAACCTAATTAGCATGGATGAATTTCATGCATATGTGAAATGTAGAAGGTAAAACTCAAAGTTTCTAAATCCATGGTCAACCAAGTAGCATATTGAAAACTCCTGCACTAAGAGCAATAGCAAATGGTGTGGCCACATGTGTTGGACCAACATGTAGAGGAATTACAATCTCAAATAATGAACTCTATATGTACCCATTGAATCCACTGATAACTATGTCTATCAGGGTAATATCCTACTCTAAATATCCCAAATGTTGTAGTAAAGTCATAATGCACATGTTTACACTAGATCTATTATCTATGAGAATAATATGAATAAGATGATTATGAATGTAAGATTTGATAAATAGTGCATGATAATCCAAAACATCTTTACCTATCTCTTATTTTGAGAAGGAGATTGAAGGTCTAGCTAGAACTCTAGAATTGCACACACAAATCATGTTACTCAAAGGATGTGTCTCAATTAAAGGTGCCTGATATGCACCCAATGGAGGATATTCATGATATACATGGTGGACACCTAATTTATCCTATGTCTCTTATTTAGAATGCTATGAAAAAGGATCTAAGAATATTTTCAAAGCTTTGTCCTATGTTGGCTTTCCCTGAGGAGGTTTAACTAGAGTACTAAGTTTAATTATGTTTCCATCTATCAAGTCCTATATTTTGTGTTTTAAATTGATGAATCTATTTGTTGTGTGGCCTAGTTCCTTATGAAAGTCATAAAATGCATTCTAATCATATCCCCATGGAAGAGGCTTTGTTAGATCAACTTCCTAAATAGGAAGGTTAAATATGATATTACATTCCAAAATCTACTATAAAAATCTAGTTGGAGATAATGATAGATTGTAAAAAATTTGTCAAGGAGGCACAGATTAAACCACTCATTGAGGGGGCTCTAAAGTTGCATTAATTATAGGTTGATTTTGACTCTTTCTATCATTAACCTTTGCTCTATATGGGACTTTGTTGTTACTCTTGTTTAATATTTTAGATATGCTCGTATACTTGAGTTTGCCCATTGAAATTAGTTTGACTTCCCTTTCCTTTAGTGTATGACATAACTAAGTAAAGGAAGAGAATATTTTCAATATTATTGATTCATTTAAGGTTGGTTGAAGAATCTATTTGAAGAGATGTTGTAACTCTTGATCAGCCATGGGGCTAGTCATTGTAGCCAAGATAGTCTTTTATCAAAGAACATAATTTGTGAGATGTTCATTTGATCTTTATTTCTCTTGTAAAACTTGGGTATAGGAAAATTTATCACCAATATTAATGTTGAAATAAGATAGGAACATATCAGCTTAAAGACTAAATGTGTTGATCAACTAATTTAGTAGACTATATAACTATTGTAAAGCATAATCCTTTAGACTATATGGAAATATCTTGGTTAGTAGCTAGTCATTTGGCACATATTCCAAGAATGATGCATGAAAACCTCTCAAATGTGTCTCTTGATCACCCTTGCCATCATATAGAGCGATTTTAGGTTGAATAAAACTTAGTGGCAAGGGTGTAGAAGTAAAATGACCTACCAATGGTGTATGAAGTAGAGAAAAAGAATCTAAGGCATGTGTAGGTCTAGAGGTACCTTGATTGAGATGTAGCACCTTATATTGAAGATATTTTATCTCTTACATAATAGCTACCACATCAGGAGATAAAGAGGTACTAGCTATAACTAGTGGTGCCTCATAGGAAGGTTGGGCTACTATAGGGGGTTGTTGAGACATAGTTGCCCACATAGTGTCATTAACAACTAGTTTCTCTATGGTTTGAGAAGATTGACTATTTTTCACTTTTTTTTTTTCATCTTATAGTATTTTAAGCATGACATTTTACATATCAAGATGTTTAGTTAAGAGTTTTTGAAGTTTCATTTTATCAGTTTCATCAAACCCAGTGTATTGGGCCACTGTTAAAGTAGGAAAACAATTTGAAAATTGATTGAATTTTTTTTAATAATTTGTAATTATCAATGTGCTATGAAAGGAAAATAATTAATATAGGAAATATAAATTCCTAAAAACAACAAACTAAAACATGCATAAAAATGATACTAAGCTCACAAACATGTAAAGTGATATCTCAAAAGCAATGGGACCTAACATATGCAACTAGGGTTTTGAAAAATGATAATTTGTTAAAATTACTAAGGAATTTTAAAAATTAATGTAAATTGTTTATTGAAATATGCAGGTAAAAATTAGAAAAATATTGGAAAAAATATAATTTTAAAGGGACATGGTATGTTAACCAGGGTTTAAAAGAAAATAATTTTTTAAAATTACTATGTAATTTTTTAAAATTAATTTGAATTTTTTATTTAAATATGTAGGTAAAAATTAAAAAAAAATTGGAAAAAATCTTGATTTAAAGAGACCTAGTATATGCAACTAGGGTTTGGAAGAAAATATTTTTAAAAAATTTACTATGGAATTTTAAAAATTAATGCAAATTTTTTATTTAAATATATAGGTAAAAATCAAAACATTATTGGAAAAATCAATAAGTAATTTTCCCTAGGGTTTATATGGTTTTTATGCACAAATGAAGTAAGTCGGGTTCACCAAATGATTTAACTATTTTAGGAATATTAGAGCCATATTCCTAATTTTGTTAAAGGTCTGAGTTGACTAAATCAATAAATAATATTACAATAAATAGAGTATTGATTTGTATAATTTATTTGACTTTTGTAGCTTTCTCAAAATAGTAATGAAAGAGGAGAAATGTAACTTAGATTAAAACTGGGTTGATACGATTGAGATAGAGGCTGACACTAACTATGTAATACTGGGACAGTGTCATGAATCTAGATATGAATTTCATTTGATGAAAGGATAAGAGAGATAAAAAATAGGACACTTTGGGGTCTTATGCTATATTTTAGGTCCCAGCACTATTGTCTAAATTAGTCATAGACATCTGAGTTTTCTTGGTTTTGTCCATTGTCCCTGTGTGAGTCTGCTTGTGAAATTTCAAACCTTGAATGTTGATGGAGCTCCTTGTAGATCTGATTCAATACCTTCATTGTGCTCGAATGAAACTTTGAGAAAGATGGGGGGTTAGTGTGTGTAAGATGCATTGAACGTGTATCCACACCCCTTATTGGGCATGTTACCTATATTCCAATACTTCAAAGAGGGATCAAGCCATATATAGTTCTCCCGCTTGATGTTCTTTGTGCAATAATGTCATATGGATGAAAAAATACTAAATATGTGCTTAAAGTGGCTAGAGACTAGAGTGAGGGTTTGAATATGTTGGTGGCTATATTGGTTGGCTGTATGTAGAGAATACAAAAATTTTACTCATTGGTTTTGATTGTATTCTTTCTTGGCTTTGTAATAATTGTCAACTCATTCTAAATCAGCTTTGAATGGGATTTTATAGATATCTATTGGTCATGGATTAAATGTATTCATACTAGGCTAACATAATGAAGAGGAAGAATCAAAAGGAAACAATCATTTGGGCTTAAAATTTTACTAGAAAAGAACATTGAAAATGGGACACCCTAGGGTTTAACACTATATTCCTACCTCAATGCTCCTGTCCTACATGCTCAGGACTTGGGTGGATGGAACTACCACAAACAATTTAGCCTAACTGATTTGGAATCAGCTCTTAGAAGTCTATGATTGACCAAGAATAAGCAAAAAGGTATCTATAAGGGTTATGAGAGCATGGAAGAGGGATTATGGGTTGGGTGTCACAATCCACACTCAAGCTACCAATTTTGACATTTTATATGACTACATAACTACTTTAACTTTAGATACAGTTATAATATTGCAAAACTATAAACCCTTTACTTTTTTTAAAGATTCTCTATTATTAATTTTTTTCCAGAAACCAAGTTTGAAAATATTAAGAATTCATAATGTCAATAGTGATATATAATATGCTAGTCACAGTTTTTCACATTATAAAAATGGATTTAGATGTCCATTTTCCACTAGACAATTAATAGTGATTATTTTTCCTATCAATGTCTTGATAAAGTTTTACGATCCTCCCCCCGGCGGAGCATCAAATTAAAAGTGGAGTTTTGCAATGCCACATTTCATCCATAATCACCTTGAACTTTGAAATAATCTTTAGCTTATCCAATGGTTTATTCTTCCTAATGGAAAACCCCTCCAAAAATTGACTATATTTTTATAGTTGAAATGATCATATAGAGGTTGTATTTTTCATGTTTATGACATTTTCCACCTCTAGAATATTAATTACTATTAAGAACCTTTAAAATGACTTCCCCCATTGTAGATGTGAATGAACTATATTTATCTTTTCCACCGCAAGTCTTAAAATTCACCCACTAATATTAGAACATGTCCATGCTACCATAGTGTATTTAAACTTATCACCAACTTTAGATGGGATTTCCCATTGAACTCTAACATTTGTAGTTTTATCCTTATGCAAGTCACCTAGTTTCATTCTCATTGACTTCTTTAGGCTCTTCCATATTTATTTAGATTATTTTGGATTTGTCAAAGATACCAATGTAATGTTTCTCAAGATAATGAAATGTTTATCTAACAATAATGATAAATTGCCATTCTTCTCTAATATTACCAGTTAATAATCTTGCACCATTGCCATTGCTTTTCAATACATAACATTTGATTTCATGTAATGAATCTTCTCTCTAGACATATCCATTGACCTCTCCCTTAGCAAATATATTGCTTATCATCCTCAACCACTAGGGCTTCATTAACATGCATCAATTCTTTATTTCCCATATGAGAGTTCATAACTTTTATTCCTCAAACAAGAAGCTCTATGAGATTTATGTGCGATCTCCATGCAAATGGTCAGATCATGAAATGGTTAGAACCATATAAATCCATGTAATAACTTCCCTAAATTACATTAAAAAATCTTCAAATCTAGTGAAAAGAAACTCAAATTGAAGGATTAAACTATATACCCTTGTCAAACAAAAGTAGACCCACAATATTTATACCTACTTGGACTCCAATAACATAGCAATCCACACCATTTTTGATTTTTAGTTAGTGTCAAGAATAAAACAACTTGATTTTAGTTTCTCAAATACATTTGTAAGGGAGTAAGTTTGTAAAAAACTTGATTTTTTTGGACTTTATGTGTCTCAGGATGAGACACCTTTTAATTTGGGGTGAGTGTTATCAAGGTATAGGGGAATAGATTTAATTATAAATTATCAAAAGAGAGAAAATTCATGTAAGATAAAAATATAAAAGTAAAAGGCATGAAGAAATCAAAGAAGCATAAAAAGAAGCCATATAGTCAAAAAAGGAGATGGAAAGCTTGTTATAACTTAGATTTACACCCTAGAGAAGTCAATTAGACCTTCTCAAATTTTGGATAACATGAAACTATCTCTGAATATAAGCAGATTTATACAAGAGATAAATCACTAGATTATGGGATAGTCATTTATCTATTTGGGATCTCATATACACTCAGATAATCACATATTGAGGGGTAAAAGGGAAGAATAAAATTGAAATTAACATACAATAATGGAGGTGATACACCAAGGATATCTCCATAAATATACTTGAACTTGCACTATAGAGGTAGATTAATAAAGCTGGTCTCAACTCAAGGTTCTTCTAGAAAAAGTGTTTCTATATGGAAGAAGATCGACATGAATTTCCAAATGTGGGTGAATATGAGGTATAAAATTAGACATAAATAATCTTGTTTATAGTTCAAATATACCTAAAAATCACTTACACTTCATCAGACCTATTAAAAGAGATATTACTTACATAATACATGCAAGAGCAAAATGGAAGCAAGGAGAAACAATCATCACTTTTCATCCAAATGGAATACTTGACATAATTAGAAAAGAATTTTAGAGATTAATCTAACTTAATAATTTTTTTCAAAGGCAAAACAAAATTTCAAACTAGTAGGTCTTTGCTATACCAATTGTGGAAGGATACAATGCCAAAATGGCTTCAATATATAGAGAAATAGGAGAAGAGAGAGAAGAGCGATGTTGGAGAGTCACAATTCCAAGTGTCAAGTATTGAAGACCAATTATAATTCAAGAGAAGGATTCAAAAAATAGATCATGATTTTATTTTGGACATGTGTCTATCTAAAACATAACATCCTCTTGAAATTGGCATAGGGGCACTTCATTGTCTTTCTTGATGAGGAGTTCACTAACTATCCATAACTTCCTTGGAAGTCATTGACACATTTGAAATAACTTGATAAGGTGTAAAATTTATTAGTGTAGGTCATTATGTACCCCTCCAATTGATAATCTTCTCCTTGGCACTTGTTAGTTACTTCCTTATAGTAATTCACTAGCCCTTTAGGACTAAACTCTTACACTTATCACTTGGGTGACTTGTACATATTGAAGTGAATTCATTGCATATATGTGAGACACATATTTAAAACATATTTTTCCTTTGGTCTATCATATAAACTTTTAGAAAAATCAAAATCACACTTCTTATCTTCAAATTGGTGGTTTCCTTGATTTTCACTACTCTATCCAGGACTGCCTACAATAATTATCTTATAATAGGAGTCTCCATACATGACTGAGGTGATAATGGGGTCTAAGGAGTTATAATACATATCCACACACATTGCACCATGGATTTCACCTATGCATTCCTTTCTACACCTTTAAATCACCTTAAATCTTTAAGAAAACACAAAATTTAACCCATCCATACAAGTGATGGTACAAAATAATTGAGTAGTAGGGAGCCTAAGATAACCCAAAGTATATCCAAATCACTTTCCAAGGTAATTTACCACTTCTATATGCATTTCTCTTCATCTTTTTCTCATCAGGCTCTTATGAGGGTTTTAGGTACTTTAGGTTCTTAAAAATGGTTCATAAAGGTTAGGACCCTAAAATTTAAACCAATACCACTAATTTTAATTAAATTATCTTCATCAACTCTTGTTAAGTTCTCAAGGCCCCATGTATCTCATCCATACAAATGTGAGTGAAATAAGTTATCTCTCAGGTAGTTGTTATGCATTTTAAACACCCTTGAGATAAATTAAGGCCAAAAATGTCCAATTTGATTTGTTATCTATAAACCAATGAGTCTCATAAATCCTCCATTCTCCCATGAAATATCTCACATTGTTTGGGGATATCACATGATCATAGCGATGAAATTATAAGCCATGAGTTTTATGTCTATTTTTAGGCCTCAAAGGCATATACTAGGTTTTCTGAGTATGTGACCACCTATGAGTGGTCATAGTTACTATAGGACCTAATAAACACTTAATCACCTCCAATTAAATCCTAAACATTATATTATAGTTCCTTAAGGCTCTGCCATTCAATATTTTCTCTCAATGCACTAGGTCTACAAGTTGCATTACTTGTGGGATGCCTTAAGTTAGTTGGCCTAATAGTAGTATTAAATGTGTACCTTACTTCACATGATATTAACTAAGTATTAGGAAGTTTATATGAGTATATGAATCACTCTTGATTATATATATGTATACTTATTTTTATTTGAGTCAACAAGCCTTTTTTAGCCTCCTAATGCCCCTTACACAAAGAATGGGCTAGGTCCGAGACATAGTAGTGAGTAATTCCACTATTATTCTAACATAAATGATACCATGGGAGTATTTTTCAACCCATTATTACCCCATATACCAATTTATAAAGTTTTATTACTCTTATATAACCCCCAACACTTAAAATTCTCAAGACTTGCCATAGGCCTGGGACTATATGCAAGGTTATGATTGACTAAGTATGAGGATTTGAAACATAGCTTGGATCAATATTTACTCTATTTTATTTACTTCTGAGAATCACATGAAGGTTTGATATTATCACTCTATTTCTTATTTATACATGGTCATATCTCTTACACCTTTGTATACTAACCAAACCTATATCCTTCATTATTTTAAGGCTAGTCTATTTTTTGAGTCAAACTATAGGTAGTCATGAGGGAAATGAAGGGATTTATGTAGGTGATGATACATGTTTGAGAATTGTGTTTCAAAATTTTGATTTCTTAAGATGTCACTAGGACCATCTCACACCTGTATGGACTCATTTTTTATTTGAGACCATACTCTTATCCCTTTATTATCAATGCACTATATGTGTACAAGTTTCATTTCCCAAGTTCATTTTGGCCTAATGATATTGTAGTTATCTAAGTATTTCTATTGGAATATTTAATAATTTTAAATCCCATTCAACCATCATTATATCTCAGCCTAACAACCACCTCTTATGTTAATATGCTACTTTTAGGCCTAAGCTACAAGAATGGAGATATTAAGCTTACATAAACCTCATAAACTTTCACCATGAGATAACACTGTGTGGAGTAGAATCCCTTTTGGGATAAACTATGTTAAAATTTCCCATTTTTCAACTTTTAAAAACTCTAATAAATTATAGGTGGCTATGGTGTTAGATATTTAACCCCATATTAGACTGTCACCCTTGAGATCTCTTCAATATAAACATTCAATAGAAAATTTGACCGACCATGCTTTGAGGGGTGACATGCCAGAAAGAATATTGAAGGAATGAAAATGAAATTGTATTTGATGATTCAAATTGGAAAGGAAGTAAACATTATAATTTAAATCCAGAAAATGACTTATCAATTCACATTACTAATGACTCTTCCTATTCTTATGAGAATGGAAATATTATTGAATAAGATGAAATGTAAGACACCTAAGATAGACACTAAGGATTAATAACTAATATCTACAATATTTTTACATCCCCCTTAATCTATAGGGGTCTTTTTTAGACCAAGAATTCCTCTAAAATTTTCAATTTTTTCTCATCCAAGCACATTTTTTAGGATGTCTACTATTTGATTTATTGTTGGTCAATGATGCAACTTGACACTTCCATCTTTCACATACTATCGAATCAAATGAAATTTCGTATTGATGTGCTTGGTTCAATTGTGAAAGACTAGTTTCTTTTCCATCTGGATTACATAAGTGTTGTCAACCATGAGAGGTGCTGATGAAACCTATTGCTTCTATAAATTTGAAAGAACCCTTCTAAGCCACCATATCCCTCTAGTAACATCTGATGTAGCCACATATTCTACTTCTACTAAAAACATTACCAGAACTGATTACTTCTTATATTTACAACTAACAACTATTGTTCCCAAATTCACTAGAAAACCTAAGGTGGAATTTCCATCTTCATGATCACCAACATAGTTAGGATCTTAATACCCAACAAGTTTGAAGTCTCATGCTTGTAGTATTTGAGCCCAAAATGTTTTGTGCCTTTGAGATATATAAGGACCCTTTTTGATACTACATAGTGACTTTCCCTAGGTTGTTGCATGAATCTTGAGAAGACACCAACTGCATATGATATATCTGGGAGAGTGGTAGTCACATAAATTAGAATTCTAATGAGCCATATGTATTTAGTGACATCAAATAAATATATTAAATCTTAGATGTCAATTTAAGATTATGTTCCATGGGCATGCTAAGAGGCTTACAATCTTCCATTCTAAACTTGCTCAGAATGCCACCAATGTACTTCTACTATGTGATGAAGAAATATTTTGGTTTTTAAATTACTTCAACACCCAAATAGTAATGAAGATAACCCAAATCAGTCATTTCAAAGCTTTTCATCAACTTTTATTTGAATTTTGTAGTGTACCATTCATTTTTCCCTGTGATGAGAAAATTGTTAACATACACCACCATAAATAAAATTGTTTTTTCAATTTTTTTGATGAAAAGAATTGCATCTTTAAAATCAAAACATTTGAAGCTAATTCTCATGAGGTTATTATCTAGTTTTTTGTACCATGCTCGAGGGGCTTATTTCAAAACATAAAGTGATTTTTCCAGTTTGCACACCTTGTGATCTTGTCCCTTTACTACAAAAGCATCAAGTTATGTCATGTACATAGTTTCCTTGAGTTATCCATTAAAAAAATGTGATTTTGGCATCCATTTTGTGAACTTTCCATATGTTGTGAGCTATCATAGCCAACATGGTCCAAATGATAGTCCATTTTCCTATAGGTGCAAAGGTTTCATTGTAGTCAATTCATTCCATTTGAGCATACCCCTTTGCGACAAGCCTTTCTTTTTACTTATCAAATAAGCCATCTACCTTGTATTTGTTGTGATAGACCCACTTACAGCCAATTAGTCTGAAACCATATGGTGGATCAACCAAATTCCAAGTCCCAATTTTTCACCAGTGAATTATACTCATCTTTCATTGCTTTTTTTGAATAGTTAATCTTATCAACTTGTTTGAATGTTTTTCTAAATCAAATGCAACATTGAGGTCCTCTTAAGAATCATCTAATGTTATTTTTCCAATCATGTCCTAAATTTCATCAATAGACTTATTTGGTTGAGATGAGATTACATGTGCACTTCAAGTGCCTATTTTCTCAAATTCAAAAGGTCTCACATCTTGTAGTATTTGAGTGGCCCACTTAGGCATATTTTTTTTGTTTTAGGTCCTTCAAGTTCATCCTTTGAAGTTCCTTCACTATCCATCCTTTGTTCTCCTAGCCTTGGTTCAATATCTGATGAAGTTTTTATTTCTCCTTTAGTAGGAATTTTAAGCTCATGTACAGGAGACAATAGCAAATCAATATATTCCAAAAAAATTATCTTACACTCATTTTTGGGAACATTCAAATCACTCTCTTTGTAAACATCAAACTTTGCATATTTGTCTAATCAACTAAATTATTGATCAATGTTCACTTTATCATTTGTAGTTTCATAAAAGATAACTTCTCATACTATACGAAACTTCTTTTATTTCTCATCGTATAGCCTAAATGCCTTGGAAGAATCAGAATATCCCAAATGGATGCATTTTTTACTCTTGTGGTCTAATTTTTTTCTCTTCTCATTTGGAATCAATGCATAACAAGTAGATTTGAAAATCCAAATATGTTGTACTAAAGGGAGGTGACCACACCACATATCATATAGAGTTTTTGATTTAAGAGCTATTGATGGTGATCTATTGTGAATGTATAATTCTATTTTAGCTACTTCAGACCAAAAGTGTAGATTTACCCCTTTGAAATAAAACATTTCACAAACTATATTCATCACAATTCTATTCATTCATTCAACTACTCCATTTTTTTGTGGAGTGTGAGTAACTATGAGATGGTGTTTGATCATATTTTTCTCATGACAAGATTCAAACTTATTCGATGTGTATTCACCACCATTATCTATCCTGAGTGTCTTGATATGGGCTTGTGCTTCATTTTTAATCATTGTTCAAAACTTTGTAAAAGTATCAAAGGCTTATAATCTCATTTTTAGAAAATATATCCATGTCATCCTATTGTAGTGATCAATGAACAACATGAAGTACTTATGACCAAAAGTGGAGAGGATTGGAAGAGAACAAAAGTATTAATGAACAAGATACAATTTTTAGTAAGATTGGAAGAGAACATAAGCCTAAATGAACAAGATGCAATTTTCTTTCTGCTTTTCACTATGACTTTAGAATTGGTTCTTTTGCATGTTTAGCCAAGATGCAAGCTTCACACTTCTCATTTGATTTTGTGAGAAATGTAGGCATGCCAAAAACACCATTATTTTAAAATACATGAATGTTATTATAGTGAGTGTGCCCAAATTGAGCATACCACAACATTTTTGGAGACATTCCATCTTCCACAACATGATCATAATTACTTTAATTTTATGTCTCACCCTTTAGTTTGAGTAATTTCCCTTCCTCATATCTCGTCAATATGACTGCATTATCACTTTTTCTATTAATTATGACATCACCATTATCTAATATAATGGAATGGCCTTGTTTCCTTATGAACACTAGGGACAATAAGTTTTTTTTAATTAAGGAAAGTAGAGAACATTATCAAGTTTGTAGTCTAGAATCCCTTGACACTTGACTTGAGTTATACCTCTTCCCTATGATTGCAAACTCGATTTATCTATGAGGTATACTAAGCCATAAATTTCTTCAATGTGCTCCTTAAATAAGTATTTTCATAAATTAATATGTTAAGTGGCACTAATATCAAGAACCCATGCATTAAACCATGAGGAACTAATCAAGACACTATTTTCTTCATCATCTATACTAGAAAACACACATTCACTGGTGAGTTGGGTTGAGTTTGACTCTTTTGACTATTTTTATGAATTTTCCTCTTTCTTTTTATGGTATGTTTTAATTTTCTCCCATGGATTCATGCATTCATGAGTCTCATGCCTACCCTTTTTTGTCACACCATTTACAATGGAGGTTTTGTTTATCATTCTATTTTGATTTTGACCACCTTGATTTTCATTTTTGCCACATTTTCCCTTATACCTTTTATTACCTTCCTTTTTAGAAGATGTGGAATTATGTGATGGTTTGGAATAATTTGTTTTGACATAACACACACTTTCACCTATTATGGTTTATGTTTTCCTTCCCAAGGCCTTTTCTCTTTCTGTCAACTTTTCAACCAACTAGTCAAATGTGAGAGACTTCGACTGGTTGCTAACTTGTAGAGACTTTAAATATGTTGAATAGTTGGGAAGAAGGGATATTATGAATAGAATCATGTATATTCCAATTTTAACATATGTTGATTCAACATCATTTTGATAACATGTATCTCTAAAGCCAATCTCATCAAATCACCATCTTTCAACTCTAAGTTGAACAATTTTAACTACAACTGAATGAATTCCAACTCTGAATGGGAATCATATAGGTCTATTAGTTTATGATATACTTCGCATGGTGTATTTCACCCTTTTATATGATAAAACATATATCCATCCACTGATGCCCTCATCAAGGCCAAAAAATTTTAGTTTTTCTACTTCCATGTCTAAATGTCCTTTGCATTCCCTATTAGTTTAGCTGGTTGTGTTTCCCCATCACAAATATTGAACCATAGATCATTGAAGATGAGTGTGTTATCCACTTGACAAGACCACTCTAGCTAGTTGTCTTTGCTAGTCAAGGTAGTTCTAATAATGGATTTGATGGAATGCATGGTTTTGAGTTTTTATTTGAGTTTTTAGAGGTTTTGAGTTTTTGTTTAATCCCAATTGGTTCCTTATCACTCCAAAATGGTGCCATTTTCTATATACACAAAGTTAGTAAAAAAGATTCTTTTTTTCATTAACATCAACTTAAAAAGAAAACCTCGTACATCAATATACTCACTTTTTCTTAATTTATGGATTTTCATTTTTAAACATACATGAGTAGCTTGCTCAAGATAATTTCAATGATAAATTGCACTAAATTTTAAATGATTTCAAATTAGATTTTTTTCAAAATTTTAAATTTAGAATTTAAAAAAGAATGAAATTTTGTCTTTTAATGAAAAAAACATATACCTCCTCCTTTTATTTTTATATGGTTGAGATTCAAATATTGGAATATAATGAAAATGTATGGAATCCTCAAAGTTCAATATTTAGTTCCATGTGGTAGCGCTCATAAATAGTTGAAACACTAATGATTTGAATGACCCCACTTGTCAATTAAGACTAAAGTTGGATGTAACAATTCATTAGTCATTAGAACACCATGTTCACAACTATTCATCAACAATACTCCAAAAAAAGAAGCATCACATAGTTAAAAATAAAAAGAGTGATTAGAAATTACATCAAATTTTTTATAAAATGATTGATTTAGTTGAAAGTGCCATAGTGTAACATACATGATGACATAGTCCATAAACAGTCAACAACAAATACCATGCAGTGATGAAGTCCTACTAATAGGTATTACACCCCATTTTTAGTTGATAAATGTCATCAAATAGAAAAGTAAAATAATCTTAATTCCAATGCAGACTAAGACAAGATGAATTCCAATGCACACTATGTCAAGTTCAAATTTATTGAAAACAAATTGTAGTATGCAAGCCGCATGACTATGGGGAAGGAGATATAATTAAAAAAAATACTCAATTTCTAATACCAATGACAAGCCAAAAATAATATTGATGGAATGACAATGAAATCATATTTCACAATTCAAATTGGAAAGGAAGCAAACATTACAATTTAAAGCCAAAAATGACTATTAAATTCACATTCCCAATGACTCTTCCTATTCCTATGGGAATGGAAAGCTTATTGAATAAGATGAAATGCAATAAACCTAATCTATATACCTATGATTAATAACTAATATTTAAAATAGTTTTACAATGGGTTGAAAATAAGTGTATTATCCTTGACCCAGAGCCACTCTCAAAAGGTTGAACTCTGTAACTATCAAAACATTTTTCTTAGTGTTCATTAGTGTTCACTTCTAACACAAGAGAATGATTCTACTTATCTTCCATGGTCACACATACCAAACTAGATTAAATTCAAAATGAAATAGATGGATATGATCTACAATTCTATATACATGACTTGGTTCACACAAGTCAATCTCCAAAGTATAACTAGATGAGAAAAACTAAGCCATTGCGATTGCATAGATGGTTTGGAGGTATAAACAATCTTAATAATTGTTCATAAATCACATACTGACAATCCTAAAAATATGACCATGAAATAGAATCTCATAAGGACCTCTAACATCCTCTAAGTGAACTCACTCAAAATCCTCTTCTCTAGTTCGTTCTAAATGAAAACTATTGACCCTTTTTGAGATGTCCAAGGGAGAAATAGGAGAGAGGAAATAGTTTTTATCAATTTTTTATCTATTAAAAACACATGAGCTTGAAAATGGTCTATGGGGATGCTGTGAAAGCTTCCTAAAGCATTCACACCTACAGACAAGTCAACCCAATCTATACAAACATTTGAAACGAAATTTTTGCAAGTGATCTTCTTCTATTTAATGTTAAACCTACAAATTTTCAATTTCAAAACTTTCTCCAATCCTTCTATGGCATAAAAAATGTTATCTTTCTTCTTGGCATTTTTCCTTTTAATGAGATTCATGTATAATTCTTTAAAATGACCAAAAAGGTGGTATAAAAGGACATTAAAAAAATGGATAAATATGACAAAGACTAAACATGTTGTACAACCTTCAAGGTATGAATTGACATAATTTAGTACCATGGTGACCATTTTAGAGCATATATTAACTTATGTAAAGTTTAAACATGTATGGGGTTAACCCAAGTTAACCTAGGGTAAAAATGTTGTCAATAAAGCTTATAAAAGTAATTTGTATGAGGAAGGTGAAAGCAGGACAATATTGAATAAAGTTTATCTTTCATGGCTTCATCTTGGTTTTAGTTTTCATTATTTATATTTTTCATATTTATAATCAATACTAATTAATCTTATTTAAATATGTTTTATTGTTTCCTTCTTTGATCTGGGCAATAATTCAAGCGATAATTCGGGTGATGGGTCCACCCCAATTGATGACAGAACTTTCAGGAGCCATAACTTTTGTACCGTAGTTCAAATTGACTCACCATTTAAACCATTAGAAAGATAAGAATGAGGAGAATATGGTGAGATGGCATGTATATCTACTTTATGGATTTTTATCTACAAAAAATCCAATGGAAGTGACCCAAATTTCAATTTTAGTAGTGCAGTCTAGAAATAGTAAGTTTCTAAAAATAGTAATTTCTTGAATTCTATATTATTCTAAATCATGGAATTCAAACCACTTAATCTCCCTTGATATTGGTGACCTTACACATCTTAATAACACCTTAAAAACATGTATAAATTAATATGTAACCCAAAATGGAAATCAAACATCTCTTCTCAAAGATAGGCATATGTTTGGGTCTGCAAATTTGATCAATAAAACATCTCTTCTCAAAGATAACATTATTTGACTTGTGTTTTTCTTATTTATTGAATTATCTTTCAACAAAATCTTTTAAGTTTGGGATTAGTGGTATCAAATCGGTTTGTCATTAGAGTGTATGATCCTAAGGATGAGGTTAGATTACAGGAAGGTTGGGTGGAAAATAGAATCAATAGACTATCCACCTATTCACTCCAAATGACATCAAATGGTAGACAAAATTGAGACATCCAATCCTTTCAATGAAATGGTGAATGAATCTGTCCAATAGCAACAAGCATAGATGCTACAACAATTTGTTCAAATTCTCCAACAAATCTCAATGGGAAATTTTGGCTCCTCATCTACACCCTCACATCCTTTCAGTGCCCCAACACCCTTCAAAGTTTAGGGGAATTTTGATATCCCTACATTTGAAGGCAAAATCAATGCTGATACATTAGAAAATTGGTTGGATCAATTGTCATCTTATTTTTTTGTAAATAAATTCATTGATAAAGAGAATATCACTTTTGCTCTTTTGAAAGCATCATTGCCAATCAAAAATTGGTGGGAAGTGTACAAAAAGAGATTCAGTGTAGATGATATTGGCCTTGAGGTATAACCTACCTTGGATGATTACATAAAATATGTAAAGGAAGAATACTACCCCATTGGAGCATATGATGATCTGTATATAGAGTGGAAACAACTTCACCAAGGTAAGGAATAGTTTGTTTAGGATTACACTGACATTTTTCATTCTCTATCTGTGAGATTGGGCATCCAAGAAAGTGAGAAACACAAGGTTCTAAAATATTATGGTGGACTACAATGGTACATATGGGGAGAAATGGAACTCTTCAATTTGAAAACCATCAGTGAGGCATAAAAGTTCATAGTGAAGATTGAGCAAAAGCATGGAAGAATGAATATGAAGAGTCAGCCTTCAAAATGGAAAAGTGACAAAGAAGGTCAAACATGAGGCTAAAATTGAAATCAAAAGGAAGGAAAGACTGGGAAGTGGTGTGATTATCACAAATATAGAACTCACTCCAAAGAAGAATGTCAAGCCATCAAGTCCCTGCTTTTTAAGTCATAATCCTCAACATCCACTATTCTGCCTCATACAGACCTTGAAGTTGAAGAGGTTGAAGAAGAGATTATAGATGTTGATCTCAAAGCCATTATTGCTTCATCACAGATCCATGAGGAGAGGCTAGATGACAAGGAAAGGTTGTTTCACTCTAAATTATGGGTGAAAGGTAAGCCTTTGCATTTCATTCTTGATAGTGGAAGTCAAAATAATTTAATGTCTACTAATTTTGTCAAAAGCCTAAATATATCCATGAAGCCTCACCCAAAGACATACAATATTGGATGGTTAAGTCCAAGGGAAAACCTATGTGTCACCCACCAATGTCTTCTCTCATATGTAATAAAACCTTGCCAAAATGAGGTCTTATGTGATGTGGTCAATCTAGATGTTTGTGATGTATTGTTTGGTCAGCCATTCATGTATGATCAACATGGCATATATGAATCAAGAATTTGAAGGATCATTATCACTCTTGGAACATGGCACTACAGGGTACCAGAGGTACCACCTTCTACATCTATCTCTCTGATTAGTGCCAAGAAATTTGTTCTCATGGTGGTCAAGCCATAAGAATCCAAAAGCGTTGATGTTGTAGCCTTGATTATACAAAAAACACAACAATAGAAGCAAATAGATACCAAGATGAAGAAGTTCATAGTGTTCCATCCATAGACTAATGGTCAGATAGAAATGGTGAACAATCAAGCCCTGCATAGTTCCATAAAGCATAGTCCATTCCAAGTATGCATTAGGAATCAAATCAAAATAAAACTACCACACATGATGAAAAATCTTGATGTAATGGGTATCATTGCCTCTCAAAGAGGGATGAATGATCCAGGTAATAATTTAGGTGACAATTCAGGGGATGGGTCCACCCCAATTGATGATGGAACTTCTTGGAGCCATAACTTTTGCACCGTAGCTCCAATTGACTCCCTATTTGAACCGTTGGAAAGATAAGAATGAGGATAATTTTGAACCCCAAAAAACCCAATGGAAGTGCCCCAAATTTAAATTTTAGTAGTGCAGTCTAAAAATAATAAGTTTTTAAAAATAATAATTCCTCAAATTCTATATTATTGTAAATCATGGAAGTCAAACCACTTAATCTCCCTCAAGATTGGTGAGCTTCCAAATCATCCTCCCACCTTAAAAACATGTATAAATTAAGATGTAACTTGAAATGGAAATCAGACATCTCTTCTCAGAGATAAGCATATGTTTAGGTTTGTAAATTTGATCAATAAAACATCTCTTCTTAGAGATAACATTATTTGAATTGTGTTTTTCTTGTTTATTGAATTATCTTTCAACCAAAGATTTCAAGTTTTAGATTATTATTTCGACTAAACTAAAATAATTAGATGTGGTAGCAACCCACATAAGCATGAGAAGTCATCACCATGAGCCAAAGCATGGCGATCATAAAAAAGATCCAGAGTGAAGTCTATTCATGAGTCAACTAATGGAATGTTTTATCCAGACAAGGCCAAGTTAAACTGAAGGGGAAAATATATTTTGGAGCATGCCATCTATAATCTGAACTATGAAAAATTGGAGAAGGAGCAGTTCATGGTAAAGGCAAGACAATAGCCATTGTTAGAGCTTGAACAAAAAATTCATCTTCTATGCTAAAACAAAAGACATGAAGAGTTTTAATAGTCAATGTATAAGTTATTAATGCACCCAAATCAATCGATTCATGAATCAACTTCAAAACTAGGTGATTGGAAGCTTACTTCAAGCTAGTTCATAGGAAGCTAACTAAAATCTATGTCTATTTTCCATTCAACAAAACCAAAGAAGATTGGGCCAGCTTGATAACTTGAGTTTAATATTTTGACTGAGACTTATTTTTTTCATAGAGTAACATAAGTTATTGGTAGTATAAAGTAAGGGAGTGTTGTAATATGTGTCATAGCCATGTCTACTCTAGCCGATTAACTACATATTACAACTATCTACACCAAATGCCAAGAAGTATTCAAATTAGATTGTCCAACCTGCTAGCCAAATCAAAGTTTGATTATCTAATATGATAGTTACACAATGCAACCATTATTGAATAATTTTATTTCTAATAGTTGTCTTAGAATATTAGGTGCAGTATTTGTTGAAATCTACTTGTAATAATGATCCATAAACTCTACACTGTTACCTTGCGTAAATAGTTTACAATGGATACTTTTGTCACACTCAATTTCCAAAAATAATCGAAGGAAACAAATCAAAATTTGACCTTTTAAATATGCATTTATCAGGGTTGATCAAAATGGATTTTAAAATAGAATGAATTAAAAGTCAAATTCATTCATTATCCATTTAACCATCTCTGAACCTAAAGTATATTAAAATCTCTATTTAATTATCATAATTAATTAATTTTTCATCCATAATTATTATTAACTAAATAAAATTTAGAAAATAATGCAAAAATAGACAACTCATGACAATAAGGTTGATAACAGAGTTCACTCGCTACTCAAGCTATGTCTCTGGGATTTTTTAGAGCATGAAATGATCCATTTCCATGAATTAAAAGTACATGGAAAAATATTAAAATTTTAAAATGGATACTCTAATATTGAATACAACTCAACAACAAACCTTTGAAAATTTTTAGTATCCATAGACGAACTTTCCACCTTCTTGTTGCAAAGGCAATCTCACATTCCTGAAGTTCTCCATCAAAATTATCTCTTTGAGTATTTAAAAAGTGGATAAAACAAACTCAAATCAATAAAATCTACATATGGATGAAACCTTCTTGGAGTCTAAAACAACTCTCTAGTTTACTCCAAAGTTTTAAAATTCGTCTAAGTCTTTCAAAACTTAGGATATATGTTGACTAGTCTATATATTAGCCATTACACAATCTACAAAGATTCACTTTGAGGTATTAAAAATGGAATAAACTGATCTAAAATCTAGATACTCAGCATATGGTTGGAAGCATATCAAAGTCTATAACAGTTCACTAGTTTACTCTGAAGCCTAGAAATCTAAGTCCTCAAAACTGATGAAGAGTGTCAACTGGTATCTATTTGCCTTGGCTCCTCAACTGAAACTTGTTGTGAACAAATCTTATAATGTTGCAAAAAAATTTCACAACTTTATTATAGGATTAATCCTATCGAAGAGATACTCTCAAACCAAAAAACCTAAAGCTTGAGGCCTTTTACAAAATGTCTTTATGACTCTATCAACCCTTATGTGCTTCACTTTATTCACCAAAGCATATATTGATTAACTTTACTTCGAAACCCAATGATTTGAAATAATACCTTGATCACTTTATATAGTGATCTCAACTATGGGAATGATGGTGGGAGGCATTATCCTTTTGCCAAAAAAAAATGGTTCAAAACATATGGCTTTGGCTTAATCCATTTTCCCCATGGCTTAGCTTAGTTTCTTTTTTAATCCAAAAACCCACGACATATCCTTATCCCACATAGATGGGATATAAATCAATTAATAATTAAATAATTCATGTCCCATATAGCATACAATGAATTTGCATAGGCATTTGACATATGACTCAAGCTTGGGCTTGGATGTGGCATTGCATGATGATTCCGTGTTGGCATCATGCCTCCTGTGCTAAGTTTGGGAATCCATTGGCGATCTATGTTTTGTCTTGTACTCAGGTTTGGACATGGCATTTGGTGGGTACATCATGGTACTTAAAGTTTTTGGTTTATGTTTGTTGAACATGGTCCATTGTGCTAGTGTGGCATCCAAGTTAACACAATCGTGGTAGATTTTGAACCCAGACCATGTTGGTTAAAATTGGGTTATTGATTCAAACCTGATCCAAGCTTAGTAGTGGGTAATCTGACTCAATCCAACACCATAAAATGTCAAAGATGAAGGATGAAAATTAAACCCAATTTTTTTATATGAACTTTTTGCCACATGTCACCTCGTGATTGGTTCATGTTTCTATCATGTCATCACTTTGACCAAGTTTGACTGGTCATAAATTTTGCATACAAACTCAAATTTGGTCGATTCAAAATTCATGAAAAATATTTTAATGAGCTCTACATCATGGAACCATATTTTAAATGTTCCATGATGGTAAATTTTTCTAGTTGACTAGCTTTGACTACTTGTTGACCTATTTTGCTAGAACTTTGATCATCTATACAAGGAGCATATGAGCTCTATTTCCAAAGTTATACATACCATCATAAAGATCTTGATAGGATCTTCATAATGGTATAGGATTTGGTCTAATATGGGACCTTTATTGAATTGACCTCCAAATCAATCCTCCTTAGTAGGAGCTTTTGGTCCACCAAAAGCTAGTACTTAACTAAAATTCTAGTTAGTTCTGAAGATACTCCGATGGGTCTTGTCAATTTACTCAATTTTTATAACTATGCCTAAAATTCTTAGAAAAACCAACTAATCACATCTTCTGAAATCCCTCTACTACTACACAACCATAAATAGCCTCTACATAGAACTAAGATGTGATGACTTCCTCTACTGCATGGCTTCACAAGAGCCTCCACATAGATAATCCTAGTGATATTTTAAAAAATACTACATTGTTCTTTGAAACACATTAAAGCACAAAACTTGGATCATATCATATGAAAAAATTTGATTCATAACTCAAATTGTAAAGGCCTAATACTAAGGCATGAGTTATATTGAATCTTGTAACTACCAATAAAGATCACAACATCTATGAACTATCTGCCCACTATCACATCTTGTAAGTGGTGAACTGCCAAACACTATAAAAATCACCAATGAAATTTCAAGACAAGTTTGTTAATGTAATCAAAATACATTAATTAATGTGACCATGTTGCAATACACTGCATAGACATGGGTCTTATAATGCTAAACCACTATGAAAATAACAAATAGTGTATAATGTCTATCATTTTAGACATTGCCCAATAGGGTCTCATAAATGCATCCAAACACACACATGCCACAAATAAATTCATCCTAAAATAATAGTTATTCTAAAACAAGTATTGCAAGAAAATTGAATCCCACCCAACAACCTATATACTATTATCAATCCCCAAGCTGATCAATGAGTTAAATTCCTTAACAATTCAATAGGAAATTTATAAAGCTAACACTAAATATTCTAAACTAGATCTTTTTAAAACATAAGTGAAAGAATTAAAAACTTCACATGATGAACCTATAATAGCTCCAAAAAAACATATATCAAAGTGTGGGTATATGTCCTTTGTCAACATATAACAACGATCCTAAAATTGCTTTGCAACATAAATGCATTATCCATCCACTAATCATGACAACATGAAATTAAGAAATTGTTTACTAACCCTCTTTATAAGATTCTCCTTTTTAAGGTGTTTATTTTTCTTAGTGGATTTATTGGCATATGTATGGGTTGATTGAACAAAAAATTCATTAATTGCCTTATCAATAGATTTATAAGCCATCTTCTTCTTACCATTAGCAGGATGGTGGGATGGTCAAAGTTTCCAACACTTCTCAACCTGATGTCCACTCACGTGAAAATGAGTACAAACATCCCTCTTCTTAGGTGAGGTCACTTATTTTCCATTTCTCACTTTCCCAATATGAGAATGGTCTTTAACACATACAAGTTATTTTAGTAAAGCTTGTCTTTTCCAATAATATGTGGCACAATGGTTATTCAATCGATAAAATGTACAAGGAAAAGAATGCAACATCTTCTAACTATTAAACCAAATTTCTTAAATGGTATAAGTGAATCATAAGTGTTAGAATATACATTCTTATTGATGCCTTTTCTAGTGTAAGAACAAAGAGGTGGAATCTCAATACCTCTTTTACCTAATTTCTTACACCACTCCTCATTCCTTCGTAGGGAGGAATTCTACTCTGCTAGTGGCCTTAGATATTAGCTATCAGAATCCTATCCTATTTCATTAATGGAGGAACTCTTTCCAACATCCACTTTCTCTCTAGCATAACCGAATCCTATGTGACAAGATCTATGCTCTATTGGGTTAGCAATACCTTGGCCATTCTTTCCATGGCCCCTTCCATCAAATCATGTTGTTAATAATAGTTTAGATCCAATGACCTTATTATGTTTTTCATAACTACCAAAACTAACATTTGAAACTGAATGAAAATAATTAATAGATGAATAAATTATAGTGCACTCATCATTCATAGTGCTTACATCTGTAGTGGAAGGTAATTGGTAAAGACTGTGTCTTTTTCCACTATGCATCTATAGCAAGAGATCATCCTTGTCTTGTAACTCAGATTTCAAGCAAGCAATTTACTCATCTAAGTAGTGAAACTAAGATCTAAGGAAAGCATTCTCTTCTTGGATCTGTTGGTTAATCACATGAAGCTCATCAAGCCTCTCTCTTTTCAAGGATTTTCTCATGGCTTCCTATTTCCTATAAAAAAACCTAATCCCACAAACTGTACACTACAAATGGAATATCAACAAGGCAAAAAAGTCTACAATACTACTATAAATCCATACAATCAGAATCTAACCCAGCACACTAATTGCTCTAATACCAAACTTGATCCATAAACTCTACATTATTATCATGCACAAATAGTTTACAGTGGATACTTTTTTCACACTCAATTTATTGAAATACTCAAAGGAAATGAATTAAAATTTGACCTTTTAAAAATGTGTTTATCAGGATTGATCAAAATGGATTTTAAAATAGAATGAATTAAAAGTCACAAATTCATTCATTATCCATTCAACCATCTCTGAACCTAAAGTATATTAAAATCTTCATTTAATTTTTGTAACTAATTAATTTTGCATCCAAAAATGATTATTAACTAAATCAAATATGGAAAACAATGCAAAAATAGGAAACTTATGACAATAAGGTTGATAATAGAGTTCACCCACTGCTCAGGCTGTCTCTAGGCTCACTTAGAACACAAACTAATCCATTTCCATGAATTACAATTACATGGCCAAATTTTAAAATTTTCAAATTAACACTCAAAGATTGAATACAACTCATAAATATATCTTCAATAAAAATTGGTATCCATGGATGAACTTTCCACCTTCATGTCGCAAAGGTAATCTCACGTTCATGAAGTTATCCATCAAAATTATCTATTCAAGGCTTTAAAAAGTGGCTAAAAGAAACTCAAATCAAGAAAATACACATACATATGGTACCATTTTAGAGTCTATAACAACTCTCTAGTTTACTCCAATGTCTGAAAATCTCTCTAAGTCCTTCAAAACTTTAGGATATATGTAGATTGGTCTCTATATTGGCCATTACACAATCTATACACAATCTAAAAAACTTCACTTTGAGGAATTAAAAAAAATGATCAAAGGACCTCAAATTAAGACACTTAGAATATGTATGGAACCATCTCAAAGTCTAGAACATTTCACTAGTTTACTCTGAAGCCTATAAATCACTCTAAGTGCCTCAAAACTAAGGAAGAGTGATAGTTGGTCTCTATTTGCCTTGGCTCCTTAGTTGAAACTTGTCATGAATAAAGCTTATAATGTTGTGGAAAATTCTCACAACTTTATCCCAGGCTAAATCTTGTCAAATAGATACTCTCAAACCAAAAAACTCAAAGCTTGAGGCCTTTTACAAAATCTCTTTATGATTCTATCAACCCTTATGTGCTTCACTTTATTCACCAAAGCATATATTGCCTAACTTTGTTTCAAAACTTGTTTCTTTGAAATAATGTATTGAGAACTTTATATAGTCCTCTTGAATGTAGGTGTGATGGTGTGAGGTATTATCCTTTTTCCAAAAATTTCCCATTTGAAACCTATAACTTTGGCTTAATCCATTATCCCCATAGCTTAGCTTAGTTTTTTTTTTAATATCCAAAATCCCACTATATATCCTTATCCAACATGGATAGGATATAAATCAATTAAGCCTTCAAAAATGCATGTCTCATGTAGTAGATAATTCCTTTGCATAGGCATTTGACATATGACTTGAGCTTGGGCTTATATGTGGCATGGCATGATGATTATGTGTTGGCATTGTGCCTCATGTACTATGTTTGGGGATATGTGTTCCATCATGTGCTTAGGTTTGGACATGGCATTTTGTTGGCATGTCATGGTACTTAGACTTCATGGTGGATGTTTTTTGAACACGTTCCATTCGAATTCATGGTGGATGTGTTAATGAGCTCGGTAGTGGGTAATTCGAATCGATCCAACACCATACACTGTCAAAGATGAAGGATGAAAACCAAACCCAATTTTTTTACATGAACTCGCTACCTTGTGTCACTTCATGATTGGTTCACATTTTTTCCATGTCATCACTTTGGCCAAGTTTGATCATAAATTTGATTGGTCATAACTTACACATATGGACTCAGATTTGGTCCATTCAAAATGCATCAAAAATATTGAGATGAGAGTCACATCATGGAACTAGATTTGAAATGTTTCATGATTTTCAATTTTTCTAGTTGACCAACTTTGACTCCTTATTGACCTATTTTGACCAAAAATTTGATAGGTTGTATAAGGATCAATGAGTTCCATTTCCAAAGTTTTGCATACCATAGAGAAGTTCTTGATAGGATGTTCATAATGGCATATGCTTTGGTCTAATATAGGACCTTTGATAATTTGACCCTCAAATAAAATAAAATCCTTCTATATAGTTTGGTATAGCCATATATTAACCATGTGTAGTCAATCATACTTGTTTATGATTTTATTCTTGTGTATTTGTTTGTGAAAAAACCTATATTAATAGAGGTTATTTTTATTGTGTTAAGCATGCACTAAGTGCATCCTAGCCACAATTGGCAAGGTGAATGTATTAGCCTCAGAATGGCCATTAAATCTTTAAGTGTATTTATAATCTAAGTATTTGATGTGTGAGTTTTAGTTGTTTGTTTTTATAATAGAAATTATATTATTTTATTCAAATCCATTTATTTTATATTACTATACTTTGTGTTTGTTGAAAGTAATTTTTAGCCTATTAGTTGTTATCAAAAAGGATAAGAAATTGTATAGTAAATCATATTTATATATATGTCATTCAAGTATATGTTAGATGTAAAACTTTGAAATTGATTGTAATTATTTCAAAAATGTAACATTATAAATATAGTAACTATAATAATGGATGAATACATATAGTTTTTAGGTGACCGTATGATTGTGACTACATTCTAGAAGTGGATATTAGATAAAATTAGGCTCATGATTTGTTCTATTTAGGAACTATACTTGTATGTGCACATTGTCTATTTTATTGACTGGGTCGATATTATTGGTTAGTACAACCTTGTGCTAGTCAATATTGACCTATGAGTAAAAGATGGATGATGACCATATGGTCACCTTTACCTACCTTTATATGCTTTGTATGTGTTATCCAAAGTCTTGATAATGAGTAAAGTTCAACAAATAAATTTTCTTTACCTTAAAATACTTGGTGTGCTTGTGAATGCTATAAACCTCTAAAAATCTAAAAACTTTAAGGGGATGAATTGACCTAATCGCACCCATTTGATGATTTATTACTACCTACATATTTGATATTATAAAGAGGAAACTAAAGACACTAATAATTCTCCCACCTAATGTGGTTATGAAATTGTGCTTATTTACTCTATGAATGAAACTAATTATTTTCCTTTGATACTTGATAATGTTTACTCTTATATTGCTTTAGTATGCTTCAAACTTGGTTTGTGACTACTTATAGTGATATATTCAAAATTTGGGATGAACATGACAAAGTTTATCCATGTTGATTAGTATATAGATGTGTACCTAATAAGCTCAAAGTCCATTTTGAATTACACTTTTATTTGTTTATATATGAGTCCAATTGGATAATTTAACACATTGTATAAACCTAAATAAAATAGGTTGATCATAAGCAAATGTTTGATTATTAAAAAGTATCCATTTCTAAGAGAGGGTTGGTTTTGACCAATTCAAGTCATCAAATTTCAATACTAAAAAAACCAACCTATGTATAGGTGGTTTGAATTAAAGGTTTAGATATGTTTGTGTAGGATATTTAATGGGTTTGAAATAAAAAATGAGGTTGTTAGTGTAGGCTTTCTTCCTACTTACAATTTTACCTATAAAGTCATTATACTATGTGCTTAGGGTTGTTAAGGTCATTAGGGTAAAATAATTTTAATGTATTTTATAATAATGAGTTGAGTTGTTACCTTTTTGGTGACCTAATATCTCACTATATAATTTACCTCCTTTGTATTTTTCGGCTAATTAGTTAATGAAGTTTTTTATGCATTTGATGTAATTTTATTGTGGAAATTTTTCTCTCATCCACTCTTAGGCTTTTCATGTAATCATGGACATTTAGAGATATTGGATTAATCTGAACTTGTGTTAGATATCTGATTTGGTGACCACTTTGCCATTTCTAAAATTCTTGATGAGATGTTCCTTGCATGCATTCTTACTAGATTTCTTGATATTTCAACATTTTAATAGGTTAGATAGGATTTCATGGAAATTCATGAAAACTTTATTTTTGGAGCATCAAATATAAAAATATATAGTGCCATCAAATTTAGAAGGTGTCAAAACCCTAATATTGACTATACACATGACCTAGTTTCATATTAATCAATTTCAACAATTTTAGAGGGTTTCAGGGCTTTTTCAGCTATTTCATGTAAATTTGTATAGTCATATTCTCAAAGGGAAAATCATTTTATAATTTTTTTACTTTTTATATATCCTTGGTGGGTCTTTATATTTTTTTACAAGGTTGTACTAGTTTTAATGTTTTTATGACTTGACAGAAATCTCACACCTCCTTGCACATGCTAAAATATTCAACTATAGTAGTAGTCCTCATCCCTAAGATCAGGCCTCTTATCTACATCCATAATTGATAATCCTAACATGTTGAGACTTATAAATTCATTTATAGTAAAAAATTCTAACATCATGGATTTTAGCTACACCTTTATCCCACAAGTCTAATGTAAGGACTTTAAATTGCATCCATAGTCAAAAACCTTGACATCGAGAATTTTGACTACACACAGTCTAAAATTTCAATGTTAGAACATTCGATTGCATCCATAGTTTAGAACCATGACATCATGATTTTTGGGTGCACACGGTGTCTACAATCTTGCTTGTAAGAAGGGTTGAGAATCTCAGCAACTATACAAACCTCGACTACTTCCACTCCCCAAAATTATGTTGCAGGAACTTTCTTAACCTCTGGCACTAAGAGAACTATCCAAACCTCCAACACTATGGGAACCACAAGAAGTTTCATCAAGTATAAAGTAGGTAAAAGTTTGACAATGGTCTAGATGATGTCAAATTTAATGTCATGAAGTGCAATGTTGGGATTAGAATTGGGATACTAAAATTGAAGAGTATAATTGAGGGACATGTGTCCAACCTGCACTATTTTGTATTTTTCATATATTTTTTATGTATTCAACTTTTGGGAATAGTGAAAGGCTAGAATATGAAGAGAAAACACTTTGTAAAATTCTATATATAGTTCTTAATTATATTTGAATATAGTTATCATGTGATAGAGATAAAAAAAACATTTTGAAATGATTTTCCTATATATCTTTTATTGTTGTTTTGTGTGTAGTAAATACTCTATTTTTTTAATCTATTAATCATATGAGTTTATGTTGACTATTCAAATTCTATTAAGTCTACATTATTTGCATAATTTTGTGTGTTTCCTATTAATGAATATATTTAATTTTGAAATATCATCTCTTTTTTAATTTTATTACCTCTTGCATAAGTTATACCTGTATTAGCATGTTCTGAAGGGATTTCAAAGAACCTCTACTAACAGTGGTGTGGTGAGTATAGAACCTTTTTAGTGAAACATGTTGAGATGGTTACTAGGGAAAAGAGTTATGTAAATATGGTTATATGAGACAATTTGGAATTTTTCAAAAGAAGTGAGGATAATTGGGAAGGATATAAAATAAGTGATTTAAGAGTGTATTTACAAACAAACTTATGAAATCTTCTTATGCAATTTGCCTAAGATATTAGCTATGTGGTTATGTATATTGGAGTATTACTATTTTTAATCGATAAGGATGGAATTCATAACTTTGTTAGGAAACAAGTTAGATATCTTGTAAAATCTACATACTAATTAGACCCATGCAGTAGACTATTGGGTCAAGAATACCATAGACATCTATATTGAAATATTTTTTGTGTATGTATATTTGGATTTTGAAGTTGTACGTGACCTATTTTTTAGAGGGCTCTAAAGAAATTTCCTACAATGACTTCCTACTTTGATTAAGATGTTGGTTATAGAAAACTCCATGGTGCCTACACCTACCAACATGGATTAATTGCTTCAGATGCCATGGGGGTGGATGTGATATAGGAGTGGTTGATTCAGATTTGAGAAGAAGAACTCAAACTTGAACCAAGAATATGGAAGACATAGGGACCCAGAGTGAGAAGAAAATTTTTGTATTGGAAATAGAACTATGATAACAAAAAAGATGGAATAAATCAAATAATGTTTATTTAAGTGTGAATAGGAGTAGAGGTAAAGTAAAATATTCTGAGGAGAGGGGATCCTAGAGAGAGGCAACACAAGATTATATAAGTAGAGAAGGTGGAGAGTATGCACAGAAGTGAAGAGAAAGGCCTTAGAAAGAAGAGGAAAGGAATGAGAATAGTAAGGATATGGATTAGAGTGAAGAGGAAGAGGAAATTAGGATAAAAATATAACATTAGAAGATAGGAATGGATCATAATTAAGAGGAAGGATATTTTTAAACCAAGGAAGGAATATTCTTGGGAAGAAGTTATACAAATGCATAGAGGAATCACATGTTCAAGATTGTAGTTAGAATAATTTGAAGATAGAGATCATTCATTTCAAGAGTATGTATCCCCCAAGTCCAATTTGTCATTAGATAGAAGAAAACAAAGTGTAGAGGAAGGGATGGGTGGAGGTTGGTTTGAATCATTTACAAATAAATTTGGTAAACTTAGTGAGTTAACTAAAAATTCAATAGATAAGAAGAGTCTAAAAGAATTTAGATTCATCTTTGAACCTATTTTTAACACATCTCTAAAAACTAGTGTGTAAAATCTTGAAGTAGCATTTAGCAGTGTGAAACAACCTATAGTCACAGTTACTAATGTGCAAAAACCTATAGTCATAATTCTTATTGTGAAAAAGACAATATTAGCAATTAAAAGTGCACCAAATATGGAATTGAATGTAGACATGTTTATTTCTGACACAATACTATGGGCCTATAGACCCTGAGAAATACTTGTTAACCTATGACATGAAATGGTAGGTTAAGGGAGTAACCACTAAAGATGTAACGAAATACAAACTCATAGGATCCTTAGCAGGTTGAGTCTTGGAGTTAATTTGTAAAATGGATGTTAATACCCTAACTCTTCAACAAGTTAAATGTGAACTAATTACATAATTTAAAATGAAAAAGTGTGTGAGTTAAACAATTCAATATCTAAAGGAAATTAACCAATGAAGCAAAGAATTAATATGGGAATATGATTTTAGATTATTAGACATGATGAAAAATATTGAATTTATCATGGAGGATAAGGACAAGGTTACTTGGTTTATATAAGGGCTGAAACATAGAATCAAATTTGCCATTTCATAGTACCAGTTCAAAACTAAGGATAATGCTCGTGTAGATACTCTGTAAGTCTGAAAATAGAGGAATATGGAGACACTTTAGTAACTAAATCCAAAGTTGAGGCAAAATAGATGTTTTCCTCAAAAATATGGATGAGATGCATGAAACTAATATAAAAAAATTAGGCTTATGGTGTATGGAGTGTGGTCAAGAAGGGCATCATATAAATGATTAGCCTAAACTCAAAATAGAGTTTTGGAAAATATGTAGAGCAGTAGGACATACAACATCAAAGTGTCATATATTACGATAATATATTCAAAAATCTTAGAGTTTGTATTTTAACTTTTGTAAATTGACCAATCATGATGAGAGGATTTGTTGAGCCTTACAAGAGATTAAAGAAGATATAACCAAAAATGTCTTAATAATTTTAACACATCATTTGCCTACTATGAAGTAGGTAATCCTAGGTCCAGAGGTTAAAATGACCAGTGTGACACAAGGTAATTTAGGGTGGATGCGTTTGTCACCTCAATATCAACCCTAGTATCTATCTAGATAGACATTGTCATCTCCATAATATCAGTGTCAGTAGAACAATGTGAGTCCTTAACATCAACAATCAATCTATGCTCCAATATCACCTGAAAGGCAATATGATGAATATGGTGCACAACAAACACAACAAGGGGGATTTGATGGGCAAACGTTTCATGGTTGGGGATTCCAATAGAATAAAGGAGGGTACCAAGAGAGATACAAATGGGGTCATGAAAATGACAATTGAAAAGCTTTCCATCACATTTAGTGTTATTTTTGTGGTGAGTATAATCATTTTGCATGAAATTAACCCACTAATCCATAGAGATAGATGTAAAAAATCTATTTTAAAATTGAATGACAACATCAGACCAAGGATTGTCTAGTATTAAAAAATAAAGAAAATAAAATCATGTAAATAATGTAAATATGGTAAATGCACAACCTAAGTAAAATACATTCATGCAAATAGTCTCTAAACAACATCACACATAGTAAGGGTTACCTCTATTAGAAATGCCACAATATCATGGAATTAGGAAAGTTAAAATGGAGAAATATATTAATCTAACTATAGAAAAATTAAAAATGTATCAATCTTCATAGGTCCTTCAGGACATACAAAAATAGAGTGCATTGGAAAGAGATGCCACAACCATTGACACACAAATGTATGGTCAGATTGTGTAGATTATGAGACATGAATGTGTTGTGAATTATCTAACATATTTTTTGAAACTAATTATTAGTCTATGTATTACAGAGATCTCACAGAAAATTACAAAACTTTTACATAGTCTTATGGAGTGTGCACAATGAGGAAAACAACATACTGATAAGGTGGTATAGTATGTCAATACTAATAGACTTGGGGATGTTGACTCATGTATGGACATTTAACTCATAGAATATGAGATACCTAATTTAGTATTTTTTTTTTGGATTACTATCAACATGATTCATAGATATACTTGGGAGGCTCTTGGTAAGCCAACCTTGAATTATAGTCCTGCTACTCTTGGTCTTATAGATTATATAAGAGTAGATTTAATTGGTCACCTAGAAGATGTGGAGATTAAATTCTATAACTTGATTTTTTTAGAAGATTTTGAGCTCATCAATATGAAAATAACTGAGACCCATTATATTATCTTTATTAGTAAGAAATGGGCTTATGGTGTCCAAATTACTATTAACATAGTATACAATCAATTTGAGGAACACTAGGGGATAAGATCCTTATCATCCCACAAATAAATCATTATAAAATCCTTACGTTATTACAATAGAATTTTATTCGCATTATGTATATGGGGATAGCAATTGGTTCAAAGTAAGTATAGATATAAAGCAAAATGCTTTGCAAATTGTAAACATTAATTTTTAGACCACAACTTGAGAAACACATAGACTCATAGATAATAGAGCAACTGGTCTACAATAAAATTCTAAAAAAGTATCGAGCTCTTCATTTTCAAATGGAAAGATGTACCTCTCCATTTTTCTAATTTCCAACTAATTCAGAGGTAGATTTACTATATAATACAAGTGAAAAAAATAATGGATTACAAATAACCTATTCTAGAAGGTGTCCTACCTTGTGAATTATCATATTCACCAAGTGGTGACTCAGACACACATATGTTGAATCGGGATAGATGAGATCATGAGGTACAACCTTTGTAAATGGTTTTCAATATAGATCACCAATTGCCTTAATATTTTATGATAGAGGACCTTAATAAATTTATCTTCAGAATGGATCTCCATGTACCTAATATAGATTAGAGAGTAAGCACACTTAGTTATGCTTTAAAGGAATTACTAAAACATGGTGGGTAGTTCATAGAAAAATAGAGTTACCATAGTAATAAGTATATGAATTTTTATCAGCACAATTTCAATTACCACACATTGTTAAATGAGAGTGGTTATTATTTCAAGGACAATATCTATGATTACATATTAATAAATTCATAGACATATGGTTTTCATAGGGGGTTGAGACAAGATATTTGGTGCATGTTTTTAGTGTTATTCTATCACCACTTCTAACTATGTGGTATATGAATCAAGAGCACATGAGGAACACTAAACATTGGGCACATGTATAGTAGTATTTTATCTAAACTTTTATTCTTAAATATGAAAATATAATAGTATATAATGTGATACAAAACTTGAAACCTTTTTTATTTTATGGGCAATTAGAATACTTAGGAATTGAGACAGACTTATCATCACACTGAGAAGCAACCTACGATCTGAATGTTGAAATTGAAAACTCTAAGGTTAGTAAACAAAAGCAACCTATTCTTAAACCTTATAATATAATTACATACAACTTGATAGAATATAGTGATAGTTATGATGACCTGGGTTTACAAGGATTATTTGAAATAGAGAAAGAAGTAGAGCCAACAAGATTTCAAAGCACATAACAAGAGGAGGAAGAAAGACTATGAAATATAAACATTATGAAATTAGAAGGAGAAAAAACTCTATAAGATCCATACATAGTGGATATAAAACATTATATCAAGAACCAATGAAGAATATTGAGGAAAATATTAGAACAGAGTACGTGTCCAAAAATGTGACTTAGGGATATTAATAGAATCAAAATCAAACTTTAGAAGCATTGTATCTACTAAGAGATTATCAGGTTGACTTTCTAACTAAGTTTGTAGAATTCAAATGTGTACATACATCATTGGGGGAGATGCACATTAAATTGAAAGAGTGTGTTAGGCCCATTAAAAAGCATCCATATGGATTGAATCCCAACATAAGGATGAAAGTAAAGGTTGAGTTGGTTCACATGCATGAAGCAGGGATTATCTATCCAATAGAGAAGGTATATTGGGTGAGTCCCATAGTAGTACAGTTGAAGAAGACTAGTGAGATTTGGGTATGTGCGTATTATCATGCATTAAATGGTTCTTTCATTAATGATCCATTTCCCATAACATTCATATATGAGGTCCTTTAATCATTTTCACTCTATGATATATATTATTTCACATATGGATTTAGTGGGTGCCATCAAATTTTGATTGCGTAGGAAGACCAAGATAAAAAAACTTTTGCAATAGAATGGGGTTTGTTTGCATACAAGGTAATGTCCTTTGGTCTCATTAAAGTTTTAATAGTTTTCTCTATAGATGTGGTAACTACATGTAAATATTTTATTCATGATTTTATAGAAGTCTATTTGGATGATTGGGTTGTCTTCTCTATATTCAAAGATCAGTTTTCTAAGCTACATCTAATACTAGAATAGTGTTGATCCATGTGCATTGCATTGAATCTTAATAAATTCTTATTTTTCATACCTTTCAATGTTTTATTCGGTCACCTCATATGAAATAATAGAATTATAGTTGATCCAGTGAATATTGTAGTTATAGTGGGGATGCCACCTCCAACTAGTTCAACAGAAGTGTGAACCTTTCTAAATCATACAAGATATTATCTAAAGTTCCTTAAACGATACACAACCATATATGTGCTATTGGAAAAGTTAATATGCAAAAATACAAAGTTCAAATAGACACATGAGTGTCAAACTACTTTTATTGAGCTCAAGCAAAGGTTAGTAACAACTCCTATCTTAGTACTTCTATATTAGAATAAGCCATTCCATGTACCTATGAATACATTAGATACCATACTAAGAGTTGTGTTAGCAAAACTAGGGGATGGTGGGTTAGATTATCCTATACACTTCACAAATAAGAAATTATTGATGGAATATAAAATATATATGAACATCGAGAGAGAAGTCTTAGAAATGGTGTTTGATCTACATAAATTTTGGCATTATAATTTGACCACACCATTTGAGTTATTTTACAAATCACCAAGCCTTGCGATACCTAGTGAACAAGCTTATGTTGGATGAAAGGATCTCAAAGTGGATGATACTTTTTAAAGAATTATAATTGATAAATACTATCAAGATAGGAAGAGATAATGTGGAAATTGATCATTTGAATAGGCTCAATAATGGAGAAGAATTAAAAAAATAAAGATGAATCCCCAAATATGCACTTGTGTAGAGCTTCTACGATCCCTAAGAACAAGGGGAACATTTCAAACTTCCAAGAATAAGGAATTTTCCCTATACACTATCTTGAAAGAGATAAGAAACAAATGGTGACACAAGCCATTCTTTATAGCCTCATCAATGGATTCTTGTATAATATCAAAAAGGATGGTGTGTTTCACAAAGTAGCCTTAGAACATGAGTGACCGTAACTTATTCATGAAGCATATCAAGGAATAAAAAGAGACCATTTTATAGGAGAATAAAGTATGAGGAAGATACTAAAAAATGGACTTTGGTGGTTGAGTTTGTTTCAATATGTACATAGGGTGGCAAAACATTGTGATGTTTGCCAAATAATGTGGAAAATGAATCATTGAGATTAGATTCTTTTAGTTCTAATTCTAGTAGAGAAACCTTTTGAAAAATGACGCATTGATTTTCTAATACCTATAACTCCTCCAGTTAAACACGGTCATGAGAGATACATCATTACTATGACAAACTATTTCACAAAGTGGGTTGAAGCTCTTACAAAACCAAGCTATGGTGTGAAAGATGTCGTAAAATTTTGCATGAAAACATCATAACAAGGTTTGGATGTCTAATTAGGTTGGCCATAAATAGAGACAAAAATCTAGAATCTCACTAAAGATTTCATGATATCACACCTTAAAATCATGGCTTATCATCTTCCGACCAATAGATAAGCTAAAGATTCAAAAAAAGTATTAAGTAAAATGGTGACAAAGATATGCAATGTTCAAAGGGATGATTGGGAGGATTACATTCATAAAATTATTTGGGCATACCACATAAATTATAAACAAGCAATAGCCTTCACTCTTTTTTAGTTAGTTTATGGTCTTTAGGTAGTTATGCCTATCGAATACATTATTTCTAGTCTACATATTGTAATGATTATGAGGTTGGTTGATTAGGACTTGTTAAAAGATAGACTTATAGATTTGGTCAAGATGGAGAAAAAGAGAATAGTGGACACATGATATTAATAAGTTGAGTCAAAAAGTGTGGCATAATTGTGACTTGTGATCTAAGCAATTTTATCTAGAATAGGCGGTATTACCATATGACATCATATTTAAAGCATTTATAGAATAGGTGTAAATTAGATGGAAGGAACCCTATATCATAGATGACATTTCACAATAGTGTAAAATTATTTTGAAATATCTATAGGGAACCATTATACCATGACATTTAAATGGTTTTAGGCTTAAGCCTTGCCATTATTAATCTCTATCACTCGTAATTGACAAAGAGAGAGGGTGCTGAGTTAGTTAGATTTTTTTTATTAATGTTTTTTTGGTTTTTAGGGTTAGTGTGTTTATACAGTGCGATGATTGCATCATAACACATTGTAATAAAGATTACATAATCAAAATCATAGAGTGTGTTCAATTTAAAGACTCATTCTAAAGGAAAGTCAATTACTGAGAGGAACATAGTGGTCATTGATTGAGTCTAGGAATAAGGTACCAACAAGATAGGTATGGTAAAATATGGTTAGAAGTCATTCAAAATCCTTAATGATGGAAAACTTGGGAGATTGCATCTTTCCAAAAGTGGATCACATGGTAGAATGATAATATGGGCCATAAAATAAATTAGAGATATGAAATGATGGTAGATCACATCAGATAAATGCTAACAAATGGATGAAATAATTTAGACACATAATGGTAAAAATCATATCAAATAATAGTTGGTTGACATTAAGTTTGTAAGTAACCTTATGTGCAACCAACTCAACACATTTAAACTATTCACTTAGATGGATTTGCATGACAAAAACTACATGACAAAGCACATGGACAAAATAAAGACATTACAAACTTCTAGAAACAAGTGAACTTTGTGGCTACATTCAAATAATCTATTTGTCCACTGATTTCTCACTAGTGCTAGACCAATTGAAAAAAGTATTCAAATCCATCCACAACAACAAAATGGATAATGTATAATTATTGATCCCTCTAGCTAATGTATAGGAGGAAATCAAAATTATTGTAGGGCTTACGTAAACCATATATTATGATGCAAATCCTTTCACTTTATTCATATGATATAATGTACTCTACTTTCCCTTGACAAACAAGATGTAACATAAGTAGGAATGATGGTACTTTATCATCCTCTATGAGGCTTAGATGTTGAACGAATGATCAAACTACCTACTTATGGGAATTTGGATGAGTCAATGCTTTCCTTGGTAACTAGGTACAATTAAGGAGCCATTAATATATCTCAATATGTCATAATTTGGGTCAACCTTCAGACCATGGCAAGAGCAACAGGCCTCTTAGCTTGTAGTAAATCCCTCCTACCTTACAAATCTATAGGTCTACCTATCCACTTCAACACCAAAGAGAAATATATAATGGTTGAAATGGGAAATCCCATTGATATTGTGGAATATGTTTTAGTGTGCATTCTTTTTGAATGCATCACTAAGTAGTTATGATAGATAACCAAACATGCAAAGCTAGTAACCAAAGGCATTGTCGACATTGTATATCATATGATATGACTACAGTAAGAATTTAATTAGTCTAATGTTTTGTTCTTATAAATCATAACAAAAATTGAGAATATTCTTGATGGAATAACATAGCCATTCAAGTATTAATTTATAGTCTTACTCCTTTATTTCACACAATGGAAGTTCCCAGATAGACCAGTCAACCAAGTTAGGAATTTTTGGCTTACTACTATATTCACCAACATTACATGGATTAGAATAGGTTGATATTATAATAAATTGAGAAGATTCAATGCATAGTGGATATAAATCCAAACCATGTCATTTCACACCTCAAAGTACCTCTAAATGTTATCTATTACTTGGATAGCATGTGTCAGTCACTAAGTTGTAAAATAATATTTAGATTAAAGTGCATGAGATTCCAAAGGAAACCAAAAATCCACTACCATTATTCATAACTATGTTGGATGCATAGGTGTAAGTTATTTGGTATAAAACCCTAGCTATGGGGTTGGTACAACCTATGCATTCCATGCATCCAAGGGTGCAACAACCAATGGTGCCATAACTATAAGCCCAACCTCAAGATTAGGCTCAACCATAGGCACCACCACAACTAATGGTAGCCCCATCATAGTATAATAAAGGAAAGAGGAAGGAACCAGTGTAGCGAGTTTAACCACCACCACCTAAGGAGAGGACATGTCAAACAAAGTCCTAGTTACATAATATACATTTTTTAAAGATAGTGTTTGAGTGCGACTTGGTAGAGCTAGGGATTGGATAATAGGAAGTTTTGTAGTCCATGTTCATAGACATCATTAATTATGTTTATGAATGATAATAGAAAAAATAATTATTCTTTTGAAAAGCAGTGCACACCTAAAAGGTGTAAAATTAAGTAAAATAAGATCTATGGGTTTATATCACTCAACCTCCCTCTTTTATCATTTTTGATACTGTAGGTCAAGAAGTAGCCTAGTAATGGTTGAAAGCATAAATTTTACAAGAATATCCATCTATAGGATCCTCTAATACACATGAAGTATATCTAGTGAAACAATAAAGTCCACCTCCTTTCATGCTACTTAGACCTCAGACCCATCTAAAGCTAGGATGTCCCAAAAAAATTAAGATAGGATGGTGTATTTTGGAGAACTAATACAATAAAGTGGCACACAAAAATTATAATAAACATAGCCATTGTCTCAAGTCCAGGTTGTAAAGAGGAAAAAGAAGGCCCTCACTCATCTACTAACTTTTAGAAAGAAGACCAATGCATGAGAGGTAATTTTGTGGATTCATCCTCTTCAAAAGAATCACAATTAGTTACCATGATGGACTCACTAAATCCCTTGGAGGATCCATAATAAAGTAGTTTACCACATCCTGAACCTCAAAAATAAGTTACACAATAGAAAGAAGATGCATAAAAGGCACACAAGGAGGCTAAAAGAAAGGATACATAAGAGAAGAAGAAAATAAAGAAAGAGGCAAAGTGCAAGGATATGTGTGAAGATGAGCATCACAAATAAGAAGATGTAGAGGAGGAACATAGGCAAAAAATCTAAAGAAATAGAGGTTCAAAATAAAAGAGCTGAAGAAGTAGAGGCTAAAAAGAAAAAAAAAAAAAAGAAGTAAAGGCTCAAAAGAAAAGAGATGAAGAATTAGAGGCTAAGAAGAAAGAAGCATGAGAAGTTACAAAGAAACACTAAGAATCTCAAGCTGGGAAATAAAGAAAGAGGAATCAATGACACATGCAAAGGATTAGGATGAGCAAAAGGATAGAGAGGCTTTATGCATCAAATAAGGGAAAACTAAGTGAGAGGCCAAAGAGAGTGAATCCAAATATAAAGTAGATCAAATGATCCAAAACTTAGAAGTTTGGACTGAAAGATATTTCAAGAACATGAAAATAACACGGTAACAATGATTTCTCTAAGAAGAGATGTTTTATTACTTAAGATTGAAAATACAAACATATGCTTATCTCTAGGAAGAGATGTATAATTTCCTTTTTGGGTTACATCTTTATTTATACATATTTTCAAGGTAGGAGGAGGATGTGGAAGGTCACCAATATCAAGGGATATTAAGTGGTTTGATTTCCATGATTTACAAAAATATAGAATTCGAGGAATTATTATTTTTAGAAACTTACTATTTTTAGACTACACTACTAAAATTAAAATTTAGGGCACTTCTATTGGGTTTTTAAGGACCAAAACCCACAGAGAAAAGATCTATGCCATCTCACTATGTTTTCCTCGTTCTTATCTTTCCAATGGTTCAAATGGGGAGTCAATCAGAGCAATGGTGCAAAATTTATAGCTCCCAAAAGTTGCATCATCAATTGGGGTAGAACTATCACCTAAATTGTTGCCCAGATCATCAACATTTCAAGGCCAAAGCTGATGAAGAAAGAAATGTAAAGACTGAATGAAAATCCAAGGTTAAGGCTGAAGTAGAATCCAAATCCATGGTTGATGTTGATGCTAAGGCTAAGGCTAAAGCTGAAGCCAAAGATGGAGTTAAGGCACAAGAAAAAGCTAAGAAGAAATCAGAGAATATAGTATAAAAAAATGCTATTCAAAAATTAGTAGCGCATCAAACAACCTCTACAATTTTAGGCATAAAAGCTACTAAGATAGGTTCATAACAGGAAGCATTTTAGTGAAGACCTTAAATAACTAGCCAGTGGTTATGGGATTTTCCCACTTAATCAACTTAGTGTAAAACTTTTTGTCTTACATTAGTATAGTTTAAAATGACCCTTTAAACAACTTCCATGTCATCCATGGCTCTCACTATGACTGGGCATGAAACATATGTAGATGTTTCCCATTTGCCACTAACCAAACAAATTGAAGGAACAACTACTTTCTAGGAATTAATAATGTAAAACACTTTGACCTTAAAGCAATAAGTTCTAAAAATGAGAGATGATAATACAGACTTGCAAAGTTTTGATTCACCAATGTGTGTTAGATCATCAACAATAACTACCTTACATTAGTCACTCAAGTCTTGGGTGACCAAGTCATGTCTAGATAAAATTAGTTTTAAGCTCTATTGGCACAACTAACAAAATAATGGATGGCTACACAAAAATTGCAATCACTTCGATCTAAAGGGTAGAATATCAAATCACAAGTGGAGGAAATCTATGAGCTCCTAGAAGAATATGAACAAGTTCTGGATATAGTTGCACATCATGCCAAAAAAATCACATTAAATATGTTGAATTGGAAGCAACATCTTACTCATTCCTTATCCATGCTAAGCTGAAGTATGACAAGGTAGAAAAATACAAATCTATCATGGATGATCACATAGTTATGTCTAAAATAACAAGAAACACCCTCAATAAATTACTTGTTTTAAGGGATAATGACATATAAAAAATGTAAACCTGGTATAATGACACTCTGTATAGTTTATTTACTGGCATTCAAGCATAGAGGCATGTAGATTGATTAGAGGAGTTATCTCAAGACATCTAGATCACATTTTAAAATGCTAAAACACTCATTACTATTAAAAAATATGAATATATTCAAAACCTAATGTTGATTCAAGTCTCATTGTGCATATTGCTCATTATAGTGTTGGAAGTGTTGACTAGCTGGAAAATGCTAAAGAAAGATTTGACCTAGTTTGACACTTCCATTGCATAGCTGGTGGATAAACCTCAATTCATTCTTCCATAATAGATGCAAAAAATACTTCAATAAAAGAATATTTCCATGAGTTTGCAACCAGCCATTCAAAAGCTATAACATCCTCCACCAATAGATTCAACATAACCATCATATCAACTTATTGTGCAGCCAACCAAAAGCATATCACCACCTATTTAATAGGTAATTAACACTTACAATTTTATATTTTCACAAGTTTTGCATGTTTTTTTTATGATGGCCTTACACATTAAAAATAAGTCTAGGCTACATGAAAACCCATAAAGGGTGGCCACTTTGTTAGGCTAGTCTATTGAAAACCTATAAGGGTGGTAAATTAGTATACTACTTAGTTGACACTCTGAAAGGGTGGCTAAGTAATGCACAAAGAGTGAAAACTAGTAAACGTCATCTATAACAATAATCATAACTCTTGTTTATCGTTCACTTCTTTAGCTCAACCATTTAGATCAGGATACCTTGCTATAAATTCATCATAGAATGAGACAATTGTTCAAGTCTAGGAAAGTGTTGCGAGTAGAAATAGGCTAATAAAAAAAAGAGTATAATCAAGGGACATGTGTGTGACATGTAGTATTTTATCTTTTGTATATCTTGTTATATGTATTTGGCCTTTGTAAACATGGTAATAGACTAGAGAATGCAAAGAGTCCTTCCTTTTGGGCATAGTGGAAAGATGGATTATGAAGAGACAACACTTTATAAAACCCTATATATAGTGCTCAATTGTATTTTAATATGGTTTAGATGTGATATAGATTAATACAATCATTTTGAAATGGTTTTCCTATTATCATTATTTTGTGCGTAGTATGTACTCTATTTATTTTAATTTGTTAATCATATGAGTTTATGTCTATTATTTAGATTCTATAAAGTTTACATTCTTTGTGTTTCCTATTAATGAATATATTCAATTTGAATTATCATCTACTATTTACTTTTATTATTTCTTGTGCAAGCTATCCCTATATTAGCATGTTCTGAAAGGTTTTTTAGGAACCTCTACCAAGATGCAACACTATTCATTTGGAAAATGGGTGCATTTTTAGGATTATGTCATTCCCACATCATTCACATCAATTAAAGTGGGAAGGGGAGCACTCACAAAAGGTCTTATCCCCCTGGTCATATGATGTGGTCACATGGAGGGGGCTTTAATCTTGATTCCTTCTAGCGGAGGATTAAATTTAGCACCCAACCTATTTTCAAGTCGACCTAAATATTTTCAATTTTTTAAATTTATGTTGGGTGTAGATTTTATATGTGAGCTCAAATTTCCAAATGGCTATAACTTTTGATCGGTAATTCCTTTTAGAGTGTTGTATTCTTCAAAAGTTCCTAATTTTTTGTGCTCTATGCATTGGTGACCTTTTGGGCCCACTACATCTCCCTTGAAACTAAAAAGTATACACTCTTGGATGCACTATAAGTTGAACACTTTGTCCTTCCAATTCTTTTATACTTACACACAAATTTCTCAAGACACATTCTTGATTGTGTTCGACGTTTATACGAGTGTGCTTGTATTTTCAACTTTAGGAAGGGTCACTCGGATAGTTCCAAGGGGGTACTATGTGGTGCTATGATTTTTTTTGGTGCATTTCTTCATTGATTTCTGTAACAGTGTTTCCTTCTAAACTATGGATTCAAGTCAAATAAGTCCTCTCTCACCATTAAATTGTTTCAGAAGTTATGTCTATTGGTATTTTATTGTCTTGATAGTAATCAAGTTTATTAAGTTCACCCAAGTTTGACATGCTTTTAGAGTGAAATTTTTATTCTGGATATGGAAATAAAGGAACTCCGGCCAATTCTCTAATATTTTTGTTGATATTCACTTCTCTATATATAGTAAGGCTATGGTTATTTCTAATGTGCTTCTGCAGATTGAAGTTTAAACTAAAAAAAATTCCATGTACCTTAATTACCTACAATGTCTACTTCATCATTCGGGTGATGCCATGTACAATTTTGATTACGTGCCACATTCCCTACCATGGAATTTGCCACCAAGAAGTAATAATGGTCTCTTGCGAGGTGATTTTCTTCACAAGTAGTCTCATTGGCATTCTCGCAACCATGCTCTTGGTTCTCCATAATGACGTTTCTCTTCTCCCCCAGCCCCACATGAAGGTTGGGGTTTTCCACTGTCTCATTCTTTATTGGTTCAAGGGTGGGGCTCTCGTTCCTTATAAGCCAACACAGATAGATTTTTCTACCTAGAGGCTCTTAGGATGGCTAGTAGCCACCTCTGATCAAAGGCTTTCCTAAGCTAGCTTTAACTATTTCACCCCATCATCCAAACCAAAATATTTAAACTCAAGAGAATGGTGATCACTACAATTCCGATCTGTTTGGGACCCTATCATTTAAAAGAAGGATCTTTCAAGTTCCAATTAAAATTATCCACATGATCAAAGCCCCTCCTCAACATGCCTATTTGCTACTACTACTAAATTTCCCTTTTCGATATGCTAGAACTTTCTTATGCTTGACTTAGTGGTCTATTGGTTTTACTTCCCAACTTAGCCTAATTGTGTTTTTTTTTTTTTTTTGGTATGCTTGGCCTAGTTTGACATTATGACATGCTTCCGAAAAACCCGATTAGACACGTTACATCCCATGGGAGTGACATTCCAACCCAACGATCCACATTTGTGAATAATATGCAGTCCCTTCTCGTTATCGACGTAACCGAATCTGCAGATGTACGCTTACTTCGACTTTAGTCTGAAAGCTGCCATGTTTATCATACATGTTGCTTGTTTAGTCTGAAAGTTCCCATGTTTAAAAGCAACGTGCAGATAACCTAACATGCAGATAGCACAGACGAAGACAGCTAACATTATTTTCAAATCCTTCAATGCTGGTTTTATATATAATTCTTAATGTTTCCTTCTGTAATTTGTCCTAGGCAAACATTGTAATGTTTATTACATTAATCAGGAACTGTCCGAGCATTTGGATGGCAATGTTGTAATGATCTGCTGTGTTGGATGCTTTGTTAAGGTCACTATCGGATCTTTAGCGGGCATTATAAATTATAATGACATCTAAGGCTTCGCATGGAGTTAAAATTTTGTTAGTTTAAATATATGCATCGTACGATTCTAATTATTTCAGCTTGTTAGGTAAAGGTAAACGATACATTTTGGAAGGCATTATTGATGGCAGTACAATCGGGACCATATACATAATTAATGGGTGGCAACTGCATTATGTCCTACGTTCTCAATGCCACATCAAGTATAGATAACATTTTGGGTGCAAATTATCAGGTAATCTGGTTACACATAATTAGCCAGCTTTTCAATCAAAATTATTTTGTGAAGATAACATAGTGCCTATCATTTGAAATATTTTTACTGGTTCGGAAAAGGGAAAAATAATTTGGAAGGTATTATTAATGGTACTATAAGCGAGATCATATGTATAATTAATAGGTGGCAACTACATAATGTGCTTGGTTTCTCAATGGCACCTTAATTTCAGGGGCCAATAATAATTTAATATGGTTATACATAATATAGTCCTTACTATTTGAAATATTTTCATTGGTTAAGAAACAGAAAAAATAATTTGTAAGACATTGTTAATGTCAATATTATCAAGGCCATATAAATAATTAATTGGTAGCAATTACATTATAGGTTTCCAACAGAGTGACTAGAGATATAAAATATTGGGTGTCAATGATCATGTAATATGATTACACGTATAATTAGTTAGCTCTTCAATCAAAATTATCTTGTTCAGATCATAATCCCATTATTTCAAATTTAACTTGAAATAATTATTATATATTTACCTTTGTAAAATGGCATACAAATGCTAAACAAAAATGATTGCATACAATCCCTTCGCTGCTAGATATCTACACTAAAATTCTATAATGATTTGTTTTGGAAAAATTTCGCTACAAATATGAATATTTATTTTTAAAATTAAAAACGTGTCAGTATTGAACAAAGACATTTGAAATTAAAATACCATAAACGCATTCTCAAAAATCCAAACAGACAAAATATTTTAGTTAATATTTTTATTATAATAAAATAGACAAAATCTTTCAATTAATGTTTTTATTATGATAAATTAGTTCTAGTAAAATGCATTTATTATAATAGTTTATGAGTCATTGTCAACTCCTACACCTTTTATGTGAACATCCATATTCAAACAATAGTCTATTTTAAATTTATCTAAAAACATAAAAATAAAAATTCTAATTTTAAAGTAAATTAATATAATCAAGTGTCATTTTATCGATTTTTTCTTCTAAAAATATAGACTGAACATGAGTAATTTAATTTATATCCATGGCATTATGGCATCGTTATATTATTCTATAAAAATAAATTAAAATATTACATTCAATAAAATTTATCTAATATTATCATTCTTGATGTTGAGTGGACTAACAATTTGACCTTAGAGTTCAAAAATTAAAATTTTACAATGATTTTATTGAAGATATCTACAAAATTTTCTTACATGTTATATACTTAAATTCTACCTCCTTTTTTTGAACCGGATCTCGAATAAAGTGGAGCTTCAAATACAAACATTTTGACCTCCTATGATGGAGTAAATTATTGACCACTTGATAGCACTTACATTCTATGTAAGTTATTTTTATTTCTCTCCAATTTCTTCTTAAACTTCTCAAAACCATAATACCTATGTACCTGATGAAGTAACCATAATATATTATGCTTTTTTAGAAGAAAGAGTTATTGAAATTTGCTTGTAACCAAACCCAAACCAAGATAACTTTTTTAATTTTTTTTTCTACATGTTGAATTATGATCTTCTAAACTACATATTAAATTAAAATCACTAAAAGAAATAATTTTAAATTTTATAATGATATAATAATGAATACCAATTTTGATAGCACCTTTCACATACCTCAATAACCTCTAATTTATTTTATATGAATCTTGATCAACTCAAATATATACCTTGAAACAAAAGAGATTAAATAATAAATGTCTATAGTTTATGTTATATGAATCTTGGTCAACTCAAATATATACCTTGAAACAAGAGAGATTGAATAATAAATGTCCATGTTTATGTGAGTTAGAAATATTAAGCTTCCAAAAATAATTCTATAAGTTTTCCAATCAATTGTTTAAGCACCATATTATCTACATAACATAAATCCATGAATAATTGGAGAAGAGACTAGTGTACGATCAACCACGCCAAATATATTGTGCATAATTTGTTTTAAAAATGAAGATTTCATCCTTGCTTTGATGAACCTCCATTATTAATAAGTATTGTATGAGACCTAAATATTTAATTATAAATTCAATAACCATATAAATTTTAAATTCGCCATACATCTTACTACTTCTTCCCATATACATCAAATCATCAACATAAAAAAATAATATATATGTATGTATGTATACATAAATACATACATATATACATGCATATCATTACCTTCTTGATTATAGTAAAGATTAAGCTCACTCTTTCTTCTCTTGAAACTATTTTACTGAAAATATCCATCAATTTAGACATACAATGCTCTTGGAGCTTTCTTGAGGCCATGCAAAGCCTTATTCAAATTTTAGACTTCATATTATGTACCATGTACTAAAAAGCTTGTGGTTTATGTACATAAAATTTATCCTCTATGTATCCTTTCAAGAATTTTTTTGTTCACAACCACATGTTGTATGCTCCATTTATTTTGAGACTCCTAGTAAAATTACCATTATAATGGTCTCTTATCTTACCACTGGTGTAAATATCTCTTCATAATATATGCCATATCAATGGCTGAAGGATTTTATAACTAGGCATGTCATGTGTCTTTCAACACTACCATAATTAATGTACGTATAATTTTAGACCCATTTCATACTAATACACTTTTTTCATGTAGAAGTTATATTATCTTCCATGTATAATTAATATGAATGTTATCTATTTATTCTTCCATTTATTACACACAAAAATCATTAATACATGCATCTTCAAAACATGATAGTTAAAAATTAGTTTTTCTAAATAAATTATGATTTACCATCTCACTGCTTAGACCTTATTCATGTAGCATTTAGTTTGTCTACTCCCATAGTAAATTTAACTCAAACTTCTTACTATTCTTAAATAAATTGGAATTGAAATTGGACTTACACTTGAAATACAAGAAATAGATGAGGGGATGTTAGGTGGACTTGTAACACTTTGAAGTGAAAAAATAATGGTTTTTTAAATCATAAATATCATCACGATACCAACATGACAAATATATTTATACATGTCAATGTGGACTTTATATTTGTCATGACCACAAAATCCTCGTTCACAAAAAATAAAATTTGTTGAAATAACAATGTTTTCATTGAGAGGATAATAAAACCTATAAGATTTGATTTGTTCATTTTACTAAATAAAAATACAAGACTCACTCTTTTGATCTAGTTTATTTATTTTATTATTATCTAAATTAACATAGGATAAGCATTATAAAAATTTAAAATATTTGGCATTATACTTCTTTTCATATCATGCTTCATATGGAGTCAATTTTTAAAGTGCACTTGTGGGAATTCAACTAAGAATATATACTATTGTAGAAACTATAATAGCCCAAAAAAATTCACAATCACTTTATTTATAATATGTTCCTTGTCATTTCAACTGTTGTAAGTTTCTTCATTTAAACTATCCCATTTTGTTTACCAGTGTAAGGACTTTTAAGTTTACTTTTAATGCCATTCAAACAATAATAAACCATAAAATATTTTGAATAAAATTGACCTCCACAATCATTCCTTAAGAATATAATTATGTAATCATTTTCATTATTTAAGAGGGGTTTAATCCTCATAAAATGTATGAGATATTTCAATTTTTGATTCAAAAAATAAATCCAACACTTCCATGAGTGATCATTGATAAATGTGAAATAATTTTATTAGCTTATTGATACTTTTTTTCATAAGATAAAAATATCAGAGTGAGCCAACTGAATTTGATGATGATCCCTCTATGCACTAACTTTAGAAATGTTTATCTTGGATGGTTGTATTTATCACAACCATCGAAATCCTCTTTTTTCTCTTCAACCTTTAACAAACCATATATCAATTCTTTTGATGTTGGAAAATTTAAATTTATAAAATTTAAGTTTCAATACATAAGATGCCATAATAAACTATTATCTTTATATACCATATCGGTATGTCTATTTTTATGTTCTCAAAATTTTAATGGAAATGTCCTTTCCTTGTACATATGTACAATTTTAACAACCTTTACAAGATATGGTGTTTCCAAAGTCCATGAAGTAAAAGATACATATTTATGGTTAAACTATGTAAAATATATTTAAATAAACATTTCAAATCACACTCCATGATCTATCATCATGATTATAAAATGATAATATTATATTGTATATCCAATTTGATATTTATAAATGTTAGAAATGATGTGTTGTGTAGTCAAGAAAGTGAATAAATGGAAAAAATAATAATTAGGTAGCTTGAATAAATCTCTATTTTTAAGGAAATAAAACTAGAAAAAAACATTAATTTTATATTTTAATAGTTGAAAAAAAAATTAAAACCTCTAATAATGATAGTAAAATTTTGTTAAAAAGTGGTCAAGTCAACTTTAGCAAAACATTCCTTCAAAACTCATCGTCATATTTGCACTAGTAATACCAAAGTGTTATCTATAGATGATCACTTATTTGATCTTCATCTAAGAGAAGTAATAAATTTGAAAGTATGATAAAAACTTAAACATGGATGGACATCTATAATTAAAACAATTGGGGTCGATCATTAATTTACTTAAAAATGATGATTTGAATACAAGTTTCTTTGCTTGTGTGATCCATTAGGTTCTCCAATAGATTTTTGTTTTCTTGATTCTTAGTTCATCTTAGTTCATATCCATTTTAACTTTCATTTACATTTTCCTCTTGCTTTTGTATTTGTCAATGTTATTTTTTTCTATATAACCATTTCTTCCCTTTCCCTTTCTAAAATTTAAAAAATAAATAACTAAATGTAATCCATTTTCATTAATTATCTTAGAAGTTCTTATTATTGTATGAAAAAATCACAATAATTTAAATTTATTAGCCTCTTTTTTTATTAATATTTGAATAAAAATAAAAATAAAAATAAAAATAAAATAATTTCCTAATTACAAGTTTAACTAACTTTTGATATCATTCTTTAAGGTTTTGATTTCAAGTTTTTTAAATATTAAAAATTATAATTATTTGATTTTTTGTTTTCTCTCCTAATAAAATATATTTATTCAATTTACCTCATTTAATTAATTTTTACCATTTTTACTTTCCTAACTACCTAACTACATAATACTTCATTGCTAACATCTATAAATAAAAACTTGGGTTTGCAATCTAATCTTAATATTCTCTCATCCTAATGATGGTTCAAGGAATGTGATTTAAAAAAATTATTTATAAAAAAATTATGTGGTTTAGAAAGAAATATTTGTCTTTTAACAACCTTATTTTATTATTTCTTGTCATATATTGTACATTACTTATTATAAAACATAACCTTATTTTTTTCACAAAGGGATCTACCACTCAACAAATTAATTTTTAACTTTGGATTGTAATAAATATCATTGACTGTAATGAAATTAATTATATGTTCACATAGTATAATAATATATCATATAAATGAGATCAGAGATAATAAATCCATATAGTAATTGATACAAGAGCAAAATGCTTGATAAATATAACTAAGCCACTCTGAGGGGAAATATACACAATAATGCAATAAGAGTAAAATTCACACTATTATCCTAAATGATTGACCACTACCTCATATCTATACTCTACTTATTTTTAGTTATTCCATATGAAAAATGTACTATAAACATCGAGAAATGAAATAAGATAATATGAAACTATGTAAGCCACAAGTCAACCACAAATATCCCTAGATGTACTATAGGTTAAAAAATTTCCTCAATGTTGAATCAAGAAAAAATTGATTTATAGGAATGTTTCAGCCTCTAATGCTGCATCTTTTGAATGCATATTATTCCATCTGATCAAATACTCCTTAATCACTATGGTCTATAACTACTTAGTGCACATGTGAATTATCTCTTCAAGATCTAGAATGACTCAGCCTTCTTCAACCAATTCAGTTAACATATTATGAGTATAAAATTTATGTCCAATTACCTTCTTCAAGAAAGATACATGGAATATTGGATGTATGTGAGTAGATGAGAGTAATTCTAGCTTATAGGCCACACTACCAATTTTACACAAGATTTGACAAGAGTCACAATACTTAGGGGATGAATTTTTATCTCTTTTTTTTAATTTAGAGACATTTGATTATAAGGATGAAAAATCACAAAGACTCAATTACCTATGTCATAATGTCACCCACTACGGTGTTGATCTACTTTATTCTTAATTCTATCATGTCCCATTGCAAAATTCTCTCACAAACTAATGAGTATCTTATGTTGATGGTGAATGTGTTCCTCAACAATTCAAACCTCATGATGCATCATCAAGGGTGAAGTGATGGATGATAGGTGATACCCATACAATGCCACAAAGGGAGACATTTTTAAAGAAGTGTGAAAAGAAGTGTTATACCACCATTCAATAAGTGGCATCTAGTGAAATCATTTATCATATTTTTTGGAAATAAAACAACAAATATATCCTTATATACATTTTTCAACTACCTCTATTTTTCCATTAGATTGAGTAGGATAGGATGAGCTATGAGCTAACTGGGTGCCCAAACATGCAAATAGTCCAATCCAAACATTACTAGTAAATATGGGATCTTGATCATTTACGATGATATTTAGAGTACCATGTAATTTTTGAATGGTATTGAGAAAAGAAAAATCTATTATAAGAGCAATAAATGACTATGATAAGGAACAAAAATGAGCATGTTTGTTGAGTTGATCCACAACTACAATGATAACAGTTTTACCCTTAGATTTTGGTAACTCAATAATGAAATTAATGGAAACCTCCTCTGAATGTTGGCTAGGGATGGATGAAGGATGAAAAAGACTAGGGGTTTTAATAGTTTCTCCTTTGTTTTATTAATATTGCATGCATTATAGCACATAATTCTAAACATCCTCCTTGAGTCCTTCCCAAATAAAATCTTGCCTGATTAGATGATATGTTTTCAAAAATCCTAAGTGACCTCTCAATGGAGATGCATGAAGTTACTGAAGGACTTTATATTTAAAGAGAGAATGATTACAAAGGTATAATTATCTTTATACCATAATATATTACCCTTCCATGTAAAATTTTCAAATCCTCTAGAACTCTACTAAAGATTTTGAATCACATCCTAGGTAGCATTGCCACTCCCCCATTTTGATCTTGCTTATTCTAGCCAATCCAACTCCCAAATGGTCATTGCACATAATAATACCTAAACTAATTCATCCCTCTAGGATGATCCATCTTCCACCACATTACCTTTGCCTTTATTATAAACTATTTCAAAATTATAGCTTAACACTTTAGTCACCCATTTTTTTCGTTATTTAAAATACAATAATTGTTAAAAAAAATATTTACAACTATCATGATCAGTATTTATTTGAAAGTGACGGCCCATTAGATAAGGTCTCCATTACTGCACTACATGAAAAGTAACTATTCTCTCTTTCCCATATATTATCTTGATTATATTTCTTTTCTTTAGTTTGTGACTCTCAAAGGCAAGTGGTCTACCTTCTTACATGAGTATGGCCCCCAAGCCATAACCTAATGCATCATATTTCATAGTAAAAATTTAAAAATATCAAGAGTGACTGAAACTAGAGTGGTGCACATAGCCATTTTCAATTGTTCAAATGAGTTTCTAGTTGTATCAGTAGATTGTAAGGAGTATTTATTGAAAAAATATGTGAGTGGGGATGTGATACTACCATATTTTTTTAGAAACCTATGATAGTAATTGATTATCCCCAGAAATCCTCAAAGGTTCTTGAGCATCTTGGGAACCCTCCACTCCATCATAATTTAGATATTATTAGGATCAAATTTGATTCCTTCATGTAAAACAATATAACCCAAGTAATCCACCTATTAGATGATAAAAACACATTTGGAAGGTTTTCTATAAATATGATGTTTTTACATAATTGTGATTACCTATTTCACATGATTTGAATGAGTTTCATATTTTTTGTTTTAAATGAGGATGTCATAAAAAACACTTACAAAAATTTTATCAGGAAATGGCCTGAAAATAATATTCATCAAACTCTTAAATGTCGATGTTGCATTTGTGAGGCCAAAATACATGACCATAAACTCATAATGTCCTTCATGAAATCTAAAAGTGTTTTAGGTATGTCCTCTTTATGGATTTAAATTAGATGGTACCTATAACAATTCATCTAGAAAATCATCAATTAAAGGAATAAGAAACTTATCTTTGATGATGTATCTATTGAATTATGTGTATTATGGGCACATCCTCTACACGTCATCCTTGTTATGCACCATGATCACTAGAGAAGAATATTCATTTCAGTTATGTCAGATGATTCTTACCTCCAACATCTCCTTACCATATTTTTAATTTCACTCTTCTAGGTATAGGGATACTTGTATGGTTTGATGTTGGGTGGTTTACTTTTAGGAAGTATTATGATGGCATGATCACGTGCTTAGCTTGGTAGAAGTATTTTTGACATGTCACCAAAAATAATAGAATGGTCATCCATCACTATTTGTAAATAAGGATAGGTAGACTCCTTGGTTGGTTGAACCTCTATGGAAAATAATCACACCATAAATATTTCATCACATTTTCTTAGAATCTTCATCATATGATGACAATTAACTAGTTGTGGATATTTATCCCATAATCCATGTAGTCTAAGTATCCTCTTTTTTTGAATGAAAGCACATGATTAGTTCCTATAAATTCATCTCAATAGTGCCCAAAGTGGTGATCCATTATACTCCAAGAATAATGTCAACCCCTCCTATGGGAATAAAAAATGTAGGAGAATCTAACAGGTAGTTTCCCATAGCATGTTTTATACTATGTAATTTTAAAGAATAATTAACGATAAAACCATCTATAATCATGACCTAACATTATAGTTCTTTGTAAATTAAGCAATTCAAATAAGTAGCCAAAATATGATTTTGATGAAGTTATGTGTACTTATAAAGTCAACCCACATAGTCACCTTCTATTTATTTAGGAAACATATCACCTTAAGAGTTTTAGGAGTACTAATATCTATAAGTGCATGATAATAAATATTAGGTTGAGAATCTTCAAATTCATCCTCAGGTTTATCCAAACCTACACCTAAATATTTATCAGATTCATCATCCTCATTAGTTCCTTCAATATAAACTAACTTCTTTTAATCACAATGATGTCTACTATCCCATTTGTTATCACAACCAAAACATAAACCTTTTGCATGTTTATCCTTAATTTGTTGAGGGGTCAATCACGTAGGCTGAGGAAATGAGGGTGTTGGGAAAGTGTGTAATGAACATTAGTAAAATGTCTTCATTTGATCAGTTCTTTTTACTCCATCATGTGTGCCCTTGGGATGGATTCAGATACCAAACTAAGACTAAACATGCAAACCTCTAATTTGATGCTATCATTGAAGCCACCCAAAAATATTTCAATTATATTTTATTTAGTGATGTCTACCACATGTAAGGAGGGATTCTAAAATTGATGATTACAATACTTTATGGTCCTTGTTTGGTGTAGTTTAGCTAGTTGGTTGAAGTAGTTTTTTGAGACATTATTTCAATAGTGGAGTTGCATCTCTTTAGAAATTATAATCTAGAAATTTGAGAGACTCTTACTTCTATTTCAAGAACACAACTATCAATTCTCAGTGAGCTACTAAGGTTCTAGATACAAAGAGGCCATGGCCACCTTATGAAAACATGGAGTCTGATGTATATCAAATAAATTTTCAAATTTGAGTGATCTATGTGAGTTGATAATTACCATCAATCATGCACAGGTCCACTTTTGGCAACATCAACTTCAGACTAGGATTGACAATGTGATTATTTGTAAGAGAATGAAACTAGAGTGGTGGAGGGTGATTTTATAAAGGGTGAGTTAGAAATTTGGACAATTACCTGGTTATTTATTAAAATCAATCTCACAATCCATTCAAGTCCAGTTTCATCCTTATGATGTCCCCTTTAATCACATCGAGATCATCTTTTTGCATGCCATGCAACTCTAACTAAAGTTTTTGAATGATATTTGAAATAAGTGGATCATAAGTTTCACTCTCCATGCCATCCTTGTGAGGGGTTTTAGGATTTTATCTCCCTTTCTTTTGTCTAAAATGTCCAGACCAGCCATGCACAAATGCTAGGAGGGTTTCATCCTTGAAAAAGTGTATTGGCACATGAGACCATTGTGATAGTCTCTCCAAGGTGAATCTAGTGATTGTTAATGTGCATAAAAGTGAAAATTTTCAGCTCAAAAAAGTGTACTAATGGAATATACTATTGGAATTGTCTGACATTAAATTTATCTAAATCAAAGATCTAATACCACTTATAATGAAATTAATTATATGTTCACATAGTAGAATAATATATTACATAAATGATAACATGGATAATAGATCCACATAATAATTGATAGAAGAGAAAAATGTTTGATAAATATAACTGAGCCACTTCAAGGGGGTAACCTTGACAATAATACAACAAGAAAAATTATCATAATATGATCCGAAAAGACTAATCACTACCTCCTATATATACTCTACTTATCCATGGTTATTCCATAGGTCGACCATACTAAAAAAATTGAGAAATGCAATAAGATAATGTCAAGGTATGCAAGCCACAAGTCGGCCAAACAATCTCTAAACACACAATAGGTTAAGGGCATAACATTAACACATTTCTTACATTATATAATATTCACCTCCATAGTTCATTTTTTTTCAACCTTTAAATATTTCTCATTTCCAAGTTAAATCTTGGCCTTGAAGCTTTATCACTTGTTAAAATAAAATAATTATTCCCTGAAATGTGATTGGAATAACCTGAATCAATGTACCAAACCAATTTAGGACTGATTTTAGATTTTTCATATGAAAAGAACAAATTGCATGGAGCAGCCTCTCCATCCCCCTTAGCAAGATTATCACTTCTTCCATCATTAATCTATTTAAGTATACATTTCCATTTAAAGTGACTGTATTGAAACACATTAAATATTTCTCTTATACAACCTACCTCTACCTCATCCTCTTGTAGTTAAACTACCTCTTTTTTATTTTTTTCCTCTTTAATATTTATGATTCATGTGTTTTCCTTTACCTTTGGTTACGTTTTTTGCTAGTGATGTCACCTAAACTCTTTTTGTTCTTCAATTTTGAGGCAAAATCTTTATAATGACTTTCTCCAAATGTGTCTCATAGTCATTCTTCATGAGACCCAAGAGATCCAAATAGATGATCAAACTCAAGAGTATTCAAATATTTATTTTCTTAAATGATGGTTGTCACATGTTTCTACCTTAGTTTTAGAGACCTTAAAACACTTTTTACCATAGACTCTTTATTTAACATTTCTCCTAGAGTATCCATCTTATTAACTGCATCCTTTACTCTTATACAATAGTCAAATTCACAATTTCAACTTCTTGCATCTTTAAATTATCAATTATCTCTTCAAAGTTTATAACTTCACCACATTGACTTGTTCACTACCTTGGTAGCCTTCTTGTAGAGTCTTCTAGACATGCTTTGACTATCTTTGCATATGCAATTCTCGCACACAAGATCTTATCTAGAGATAATTGAATATAAAAGAAACTTTTTGAATCATTTTTCTTTGATTTTTTCTTGGCTTGTCTATCATTGGTTAAAACAATCACCCAATCAATTAGCTCTTCATAACTAGTATTCATAATTTCTAATAAGTCTTTCCCTGTGAAAAGAGTCACCATCTTGATGGTCTAATAATCACAACCATTTTCATTAAATCATTGAATAGAAAGAGAGTCATGTTTTGATATGATCAATTGTTATTGAAATCTAAAACAAAAACATACAACCCAAACATTATTATGATACCAAATGAAGATTAAAACTATATGTATATATCCCATTATTCAACAAAGTCAAACTTAAAACTAAAATAAAAAATCTATACACAGCTTTAAAAACTCAAACCAAAACTATTTTTTAACTATTTTTTTCTTCTAATAAAATTGTTCTGGTAATATATTTATCATAACAATTAATATATCACTGTCACAACCTAAAACTCTCATATGAATATGCATATTCAAAAGGTAGACCATTCTTAGTGTACCTAAAAAAGATAAAAATGAAATTACTAGCGTCAAAACGAAATCTAATCTACTTTCATTAGATGGCTTTCCTCTTCTCATAAATAGACAAAAAAAAGCTGTCGGTTGAGGTTACTTCTGAGAATTTTGGTGCAGTGTTAAATCAATCGCCATTACTTGTTTTCTTTAAATGTTCACGAGGTTGTGAATATCTAAGCATGCAGTGCAGCATATTTTCTACAAAATTAGCACGATTACCATACTGTCGAATATGAGTGGATCGAATCACTTATAGTATAGCTGCGTAGGTGCTTATAATAATGGTTTGCACGTCTTGTTGCCGTCAACAAAAACAGAAGAAGGGACTTTGGTCCCCTGAGGAGGACAAGAAATTATTTGATTACATTGCCAAATATGGTCATGGATGTTGGTGCACATTGCCTAAATCAGCCGGTAAGTGAAAGGAATTTATATCTCTGCAATTTTTATACTACTTTTCACCATTAGTGTATAATATCAATTTTTGAAATGGTAGATTTGTAATATAAAAAAGAGAATGTATTTCACATTCTATTGATTTCGGTTCATATTTCATAAACCATTGAAAGAATAAAATAGTAGAGTTGCAGATTTAATTTTTTTTTCATAAAATTTTTAGATTTATAATAATTAATTATTTTTCAGGTCTAAAGAGATGTGGGAAAAGTTGCAGACTCCGATGGTTAAACTACTTGAAGCCCGGCATCAAACGTGGTGCCTTCTCACTCTCTGAACGAAATCTCATCATTGAAGCACAGAAAGCCCTCGGAAACAGGTGATTTTTTCCAAATCCTTCCGTGACTCAAGCCTATATATGCATGATTTCTCTAGGCATTAGATCTGCTTCCCACCAGCTGCAGCAGTTCATCTGAACCAAAAATAACTTTTTGGTTGTACTCATGCATTTCGAAAGCCCTGAACTTAACCAGCACTTAATAATTATGTGGGGTTTACATTCTATATAAATTACAAAATTTATACTAAAAATTTGTTGAAACTTCAATCATTTTTTTTTAATGTCAATATCATTAGTTTATAAAAATTTCTCCACTTAATTAAAATAAGTTTATAAAAGTTTTTCCACTGAATAAAATTAGATAGGGGAAAGGTCTCAATAGTTGTGCATGTTCCAATTACGGAACAAGGTTTTTGTTAACATATGTTTGACGGAACACATTAATGTGTATAAATATTAAAGTCCACTAGAAGTTAAACATGTAGTATCTAATACTTGTTTAACATTTATTCTATAAAATTAAAAATAACCAATCACATTTTGACAAGTAAAACTCAAGTATTGATACTCTAATACACAGCTATTGGTACTCCAAAAGTTAAGTTTTGGTCATAGGTTTACAAAATTGATTTGATGACCTCTCGTGATAAAATCAGTTATATTATAAAATGTATAATGTGTTAAACCTTAAAACCTTAGTTATAAGTAGTTAAGACGATATATTAAAACGGGTAAAAATTTCAAAATCTAATGTGATATTATGATACCGTAATTCACTGTCTAGAATTTAGATGCTTCCCATAGACACTCTGAATACCAGAGTCCTATATTGTTGTTTTTTTATTTTGTTTTTTTGGTAATAGTTAAAATTAATGTGGCCTAGGCTGTGAGTGTCTGCTTTATAGTTGGAAATCAATGCCGGTCTGATGACGGTTATCCATTCAACACTGCCTTTTCATATGTTAATATGGGTTATGCTAGATATGTATATTAATAATAATTCTCTGCTTATTTTTTAATTGTCTTTTATATAATTTAAGGAAAATAAAAATTAATTGGTTTGATATTGTTTTTTTAATAACTGTATGAATTTAACTTAACATTTACCATGATCGCCGAAAAAATTCACCATTATTCCAAAAAAACAACGGTGAGAACAATACATCCTTAAAATAGTTTTCTAATCTAAAGACAGCGTTTAAAAAGGCCACACTGTAAGCGTTAATGCCTTGTTTGTTGTTTTCTTTTTTTTTGGAATTAATGTCACCTGTTTAAATTGAACAGGTGGTCCGTAATTTCGAAGCTACTTCCTGGCCGAACTGACAATGAGATAAAAAAATTCTGGAATTCTTTCATTAAGAAGCAGCTCAATCATATGGTTAGTCATCGCTACAATCCGAATCCCAGTTATTTAAAGCGAGCTTCGCGTATCGATAAAAAAAAAACCATCTTTCAGAAAAGAAAACATCAGTGATTCTGTTCCAGGAGCTAGTTTCCTTCAAACAGACTTCCAAACTGCAAAGTCGGCCGCTGCTGCTGGGCGTTTTACCACCATTGATTGTCCTTATCCTAGTTTCACTTTTAATGCATCATCAACAGCAGTACATGAGTGTCTGGAAAGAGATGAGTCTTATGATATAAATCTTTTAGTAGAATCATCACAGGATTTGGGCCGTTATACGAAGGAAGAGATGGCAGTTTTGTGCGAGTTTGTGACACAGTCTGACGCTGAAGGAGATATTGACGAAACATTGATTTTTGAGGAAGTCCCTGCTACAATAGAAGAAGAACTCGCTGAAGCACCTATCCAGACTTTGTCATATGCTGCATTGGAAAGAGATAATGGCGAATCAATGACTTATAACAAGGAGCTTCCTGACATGATAGAAGAACAGGGATTTGCTACACCAACTACCCAGACTGATAATATGGGATTTAACTATCGCAACGAGCAGGTTTCAGTGTACGAGTCATGGCCACATATTGAGTAATGCGATGTTCCTATTGGAAATAGTAATTATGCACTGCTGGCACTTGATGTCAAATTTGTTATTTGTCCTATCTAAGTTTTATATCGCTGCCCAAGGAATTTGCATTAAATGTTTTTACTTGCTGTACTGTGAGCTGTAGCTCACATTTAATTGTTTTCTTTTTTATTGTCCCTTACCTTGAGCCCTACGAAAAGGTAATAGAGCTCTCTAGAAAAATATAGAAGAGCCATTTTTGGTTAATGTGAACAGCAAGAAGGAAGGGGTAGAGAATATTGTAAAAAAAACAGAGCATAAAAATTCCTACACAGGAATGTTCAGATTGATGTGCAGCTGTTGCTGCCAAGTGTTTTGCTGGTAAATATATGCAGTCTTATGTGCAGCTGTAGCTGCTGTTTTTATGGAGGAATATATATACAATCATTGTGCAAATCTGCTGTAACTGTTCCTTTCTTGTGCCCTGCATTTTTCTTTGGGATATTAGTATTTCTACTGTGCTCTGTTTATGCATGTAAATCCTTTGTTTTATTTTTCAACATTGAATAACAATATTATTAGAGCTGCTTGTTTTAGTTTAATATCCCACAAACTGGTATCAGAGCTAAAAGGAACGTCTATCCTTCCTTTTTTTTGAGTTTCTTTGAAATCCATTAATGGCTTCCACATCTGGTGCCCCACTGTTCAGTTTGCAAACCCTTGTTTTCACAGGGGAAAGTTACGAGTATTGGTCTTTAACAATGAAAGCATTGTTTAGATCTCAAGACATATGGGAGATAGTTGAAAATGGTTATGTGGAACCAGCAGACTAGGCAGCATATAATGCCCTTACACAAGCAGAGAAAGACACTTTGAAAGAACAAAGGAAGAAGGATGGGAAAGCTTTATTCTACATTCATCAAGCAATGCATGAGAGCATACTTCCAAGAGTAGCAGCAACAAAACAAGCCAAGGAGGCATGGGATACACTACAAATTGCTTATCAAGGTATGGACAAGGTAAACACTGCTAAACTACAGCGCCTTAGAAGAGATTTTGAAAATTTATCAATGAGAGACTTAGATTCAGTAGAATCTTTCTTTACACATGTTGACAGTCTGATTAATCAAATCAAATATCATGGAGAGGTCATAGAGGATAGGAAGAATATTGAGAAGGTGTTTAGAAGTCTTCCTTATAAATTTGACCCTCTAGTTGTGGCTTTAGAGGAAACCAAATATTTGAGTTAGTATTCTGTTAATGAGCTTCATGCCTCTCTCATCAATAATGAATATAGACTATTAGGTCAAATAGTTCATTTGAAAATGCATTTTCATCTTAGTCATCCATAAGCCATGGAAGAGGACGACGTAAATTCAGTCCTAGAGGTAGAGGGAGAAGTTCTCCTAGAGGTGGACATAGCAATAGTCCTATAAATGTCGGTAGAAGAGGCTAAAATCAGAATTTTACTCACCCAAGTGGCCCAAGGTTTGCCAAATCACTTGTTCAATGTCATTATTGTAAGAAGTTCGGGCATTATGCTAATGAATGTAAGAAAAAAAGTATGACTTGCACAAGCAAGGTCAAAATCAGTTAAGTAGCACTCCCACAAGCACTATGTTCATTGTATGCACAAGGATTGTTGAAGCAATTCCTACAAACTCCTCAGTTGAGTGCTATGTAGTCCAAGCAAGCCCATGTGACATATGGTATTTGGATTCCGGTTGCAATAATCACATGACAGGTAATGTAGATTTGTTCTCTAGCTTGGATGAATCAGTTCAAACTAATGTCATACTTGGTAACAACAACAAAATCATTATTTTAGGTAAATGTACAGTCAATATTCTAACCAAAAAGGGGGAGAAAAAGGTTATGCAAGATGTGTATTATGTTGCTGATCTAAAACATAACTTAATGAGCATAGGCCAGTTGGTACAAAAAAGCTATAGAGTGTACATGAAAAATAATGATTGTGTGATTATGGATAGGTTTCTAAGAAAACAAGTAGTTGTCAAAGTGCAAATGACTAGCAACCAAATGTTTCCCCCGAGGATAAGATCGGATATGAAGGAAAAAAAAACTCAAGATGTTCATAAAATAAATAGTGTACATTCTGGAACTACCTTTAAGGCAGAAAATACAAAATTAGATGTTGAAATGAATTCTATAGGTTTAATAAATTCAGCTCCAAAGCAAGCCAATATACATTTTGGAGCAAACTAATTTAGCGCTAAAGAAGCAAAAGGAGTGTTGGAGAAATTCAAACAACGTTTCAATCAGTTGTAAAGGATGAATCTTGGTTGTGGCATTTTAGATTTGGGAATTTGAACTTTGGAGGACTAAAGACACTACATATGAAAAACATGGTAAAAGGTTTGCCATTGTTTGAGAAACTAGAAAGAGTTTGTGAAGGTTGTATCATGGGAAAATAACATAGAGAATCTTTCCCAGTTGGTGAATTAGTAAAAGCAAGAGCACCACTTGAGATTGTTCACTCAGATATTTGTGGATAAATGTAAACACCATCTGTAGGAAGCTACACTTATTTCCTTACTCTTATTGATGACTTTACAAGGAAAACTTGGGTTTACTTCCTAAAACATAAGTATGATGCATTTGTTTATTTTTAGTAATTCAAGGCACTTGTGGAGAAGCAAAGTGCCTACTACATCAAGGTTTTGAGGATGGATAGAGGCGGTGAATATATCTCTAATGATATTCTAAATTTTTTTTTATTACATGGCATACACAAATAATTCACAGTGTGCTATACTCAACAAAACAGTGTGGTGGAGAGAAAAAACTGAACCATTATGGAAATAGCACATAGTATGCTAGCCACCTCATATTTGCCAAATGAATATTGGGTTGAAGCAGTGGCAACTATTATTTATATCATGAATAGGTGCCCAACAAAGAATGTGAAGAACAAAGTCCCTCAAGAGGCTTGGACAAGAAAGAAAACTAGTGTTTCTCATTTTAAAATATTTGGTTGTGTTGCATATGCACACGTTTTAGATGAATTGAGAAATAAGTTACACTATAAAGGATAAAAATGTATATTTTTTGGCTATTCGGAGGATACAAAGGCATATAATTTGTTTAATCCTATCACTAGGAAAGTTATAATCAACCATGATGTTTAGTTTTTGGAGAATGAAGCATGGGATGGAAGTGTTGAGAGGATTGTAAACATTATTCCTATTGTTCCTCATGATGATATGGTGGATGAAGTGTTTACATCATAAAGTGCAACTCAAGTAATAGCTCCTTCCACTCCTGGGACAACACCACAAGTTGTATCTCAAGCTACACCTCCATTTACAACAAGGAGATCTTTAATGTTGATACCCACACCAAAAGTACAACAAACCCCACAGGTAACCACAAGAATATATACATCAGCCGACACCCCGAGAGTAACTTCATCTAGCACTCCAAGTAGTTCTGCATATTCAGATCCAACTCTAGGAAGCATGTAACCACAAAAAATAAGGAGTTTGAGTGAGTTATATAATGTTGATACTACAAATTCATTTTCAATTTTTGCTTTATTTTCTCATATAGATGATATATTAACAATTGAGGAAGCTATGAGTGATGATAAATGGGCACAAGCCATAGATGAAGAGATTGAGTCCATCGAAAAGAATCAAACATGGGAGTTGGTTGATTTGCCTAAAGGCAATGATGTAATAAGTGTAAAGTGGATTTATAAGACTAAAGAAGATGTTGATGTAAAGGTACAAAATCATAAAGCAAGGCTAGTTGCAAGGGGCTTCACACAATAGCCTAGAACATATTTTGATGAAATATTTGGTCTTATTACATGGTTGGACATAATTAGAACTGTATTGGCCATTGCTGCCCACTACAAGTGGTCTGTGCACCAAATGGATGTGAAGTCAATATTTATAAATGGATATCTAGAAGAGGAAGTGTATGTTGAATAGCCACAAGGCTATGAGATACTAAGTCATGAAAATAAAGTATATAAATTGAAGAAGGCACTTTATGGATTAAATCAAGCTCTTAGAGCTTGGTACAACCGTATTGATGCCTATCTCATCCAAAATAGTTTCTAAAGAAGCATTTGTGAGCCAACCTAGTACATCAAATTCAACAAGCTAGGTAAAATTCTTATTACTTGTTTGTATGTAGATGATCTAATTTTTACTGGTGATCTTAGTATAGATGTTTTCAAAAGAACAATGAAGAGTGAACTTAAAATGACTGATTTGGGGCTTTTTTTTAGCATTGAAGTCCATCAATCCAATAATGGTATATTTATTTCTCAATCCAAATATATAAATTAAAACTTGAAGAGATTTAATATGGTAAAATTCAAGGTAGCCCAAACACCAGTCATCATGGGATTGAAGCTAAGCAAAGAGGATGACGGACCACATGTGGATCCTGCACTATTCAAGAGGTTGGTTGGAAGCCTTATGTATTTGATGGGCATAAGGCCTAATATCATATATAGTGTAAGCTTAATTTCAAAGTTTATGGAGTCTCTAAAAGACTCTCATTGGCAGGCTGGTAAGAGAATACTAAGGTATGTGAGTGGTACAAAGGAGTTTGGTATACTGTATTCCACTTTAGGTAATTTTAGTCTTATTGGATACATAAATACTGATTGTGGTGGCCGTATAGATGATCATAAAAACACTTCTAGGTATTTTTTTCACTTTGGTACAGATGTTATCATGGGCTTCAAAGAAACAACCCATTGTGACTTTTTCTTCAGGTGAACCTGAGTATGTGGTACCCACTAGTGTAGCATGTCAAGCTATTTGGACGAGAAGAATGTTGAAAGATTTAATTCAAAAATAAAATAAAGCCACTAAAATATTTTGTGACAATAGTTTAGCCATTGCATTATCCAAAAATCATGTTTTTCATATGAGAACTAAGTATATCACTACTAGCTACCATTTTATTAGAGACTTTGAAAACAACAAAGAAAATTCCCTAGATTTTTTCAACTCTGAAGATCATTTTGCTAACATATTTACAAATCCATTGGCAAAGGAGACATTCTAGTACTTACAAATTCTAGGATTTTTTTATCATGCAAATATGGATACTCTGAAGATGTGCTCCGAAGATAGATGTTTTGAAGATGTGCTCTGAAGATGAGCTTCAAATATGTTCTTTGAAGATATGTAGAAAAATATCTAATGTAATTTGATGTAAATTTTGATGATCCCTAGCAGTTCAAATCAAGGGGGTGTATTGAAAATAGTAATTATGCAATGCTAGCACTTGATGTCAAAAATTTTAATTGTCCTGTCCAAGTTTTATATCACTACTCAAGGAATTTGCATTAAATGTTTTTAATTTCTATCATGTGAGATATAACTCACATTTAATTGTTTTCTTTATTATTCTCCCTTGCCTTGAGCCCTACAAAAAGAAAAAAAATGTCTAAAAAAATATAGAAGAGCCATTTTTGGTTAATGTGAGAAGTAAGAAGGGGCAGAGAATATTGTCAAAGGAATGTTTAGATTGATGTGTAGTTATTACTACCAAGTGTTTTTTTGATAAATAATACATAATATATTCAATACTTTGAAGAGGGCCTCAAAATTATGTAGTTATCCCCTATGTGTTAGCTTGTCTGTGAATCATGCAATATGTAATAATAAGTACAATAGTGACATAGCTCATAACATGACAAATATAGCTTTGGGACTGCTCTTTTATTACTTCAAACTTGTATATGTGTTGTCTTTATGACTAATATATAAATAAGATAAAATATAAAAGATTTGCTCATTTGATTGGTTGATTGAGTGCTTTTGATTAGTTGCATTAGTCTCTTTAAGTGTTTACTAGGTAAGGAATGAATGAGGGTTGGTCTAATATTTGTATGAATCCTCTTGAAGTATATCTCACATTAAATCACTTAAGTTGACAAATAAGATATATTTCATTTATAAATTAGATGACATTAGGGCACTAAACACTTACACTGGGTAAGTACTTTTGTGTCAATGTAGGTGTTTGTTTGGAATAGAAGTGTTTGGGAAGAAGAAAAGTAGGTACACGTATAGAACTTGTATAAGTATAATATAAGTATATTTTAGTTATTTTTTATAAGATAGAAGACCTAGGTCATCAACATAAGACTGACTAGACTAATAGATAGACCAATGGGCATAAAAGAAAACAATTTTGCAAGACTTGTGGAAGCAAGAAAGGTCTAGAACTAAGAGGAACAAATAATGTTTGAGTTTACCAAGTGAACAAGACTAAGGTGTTAAATGATTTATAAATATCATCTACATAATTTACGCCCCCCTGCACCCCCTTTAGTCTAGTAATAAAATTACTAGTTTAAAATAAATGAATGTGTACCTAGGGGTGTATAACACACCTTGTCTTTACTTCAGTTCAACTTGAGTAATTTTTTGGTGACTAAACTTTAACCAAGATCATGATAAAATATATAATTAGTTTATATAGTATGAAATTGGAAGCATGAAATGATTTAAATTGAAATAGAGTAAGGTTTAGAAGTACACATGTGTATCGATGCAATTATCTTGCATTTTATTATTTTCATTTAAAATATGTATCATTATGAATCACTAAAATTGATATTATGAAAAATATAAATCTCAAAATTACATACATATAAGGAGAGAGAAAGGTAGAGAGAGAGAGAGAGAGAGAGAGAGAGAGAGAGAGAGAGAGAGAGAGAGAGAGAGAGAGAGAGAGAGAGAGAGAGAGAGAAAGAGGCCCATGCCCCCAACCCTAGAGAAAAGGTGGATTACAACCTGGTAGTTAAGACTAGGTCAATTATACAACCCAATCATATATATAACCTGGTGAGTGTGAGTGAACAAAATCAACTCACACTATCTAATTGGTGAGATTTTATGATAAAATTAACTCCAAAATACAAACATGGAAAGACTAAGTGATTTAGTCACCTCAAACATAACAAAAATTGAACCAATTACATCAATAGATTGACTTAATATAGTCCATAAAAATTTAACCTAGTGGGTGTTGACAGTCCATGAAAGTATTTAGAATCTAAATATTATTTGATTTTGAAATATTATGGACACATTTTATAGCATATACACCTTAGATATGTCTCATGCTAAAAATTATGTATAATAATGGTATCAATGTATAGAATTATATCACAAATATGTATATGAATCATATAAGTACGTTTTTTAGCCAATTCATTAAATTTGAATAAGTGTGTATGACATGCTACTATAACATGCCTCTATTATATATGGAGAAATCTAAAAAATAATATAAGTTCTAATGTAGAGTACATATTTAAAAAATATGCCTCCACATTATTCTAGGTATGTTGCATACTAATTATGAAAAATAGGTTTCCAAAACATGCCTCCACTCAATTTGAAAACTGTGAATGTGTATAAGTCATGTCTCCATGGCATGCCCCTATTAAATTTAAAACTATGAATATGTGGAATCCATGCCTTTATGGCATGCCCCCACTTATATTCCCCACTTTTAGGTATGAAAAGATATAAATTGATAGCTACCTCACCTTAAAAGGATAAGTTAAGCATACAACCATGAATGAACCACATAGCATGAAGGAGAATATGTCTAGGTAAATGTATCATTGAAGTTCATATAATGTGATCACATCAAGGCTTAATATGGATGATAAATATCATGGCAATGTGTAGATAGTGAAAATACAAACTCAAGAATCAACCAAACACACACATCAGAGAACTCAAAATTAAGTCAATAGACAATGGTCCAAGGAGACCATAAGGGACATGTTAAAACATCACACAATCAAATGGACAAGACTTAGTCAAATGTCCAAAAAATAAACAATGTCATATTTAAATATTTATGCAATAAACAATGACATATTCAATTATCAAAGAGGCAAACAAAGGCACATGGGCCGTAAATAATGGAGTATATTCAAATTCTCAATAAATAAAATAATATCAAGGCAAGACACTCAAGGAATTGCATAAATTAAAAGATAAGAAACCAACATAAACATATCATAATATCTCATGGATTAAATGTGTTATAAAAAAGTCAAGTACATAGCATATCAAGTACACTACAAAAAATATAAATATCGATAAAGGCATGTGTAAGTAATTATTAGTTTAAATATGGTAATGTAAAGTGGTGATCGAGTAATATAACATAGAGGTATCATGATCATAGAAGAGGATGCCCCCAACGTCCTAGAAATACCAAAATCCAAAAGTACATAGATCATATATATGTGTATACATGTATCGCACTCATATAGAAGCTTAAAACACATGTATATTTGGTTCATTAATTGATATGTTATAGATCAACATGGAACTAGAAAATAGATGCCATAAAGCCAATAAAATGTGTAGATGTCGAATATATATTTTGATTTTTTGATATTTTTGATTTGTTTGGTATATATTTAAAATATTAGAAGAGAATCATGTAATATATTTACACAAGTTCATGATATTTAATACGTTTTTTAGTATTTTTATTCTATGTGTGGTAAGGTAGTATATACCTTTTTCTAATTTTTTTTATAAATGTAAATGGTTCCAAATAATTTGGTTTGAGCTTTCTTTTCTTGTCTTTTTTTGCATTATTATTATTTTGATTTTATTTGAGTACTAGGTCATGAAAAAAAAATCCATGTGGCTAAATTTTTTTGTTATATGTCTTCTTAATGTGATCTTGATAAAATCGTAAGTGTTTCATAGCCTATGTGTATTCTTCACTATTTTTTTTAATTGGTGTGATCTCTTTTTAAATTATTGATTATATTTGATGATGTCTATGAGAGAAACACACAAGGAATCTCAAACTCAGTCATTAAAACTTCTTTTTATTTATATACCAAAGATTAAGGTGTAGCTTGGGTAGGTGTGCAAACACTAATGCAATATGCCAATAAATCATACACCATTTACTAGTTTCAATCAGTACTATATTGTTCAACTATCTTACCAAGTATTTTCAAAATACTATTATTGGTTACATCTGCCTGTCCATTACCCTATGGGTAATAAAGTGTAGAAAATGTATGATTAATTTTTTATTTGTTGTAAAAATATTTTACCATCTTGTTTTTAAATGATGATCCATTATAAAAAATAATAGTTAAAGGTATGCCAAAACAAGAAATAATATTGGTCATAAAAAAACTACATGTCATCCCCTATGTTAAACTCAAGTGAAATTGCTTCCACCCTTTTTGGAAAATATTAACTAGCTATTATTATGAACTTGTGTCCACCAGATGATACTAGATTTATCTTTTCAATCAAGTCAAAACCCAATAACTAAAGAGGCCACGATGAAAAAATTAGCTGTAACTTGTGCAGTCATGCATGATTTAAATTGTTTATATTTCAAGCATTATAAACATAACTTTACATTTTCAATACATTCTTGTTCCATGGTGGGCCAATAATAACCATGGAATAATAGTTTTTGGGACATGACTCATCTACTAAAATGACCACCAGACACACTATCATGCATTTATAAGAGTGCAATGCATGCTTCATCTTTATTTAAAAATCAAAGTAATAGTCCATTGAAACCACATTTGAACAAATTTTCCAATAATATCATGATGAAGTGCTTCACATTTTAATTTTTGTTTATAATTTGGTATGGTATATAATATGGATAGATTAAATTATAAATAACACTTTAGCATTCCCTATTTGTATAACTGTGAGTAATAGCAAGAATGGTTAAAGCATTCATTTTATCAAAAGAAATGGAATAATCTCATAACAATTACATGGTAAATCTTATGTGATGATCATTTATATCAAAATACATCAAGGATGTTGCATTTTCTTTGGCATTTGCATGGCGATTATCTTTATAGGGAAAACTATCAATAAAAAAATGTACCAAATATCTCCATGAGTTTATCCACGATTTCTTTATATGGCATAATATGATCTTATTTAGTCTAATAATGATTGGTAACTTGATTAACAAACAATTTAAAACCATCAAAAAATTCAATGACATTTATATGAAATTTGTTCTATGGATAATCCTATTATTAAGTCCTTGTATTCAGTTATATTTTTGGTGCAGAAAAAGATAATTTATAGGAGAAAGTCATGTATTCATCCTTGGGGGTGAGAAATACAATGCCAATACTTCACCTATTCTACATATATATCCATTGAATAACATTGTCCATAGATTGGAAGATATATTATATACCTCAAACTCATCATGGAAAGTTTCATTGAGTAGAAAAGGATTTGGTCAAGAAACTAGAGCTAATTGGTCAGCTACAACTTGACCTTATATCAAATTTTGGGATACAAATTTAAGATCAATATCTATAAGTTTCATCACTCATTTTTCAATGTGACTAGTTATGTATGTTTTATTCATAAGAAAATTTAATGGATCTTCTTTATTTATAACATGAACCTCATTATTGAGTAGATAATGTCATAGTTTTTAGGTAGAAAAAACTAAGGCTAAACATAAATTTTCCATTTATGTATATTAGCATTTATAATCAACCAAATAAGGACTCATGTAATATATTGCACACTCTTTGTGGTCATTATATTGTGCTAATAGGTCCCCAAAGGCCTCATGAATGGCCAAGATATAAATAAGTAATGATCTATCCATAATAGGAAACATGAGTATTGGTGGGTTTGATAAATATTATTTGATTTTATCAAAAATTTATTGACAAGCATCATCTCATATAAATTGTGTGCTTTTATTTTATTTATTTTAGGGTTGGTGGGTCCCCTCCCCAATATAATAATAAAGATAGAAAAAAGTGGCCTAGCTTAAGGAAAAAATCCTCAAGGTATCTAACCAAAAACAAAATAAAAATCCTTAATATTAACCAATTCTATTATAATATTAGAATGTTTATATAAAATGATATGCTAGAAATCACATAATATACTAGATTATATCTTAAACAAGATTAAAAGACCAAAAACATGACTTGAAGGAAAAGCTAAAAAGCTACCAACTAATCATCCAAGATAACAAGGGATTTTCCACCATGACTCAATTTTATCATTTCTCTACCCAAAAGGGACCTGAATGCATCCAAAGACTGAGCTTGCATCTCCACTTTGATTAGAACCATATCCACCTCTACTCAATCAGATGATATACCCAATTTTGAAGGAGACATCTCTATTTTGTGATCATCACCACTAGGCACCTCCTTTACTAAGGTCAAAGACTTTATTGGCTTTGAGACCTTATTACCAAACTAGCTTGACACTAAGAAATAACCCCTACAAAAACCATGGAGAAGGAATTTCATCGCCTCAATACAGGTTGGGGATCTCCAAAAAACTCTCCACAAAGTTAGCTTCGTAATAGGGGATATAAGCTAAGAATATCTGGTAGAACCACCTTTATAATGGTATTTTGCACCTATACTATCCAACATACTTCTTCCATTTCTTCTATAAGTCTAAGAAGCTTTTCAATTCACTCCTCTAAGGACCTAAAAATGGAAACCAAGAGAAAGTTGAGTTTGTCTTTACAGGAGAAAGGTTGTTCCAAAAATGGCTCCATTTCAACAAGCTCCATCTCTGTGAGGATATTCAACCTATACTCTAGCCTGATAAAAAAATCTAAAAAATCCATTACCTTCCCTTTTTGAGAGATCAACATCAGTATATTTCTCATAAAAAGAACCATCAATTCTAATTTTAGACACCAATGCAAGCTAAGACCCACATCCTTCATACACACCACTTGAGCCACTGCTTGAGCAACCTCCACTAATGGCACCCAAAAAATGTGTTACAGACAAGAAAAGAGACTAAACTAGCAAACCACATTTCCCTTTTGGATCTACAATCTAACACCACTTGTCAAGAAACAACTTTGATCAAAACTTTCTCCATCTTCTCCCCAGATGGCACCTATATGTGAACCACAACCTCAAAGTAATCCAAAAAAACACCCTGGCAAAAAAACTACCAAAAAATTAATCTGTAATAGATATATAAGCATGGAATTCCATTTCTCATTCTATATATTAATTGTGATCATCATGAAATCAGCCCCCCAAAATTTTGCATGCTTTACATAAAAAGATGGCATTATAATTTCACATTAGTTGCATCATCAAAATCTAGCCACCTTGCTTTATAATTATCAATTTGATTAGGCTTTGTTCGATCAATTATCACATTAATAAAGAAATCATCCACCATTTTTGACTCACAAAAGCAATGGAATCTTTCCCAAGCTACAAAATGGCTAATAAGTGATAAAGCCTTGGCTAGAATATTATTAATGTTCAAGGCTTTGCCTTTTTAATTGATCAAACATTGAATAAATACTTAAAAATCACCTTCAATGATTATACATTTAATACCACATTCTACAAATAATTCCAGACCAACAACAAGAGTTTGAGAGTCAACTTCATTATTCAAATCATTCAAAATTTTGGTAGAGGCAACTCTAATTAACAAACCATTGTAATCCTTCTAGACACAACCTACCTCTAATGCCCTTGCGTTGCCTCTACATGCTCCATCAAATTTGAGTTTAAACCAATGTGGAGGAAACATCTCCCAAATAGCCTCTAATCTACTTTATTTTTTATAATTTAGTACCAATGACCCATTAATAGGATATTTTGTGTACTTTTTTAGCAAACACATGAATGGAAGTGTTTTACTAACCAGCTTAGTAATGGAGTGTTGAATAGACTAAATTCTACCATGTAAACATGGTAGCATATTTAGATTGGTTGGTGGTGGCATTTCAATAATGGATTTTACCTTTTTTAGATCAACTTTGATGCCTCACTGATAAATAATGTACCTAGGGAGCTTTTTTAAAATACTCTAAAAACACATTTTTGGGTATTTAATAGAATAGGTAATGTGTGGGGACCTTTGGTATGTGGATCCTATGTTTTTGAATCCAAAGGCATGACTGTATAACAAAATGTGCCCCATGGTGTAGCAAATGTTATCTTTTCTCAATCTATGGGTCTAATTTTAATTTGGTTATATTCAACAAATCCATACATAAATAAATATGTCTCATATCTAGTTTTTGGATTGACAATCATGTTGATATAAGGTAATGGAAAATGATCTTTTAGATAATCCTTGCTTAACTCCTAATAATTGGTGTAACAAAAAATATCACCATTAGGGTTTTTAAAAGGTAAAATGTTAGACACCTAGTTAGAATGCACAATAGATTTTATAAAGCTTGCATCTAAGAGTTTTTAAATTTCATTTCTTATCAGTAATCCCACGTTAAGATATATCTTACAAATATTTCATTTAGATAGGTTTGCATTACAGCACAATAATATGTTATGCATGGCCACTGATGGGTCAATCTCAGACATATCCAAATATACCAAAGCAATTTTTTTGAGAAAATAATGAATGACCTACCGATAGGATTTGCCTTCATCATCTTATATCATTGTAGCAAGTAGAACTAGTCAAGGGTCTTTATCTATTTTGTAGTTAGATGATTATTTCTTCATTTAGCAAAGTAGATGCCTCTAAGATAAATGGTGTAGTATAAATAGTGTTTGATGTAACATGGTCATTATTATCATCACTCTCATCATAGTAAGTAAGAGTAGAAGTGTCATGAGGAAACCTATTATTATAATATAAAGAAGGGAAATCCTCATATTCGCCCAAGTACTCTAGTAATGATTCATCATTATATAATTCATCCAATATCAAACTTTTTGTGGAAGCATTCTCACTTATCAGATGAGGTTTGACTAATTTGAGATTGGTTGAAAAATTTTAATACATACATTCTATTTTGGCCTTTTAAAACCAAGTCATAATACAAGAATTGTGCTTGTGAATCATAGTTTTTTTGAAAACCCAAGACTTGATGGTTTTTATTATTTGTGGGATAGATAGGATGAGCTATGCCTTACTCTTTTATACTCAAACCTTCTCTTTTGTGCCCATATTTGAGTAAATATCGAGAACCAAAATTAGGATTGTAGGATTGCAAGGTAGAAGTATACATTTGTTGGACCATTGTATGATGTTTGATAGGATTAGTATCTATTGGAAAAGTGTAAATGAATCACTAATGATATAATTTTAAGCATAAATTTAAAGTACATGAAAATTCATAAATCTTTTGTATCCAATTCCATCCCAAAAGAATTTTATAGTTTAAATCATTTAGTATAACTTGTCAAAAATTAGGTAATGTGTGGGGACATAGAATAATATTCAATGTTATTTATCCCAATATTTGTCATGAAATAGTATCAAATACATTGATTCTCATGTTAGATGGTTAAAAAATTTGAAGTTCCAAATCTAATTAAGAAGAGAAAATATATGTTACAAATGTTGAGCCCTATGCCATTATATATAAGAAATAATTTTTTTATTTTATTACAAACACTATTTTGGATGTAGAGTGGCAAAAAAAAATTATAAGATGTTGAGGTGGTAAATACTCATTTTCAAAGGATATATTATGCTCAGTCTATTTGATGGAATTTAAAATGGAATCCAAATATGGTTGTTCCACATTGCAAGTAATATGGTCATACACAACGCATCCAAAAGAACATCCTTGTAATGGGATGAATGGTGGATCAAGTCAAAGAGTAAATTTTTAGCTATCATATCCTTAGATTGGGTGGTAACATGGCATAGGGATAGTGGTTGTTTCATGAACTCCCTTTGGCATTTTGTAGTAATAGGTAAAAGCTCATTGTAAATATTTGAACGAGAAGGGGTATGCAAAAATGTTGTGGATTTGCAATCAGTAGATTTGGAACTCCTTGTAGACTGAATTTATTTAATAATGTATGAGGCATAACAAGTAAAAAACACCATAAGGTATTGCACCATGAAATAATTTACAAATATATCTATAATAAATATTATTTAGGGAAATAAAATTTGATTCTTTATTAAAAAAAAATCATTATGAAAAGAATGGAAACTATCTAATACTTTTCTTTATAAAATAATAAAACCTAATCCATCTATGGTTTTGAGATCAAATACTAGGTTCAACAAATGGTTAACACTAAATTGGATGTGGATCTTACTATGGGATATAGTGTTAAGAATATATAAATGAACAACCACAAGGAGGATAAATTAATTTATAACATGTTAGTTAATTGTAAAACTCATATAGAACATACATTGAATTTATTATGTTGAGGTATGATAAAAATGAAAAGTATAGCTATGATAGTTATTGAAATAATAATAAAAACAAAATAATTAGTTGGTTCTAATGTTAATATAGATCTAGATCTGAAATAGGTAGGAATTAGACTAGAAGAATATTCTAGAATAATCATCAAATTATGTATTAAGTGCCTCTATAGTCGCAAACACTTGCATCATCCTAAGATAATTATGTCGATGATAATATATAGACTGGATGTTGGTGTCTCATATAAAATAACTAGTGAAACATGATGTGCCCTCCTAAATGATTTTCAATTTATTGTCACCTTAACTCTAGGGCATTTAGATATGGGTCATACACTATCTCTCCTTATCAAATGATAAAACCCTAGTTCTTCATCTTCATATTGGTTATGGTAAAAATGGGTTAGTGGGCACATGGTGTCGATCTACCCCAGTTGCCCCTCTATCTATGAGCACTACATACATATCTAATACATATAATAGGGACTTAAACTTATGTATTTATATCCTACATGTTGACTTATGTGTTAATCATGAAACATGTGATATGCAAGTGTAATAATGACTTAACTTGTAAATTGAAAAATATAGCTCATGGGATAATCCTTTAGTAATTCAAATTTGTAGATGTGTTGTCTGAGTGATAGATATGGGAATAGGGGAAAAGAGGGAAGTTTTTCTCCCTTGAGTTTTTGATTGAGTAATTTTGATAAGTTTCCTTTGTATCTTTAGGTCTTTTCTAGGTGAATAATGAATGAGAGTTTATCTTATATTTATACCAATACTCTTGAATAATATCTTACATTAAATGACTTAGGTTGACCATTAGGATACATTTCATTTGTAAATTATATGACTATAGGGCACTAGACACTTGTATCAATTTAAGCATCTAACTAGGATAAGTGTTACAAAAATAAAAAATGAGTTAAAGTTCTATAACTTGCAAACACATATGATAATCAGGTTTTAATCATTATGGTAAATATAGAAGTCCTGGGTCATCAACATAAAACTAGTTGGACTGAGAAATAGGCTAAATGGAATAAGAAAAAGTAGATGCAAGACATATTGAAACATTAAAGGTCTATAACTAAGAGGAATAACCAAGGTTTGAGTTTTTAAAGTGTACAAAACCAAGGTGCTATACATTTGATAAATATCATCTATAACCTAATTTCTATCTGTGTAGCTAATTAAATCAAAACCGTATGTTTTTGCATATAAAATATTATGATTATTAGTCCCATTAGAATATTTAAATATTTATTCATGTTTTGTATGTGAGGATCCTTTGGAGTTTCCATGAAATTGGAGATTAATCTCAATGCACACATAATATCAGGTTTTGTAGTTTTCAAATGCATAAAACTTACAAATAATTTATTCTAAGAAGTTGGATTCACATTGTTGATGCAATCATTTTTTCTTAATTTTTAACCTTTTACAATTGGTTTTAGAATTAGTTTATTGTTCAACATTCTAAACCTCTTCAATACATCGTTTGAGTCTTTAGATTGACATATGAAGATTTCATCATTTGTTGTAGTTACCTCAATAATAATAAAATATTATATTAATCCATGTCTACAATCACATACTCTTTTTTTACTGTTGATTTGAAATTTTTATTTGATAAATTTAAATTTCTAGTCAAAATTAAGTCATGTATATATAAAATAATATTAAAATCTCTCTCTTTATTTTCTTTGATGTTTAGAGTTAGTTCAACATTGCTTTTATTGAATCCATTGACTAAAACATACAAATAAATGTGGCTATACCAAGTTTTGGGCACTGAATTGAACCCATATAATGACTTATTAAACTTATAAACATTTTTTTTATGACTCAAAATCAAATTACTAAGTAGTTGTTCCACACATGCCTCTTCTTCCAGTAATCTATTCAAAAATATTTATTTTATACCCATCTGATATACATTAGAATTATGTTGGGTTGTTTTTAAAACAGTTCTCATAGTATCCAATAGTGGTAATGGTACTAAAGATTCATTACAATGTATTTTAAGATTGTGAATATCCTTTAACAACTAATATTTCATTGTGTTTCTCAATCTCTTCTTTTTAATTAAATTTACAAATCCATTTAACACCAATTACATCATTTCCTACTAGAAGATTAACTAAACTCCATGTATCATTTTTCTCAAATGCATCAATTTCAACATCCATTTTCACATAACTTTCATTTTTAATTGCATCCTCATAATAAATTGGATCAACATATGAAAATAAAGGAATTATACAAATTATCATTTTATGAAAATTTGAAAAAAAAAAAGGATTTCAAAATTAATCGAATTTGAAAAAAATAACTTGACCAAAAAGGAAGGAGTTAGAAGGTTTTAAACTCTATACCTCTTCTTTACAAGGTTTTAGCAAAATCAAAGCCGCCAACTCAACTAAAATCTTACTTAACATTTTATATGCACTAATTTAAATTTATAGATTTTAATCTCATTTTTAAACCCAAAAAACAAATAGTGCATGTAAATTAAATAGCAAATCAAATTTACTTTTTTTTTTAAACTTTTGGTATAAAAAACTTTAGTGAGGAAAGGTGGGGGCCATAAAAAATTATTAAACACTTTTTTAAAACTATCTAAAATAAATTCCATACTTGTAGCACACTTTTGAAAGAATGGTGCTCGAGGAGAAGCTTGGGTTTGCACATGATTTTGTACAAACCACTAGATTACTTAGAACTTTTCCAATCCTCCTTAAATATTTCCACAAATTAGAATATTATCCCAAAATATTATTTTAATTTCCAATGAAACTTTTTCACTCACCTAGGCCAACTATGGCATCCCAAGAAGATTCAGAAAATACTATACCTATAAATGCTTCTAGGAGGCTTTAAATAAAACTATGTAACATATTTTAACAAAACTATGATTAAAAAATAATTAAACAAAAATATTTGATATTACTTCAATCATGGGAACTATACAACAACTAAAAAAGGTGTCCCATACTATGTTTTCTTGAAAAATGATTTGGTTATTTCTTGGACTTAGTCGTGAGTGCTTGAGAGAAGGTTGTAGTCTCCAAAATAATGATCAATCATCCCACATTGGTAAACAGAATTTTATTCAGCCTTTATCTACCATACTAGGCAAAACAAGACTTGAAAATAATTTTAAAAATATTTTAAATTGAATGTGTGCACGCACACACACACACACACACACACACACACACACACATGTGTGTGTGTGTGTGTGTGTGTGTGTGTGTGTGTGTGTGTGTGTGTGTGTGTGTGTGTGTGTGTGTGTGTGTGTGTGTGTGTGTGTGTGTGTGTGTGTGTGTGTGCATGTGCATTTATACATATACATATATGTGCATGTGTGTACACATGTATGTATGTATATAATGTAGAGCAACATGAATAATTAAAGCTTACAAATAATAAATAGATAAATTATGCACATGACATGGAACTTAGTTGGGAAAACCTCCAATGGAGGTTTAAAACCTTATAGTAGTTTATATTCAATAATTGTGAAACTATAATGCCCCAATATAAATTATATTTCTCTTCTCACTTCTTAGAAAAGATTCACAAAGTCCTTACAATTATTTTCCATGCACAAATATGAATTTTTAATTCTCTCTATTTCAAAAATATGGGTAAAACCCTATTTATAGTGAAATGTGAAGGGAGGTGATCATTGTAAACAATGGATCCAACCATCTCAAAAGACATTTAGATCATTGTTAAGTATTAAACAAATATAACTTTATTATCTATTTTCATGAAGTTTGCAAATTTTGTTAATAAATAATATATTATTATTATGTAATTAATTACCAAGGTAATCTAAGGGTCAATTGAGCTACTTAAAAATTAAATGCTCTAACAAACCTAGGCATTCTACAGTATAAAAGCCTATGTAAACCTAATGTTTACCCTTCGCTACTAGTTTTGTACATGTTCTTGTTTTCTATATCCCTAGACACTTGTTTTATATCTAGACACATGCATAGACACAACTATCCATTTTCCTATAAAGTGTCCAATGAAAAAAAGTAATATAATTCCTAAAATAAACTATCATAACTCTCAACCTAAGTGATTTAATGTGATATATTTTGAAACTAAATTGGTATATATACAATATTAACCATCATTCATTCCTCATGTAGTAATAATATACAATTCACAAGCCAATATATAAATAATAACTTAATCAAACATTCAAGCAAGAAAATGTGTCCTATTTTTCTTTATTTACATACCATTTATAAGAGCAGTCTTTGTACAGGTCTAAAGCGTTCAAGGGGTACCCATGAGCTACATTTTCCAAGTTATAATATAGGTTTTTACATGTATTTAATTATCACATATTTCACACTTTTGAATGAACAAACTTCAAAATATATGAGAGGACTAAATTAGTGTGAGGCCCTCTTCAGAATAGTGGCTATGTAGGAAACATCCATTAACATAGATCTTTAGAATCAACTCAACACTATGAGCCCACTAAAACATTCCTCCCACCGTCACTCCAAAGGTGAAGAGCTAGGGATTGATCATTTGAAAAATAGTGATGCACATGATCTAAATACATCAAAAGAAATTTGATCAAAAAATAAGTCTCTAGTTAGTCGCATCTAAATCTAATCAATATTCTATATGGGACACATATGGTAGTGTTAGACACCTGTGATGACACAACTATCCAAATTTGACATAGGTGTCTAATTCCACAAAAATTATATTTCTCTAAACTAATGATTATTCTAAGAACATCATCTAGTCCACTTATAGAATGTTCATGTCTAGACCTGTATATGCATAATAAACTAGCTAACTATCATTATTTATAATTTATTTCAATATTTATACTTTACTATTTTTTATAAATCTCAATTATATAATTTAATAATATTTTTTACCTAAGTTTTCTATTAATTGACTTACTATAGAGGTAGCTTATCACCCTTGTGCCGTAAACTAATTTATTGTTTTAACCCTAGATAACCAACATTCTAAAATTTAGTGTTAAACATTGTGTAAGAAGAAACAATACTATACGAAGTAAAGGAGATACTAAGTGAGTTTGATAATATTTTAACTATTAATATTCTATATGGATTACCACCAATGAGAATCATAAGTTAATGCATGGATTTTATACCTGTTTTAAGTTTATCGAATAAAGAAACACTTTGATTGACTTTAAAAGAGAATGTAAAGGTACAATTATAAGCCCAAGAGTTTTTTAATAAGGTTCTAATAAGATAAAATTTGATCCCATGTGTTGTTATAAAATAAATAATGACTAAAAAGAATGACAAACAAAGAATGTGTAAAGATTTTGAATCCATTAAAAATATTACTATAATGTATAGATTTCCATTTCCACTCATGGGTAATCTAATGTATTGATTGAGTGGAATAAGATAATTAAAAAAAAATGAAAAGTCTATATAAATAGATTCATATAAGTGTGTGATTAATGGATGATAACATTTAAAATACAATTAGGGTTGTATGAGTGATTGGTTATGACATTTGGTTTGGCTAGTGCAACTTGTGCATTCACGATATGAGTGAATTAATTTATTCAAATATTTTTGTTTAATTTTGTCATTGTTTATCTTGATGACATAGTTATTTTTAGTATAATGTAGGGAAAAAAAATTGTGACATTTGAGTAAAGTATTAGAAAGGTTGAGAGATTAAAATTTACTTGAACATCAAGAAATGTATTTTCATGCAAAAAGAATTGTTATACATGGGATTTTTAATTCTTAATATGGTTAGAATATGGATATAAAAAAGGTGTGAAAAACAATGGGATATGTGTGTTGATCACTAACATGATGCCAAAAGGTAAAAGATAATTTGTATAATGGAAGTAGAACATGATTTTCATTAGATGAAGAATAATATTACATAGTAACAATTGATGGAATTATCATATTTTAATAGGTTATTTTAGGTATATTTTTATGTGTGTCATAATAATAAGATAAGTATTGAGTCAAGAAGGAAGACCTAAATATTGCATATTCTAATGAAAAATTGAATCATGCAATGTGTATATATTGGGTTTATAATCCAAAATTATATGTAATTGTGCAAGACCTAAATAAATGCATACATTATTTATTTCCAACAGAAATTATATTTTACATAGATTGTCAAATATTATAGCTCATTAATATTAAATATAATTTTAATAAAATAAATATGAATTTAGTTTAATTCATATAGAGTTATTCATTTTTGTTGAAGCATCAAAATAGAAAGTATAATAGAGTTGTTGATGCACTAAGTAGAAGAATGTTTTTGTTGAAATAAATAAGAGTGGAAGTCATAGAATTTGACCTTATTTAATAATGATATGAATTAGATAAAGATTTAAATAAGCATGGAAGTCATGCAGAGAATAGTGAGTGAACATAGAAAACATGGTTAGAGTATTTTATTAAGGTTTATTTTTTAAAACAAAGAAATTTCATATACTAAGATGTTCCATGTAGGAGAATTTTATCAAATAAAAGCATAGTTGAGGTTTAACGGGTCAATTCGGTTATGTAAAATCATTGGCGCAAGTATCAAAAAATTATTTCTTACCAAAGATGATTATAAAATTTCAGTTTTTTTTAAGAGTGTCCTAGTTTATAAATATCAAAAGGTAAAATTTAGAATGCAAATTTCTTTCAAACATTGCATATTATAGAGAAACCATGGGATGATATAGATGTGATTTTTTTTTAGGTTTGCCAAGAAAATAGATAGCGAATGATTCAATATTGGTGATAGTTGATAATTTTTTAAATATAGCACATTTTTTGGCATCTAGAAAGACTAGTGATGCAGAAAACATTGTTAAGTTGTTTTTCAGATAAGTTTTTAAATTTCATGGTTTACCACATATTATAGTATCAGAAAGAGATGTGAAATTTATTGGGCATTTATGACAGATATTTTGGAATAATTTGAATACTAAATTCTAATTTATTTTAACATACCATCCTCAAATAGATAAAACAATAAAGGTAATCAATATGAGTTTGGGTAGCCTTTTAAGATTCTTAATTTAATGCAAAGAACATGGGATAATGTTTTAGCATAAACTAAGTTTGCTTATAATTATTCCATGAATATAAGAATAGGGAAGAAACCATTTTAGATGATTTATGGGTCAAGCCCAATAGGAGTTGCAGAATTAATATACATGAAGAATGAAAAAAAGGGAAGTGTTAAAGTAGAATATTTTGTTATAACATATGCAAGAGGTGTAAATAATTGGAATGAAATACAACATAGTATAAATAATATGAAGATCAAAAGAGAAGATAATTTGAATATCAGGTAGGATATTTAGTCTTAGCATACTTTAGAAAAGAGATATTTCTAAAAGGGACATGATAAGTTAAAATGGAAAAATATTTTTCCCTGTAAAATTTTGTGAAATTTTGGAAAGAATGCAATGGAAAAGAACTATCTAAAGGTATAGACATATTGCCTATTTTTATTTGGCTTATTTTTTTCTATATTATTAAGGATAAAGTAGTGAAAGTGAAAAATTCAAAAAGTGAAGAAACCAATTTGAAATTTGAGATGCTTAAAAAAGAGAAAAAAATAAATAGATTAGGTAACTGGCATGCGAGTTGGAAGTACTAAAATTAAAAAAATTATATAAGGAATATATGGTGATATGAAATGGATGAGACATATAATATGTGACATAGAATAATGCATAAGAATCTAAAGAATAAGGAATACCATTAGTAGAGTTTTTTTAAGGCACATGAATAGAAGAACATGTTTCATTTCTTACCAAGTATTTATGATGTAGGAGCTTCTAGGTTCACAATAAATCTTGCATCAAGGATAAAAATATGTTGGTTTAGGAATTTATCTTATTATTGTGTTGTATAAGATTTATTACCACACATATGTTTTTTGTGAGTTTTTTAAATCCTTATTTGTGGTGTTGATGATATTTGTGTTTTTCTTATAACTTTTTATTGCCTTTCTTAGTTTAGTTTATTGTTTTTTAGCATGCATATGTTAGTATTGATCCACTTTTTTTTTTTAGATTTATATTCAATTATTGTCTAAATTGAGTCTTACAGGCCTTATGTGAGTTGTGGTAATAATTTGATGTTACTGTATGAGAGTGAAAATATTTTGTGTATGTTCTTATTAGTCTATAAAATTTCTTGAAGTTTTGTTTTTTTTTGAGATGATTCTTCACCATAGAGTCAAATGAGTAGGAAATATTTATTGGTGACATTATTTAATCATATTAAAACTTGTGCATCAAATTTTAGATCATTTGAAGAAAGAATGGTAATGTATTTTATCATCTTTGGGTAAACATAAGAGTCATAATAAAAAGGTTTTCTAATTTCAAAGGCCTATGATGTTTTGAAACTTTCTATGTATTTGGGGCCATTTTTTGTTGATTATCACTCATTCATAAAGTCATGGAAGCTAATATGTATTCATTTAATTATTCACGTGACATATTTTGGTGACACATTGAGCTCTAACATGTTCTTGTTCTTTGTAAATGTGAAGACATTTAATATTTGTAACATTTGATATTTAAAACACAATAAGGTGTGTCAATGTTTTTAGTGGGGTAAAAAACTAGTTAGATCTTTCATCTACATAAACACACCATTATGCCTATACAAATGTACTATTATGGGGTAAAAAAAGATTGGATATTATTGGTGTCCAAATTTTTACCAAGTTTAGATTCTAGCATGGGGATCCTAAAGCAAACATGGACAACTTAATACATGCATCCATGCCAATGAGACTCACCATGTTGGAACAATGGTTAATGAAATGAAGACGGTGTTTGAAAACACAATAGGGATTTTTCACATAGTTGAACAAGGTATCCCCACCATAATATCCCCATGTCATGATTCCCACACCCACATGGAGGAAAAGATAAACAAGATAAAATAACATTTCATAATTGACATGAAGTGGGAGGTATGTGGCAAAGAGATAAATCTTCAAACGTCAATGCATTGATTACATGTGAAAATCAAAAAATGATCCTGAAGCTCCACATAGGTCTAAGGTTCAAAAGGAAATATCAAAATGGTACGGAGAATTCCATAGAATGACAATAAAATGTGAATGGTGGAGTATAGAAACCCAAGAGAACTTTACAATTTCTCCAAATTGTAAATTGCATTTCCATCCCCAGATCCTGTAGAATAAAAGAAAGAGAAGTAGATTAATGTAAAAGTAAGACTAGAAATCAATTCACAAATTGATAAATTTTAATTTTACTGTAGATGTTTGGATCCCAAAAAGTAAAGAAGACCACGTGAATCATGAAAAAGGATGGTAGAAAGCAAAAGCTAAAATGTAATTTGCAATTTGACCTCCAAATGGAAAATTGTATGAGAGTCTCTAGATCCTATAGGTAGAAAATAAAGGAACAAGTGGGAAAATTTAGAAGGATAAGACGTACGTACATCTTGATAAAAGAATAAGTACATACTCCCACAACCTATAGAAGTTTGGAAGAAAGTGCAGAAGTTGCTTCTTAGGTAATGGAAGAAAAAAATGCATGGGATGTGGCAAGGATAACCCTTGCATCGATCTTAATACCATCACCTTGGATTTTCAAACCCTTCAAATGAATAGATATAATATTTCTCTAAATGTGTTGGAAAACTTCAAAGGAAAATGCAAGAAGTATTTTAGCTTTAATAGTTAAACATATCAAGAGATAGAAATCATTACGAGTCTATATAGGGGTTCATCCATTGCATTTCCGAGGAAGAATATTTTAGACAAGGCTAAAGCCTTCACTGCCACATATATAAAAAGAAGTTTTTGAAGAAGATTTAGGTGTATGCATGGTGGATATGATCATTAAATGGGTTCTTAATAATTTTAAGTATCATTGTAAAATAAAGGATTCTATTTAGATTTATTTTTGCACCTAGATTTTATTTATAATTAAGGTTTTATATCCCATATACAACAAGCTATCCAAAGCTCAATGTAGTGAATGTATCCTTTGGAAGATAATTCCTCATGCCTTTTTAAAGTTGTTCTCTTTTTGTCTGTTCATGCAAGCAAAATATGGGACCTCTCATGACAAGTAGATAGAACAAATAGAAGCATGGAGGATTCAATGATAAAGGAATCTCGTGATGAAGATTCTCTTCCATATAGGTTTTATTATAAAAGAAAAGAAATGCATTGAATTTAGAGATAATGAAGTATTTTAAATATTCCTTGAAAAAAAAAATCAAAATATTGGTGGTTCATCGAACATTTTTTTCTTCAAATACTGAATTCAAAGATGTTGGAGAAATTAAAAATCTGATGAAGAAAATACTAGATGCCAAATGGGAGTGTATAAAAAGGCACTAAAATAATTAGGTAAATGAATATATTCATCCAGTAAATGCTTTGAGATCAATATACATGGTGCACAAATTAGAAGGATTTTTGAGTTGATATATCAAGTATATAAAAGAATGAGTTTTTAAATATTTTCAATAGGGTGTTTTGTTGAACTAGGTGGATAAAAATGGAATTAAATTAAAAAAATCAAAAAAATTACAATCTCTATAAATTACAGATAAAACCCCAAGGTCCCTAGGAAATTACAATGGGAAGCAAATTGCAAAATGTAAGTCTCTAAAAAACAAAGTGCAAATTACAGTCAACTCTCCCAATCCCACTAGTCAAAGAATGCATGAAAAAAATCAACTTAAGGAGCTTCAATAAGAATTGTGGGATAAGTGCAATTTTGAAAATTTGCACTTCTATAAATTAAAAATTGCACTTAGATCTCCAATTTTTTCTAGTCAACAAATAATCAACAAGAAGCCCTTGTGCAAGAGGGAATTTTCATAGCTTAATGCAATTTTTCAATTTGTAATTATGCAATTTGCAAATTTGTAAATTTCAATTATACAAATTTCAATTTGTAAATTTGTATTTTCCTAACTACAATTCTACAAATAATAATTCTACAAATTTCAATTTATAAATTTGTAATTTTCAAATTACAAAACTCTTATTGGGGCTTGAATTTACCTAAAAAATCAAAAGGTGAAAATAATGCATATGCATTAAAACTGTGGAGGAAACCATAAAAGCCAAATTTACTAAAAATCAGATCTGAAATTACAAAGTGTGAAAAAGCAAATTTTCAAAACACAAAATTACAAAAGGCAAAGGTGTAAAATGCAAAATTTGAAAAAACAAGTTGGATCTAGTAAGAAAAAAGGTAAAAAGACACAAGTTTTTTCATTTTCTAATGTTTTCCTTGTCCAAGATCCTCCATTGGAGAGAAAATATAGGTTTTAAAGATCAAGGTGGGTCACTATAAAGAATATTTCTCAAGCAATCTAGAATATTCCCATGAAATCATTGCACCAACGGGTTGTTCTATGGCATGCATATGAGAAAGGGAAGCTATCCATGAGGTTCCATCTATGCAAGCAAGTGGTCAAGGGTATCTCCAAGAAGTTTCATAAGAAGACAAAGTTTTTTGGCCCTCCACCAAGAATATTCTCATTTCATCTCATTTGAAGGCATCTCTAACTAAAAAATCAAAGTATGTGTTCCAAATATTCATCATTTCTTGTAGAGGTAGTTAGAAGAATAATTTTTCATGGGTGAAGATTCTACGCATGGTAAAGGGTTTTTTTGACTTGGGATCATCTTAGTAGAAGTTTGGGGTATGGACTAAAATTTTGAAAATTGCAAAATGCAACCCCCATTCCCAAATTTGAAAAGAAGGGTAAAAAATTTATAAATAAAGGGCTTCTCTATTCTAAGGTTGTTGTTATTGTTGTTGGTTTTTAATTTTCTCTAAGTATGTGCTCTTACAAATTTTGGGATCACTATTGTGTGAATTTTTTAATCTCTTGATAAGTTGGTTACAATTCTAAAACCATTAGCAAGCTCTGAGAGCATGTCTATATATCTCCGCTCTCCAACATGGAGGAAATCCACCATGCGTATCCCCATGGCAGCATTCTTAAACATTGATGTATGTAAACTTTTCTCTCAAAATGATAGAAAAGACTTATGATTCTTACTTTTTTTCTTGTTAATGAAATGAAAATGAGATGTTTTACATTTTATGTTGATTGGATATCTAGTTTTGTGCTTATGTATGGTTGTCATCTTGGGCATAGATATGGGTTATAAAACAGTTTTTGCATAGAGATTTAGAAATATTTTGTTGAATACCTCATAAGGAAACCTTGGGTTCATGAATTTGATAGGGAATGGTATTTGATATTCTAAATGCAGTTTATGCTCTAGAGTTATAGGGATCATTTAGGTGTTGGCATTGTATTGGAACCAATGGATGCAAACCACCCCTGTTAGTTTTCAGTATATTTTAAGTTATTTTTCTCCATCTTTGTAATAATATGTATGTTAAAATAAACCCTAATATTTGAAAAATACCATCACACCACCCCATTTTTATTACTATCAAATTATCCTACCTACCCTATAAATAATACCCTTGATTACATACTATAACTATTATTTGCCTGCAAATGCATAAACATTGCATATTTAACATGTAGCTGCATCTTGTGCTCTAAATACCTACATTGTAGTCTTTATTTTAACCCTTTTTTGTTGAAAATTCTTTATAATCAAGGTTTCAATCATTTCCCATTTATCTTTAGTAGCTTGTATGTGATCTAGTACATTTGCTCATTTCATGTGACAACCTTTCCTGGGTGGAGTGAGCAGGTTTGATTGTGCCTTGGTTACATTTGTTCTTTGTGTAAAACATCCCTATGGAGGTTTAATTGTAGAATATCTTCATGTGAGAAAGCTACCCCATAGGTCCTTACACCTTGGTTCAAATAGACCTAAAAGTAGCAGGGAGTTGACCATACCCTATATCAGTGCCTCTCAGTCTTTTTCTATGTTTGGTCCATTCTTGATGCCAAACCCTTTCTTGGATATATCGACACATCAGTGGGTTTTTCATCTTTTTTTACCATTTTATTCAAGTATTCAAGTCCAAGCATAAGAGGTGTAAAACTAGGAACCAACACTCAACTGGAACCATTTTTAGTGAGAAGAAAATCCTAGTTACTTGTGTTGTCGAGGACTCTTACAGAGAGATATAAGTATTTCCATTTAAGAAAAAAGTTGCCTTTATATTCATTGATCTACTATCTTTGGTTCATCAACATCACTACTCAACCGGTTCCATTACCGAGGATAAAAGACAATTGTAGCACTTGTGTTGTTGGGGACTCTTACACAGAGATGTAAGTAATTTGTTTGAAATTTTTCTACTTATATTTGTACTATTTTGAATATCTTTGGTTCATCAACATCGCACAATCAAATATAATTGTATTTAGGATTAAATTGAAGTCTTAGTGACTTATATTTTTGGGTACTCTTGCAAAGAGTTGATTGCATAAGGTTAGGTTTGAAAATGTTATCTATAATTATTTGATACAAGTAATCTCAGTTGCATTTTTAGACAAGGTTTATTCATGTTATCTCATGGTTTGAAAGTTTGTGTTATTATTTTCTACTTTTTTTTATCAACTTGTTCACTCCACCTAGGAAGGGTTATCACATAAAATAAATAAATACACTACGTCACATACAAGCTTTGTGCCAAAAATTTGTATGGAGGTTCAATTTCAAAATCTCTCCATGTGAGGAAGTTATCCCATAGGTCCTCTAACCTTGGTTTAGATGGATGCAAAAGTAGTAGGGAGATAACCATACCCTCTATTGGTTCCCCTTAGTCATTATTTGCATTTGGTCTATTCTTGATGCCAAACCCTTCCCTACTTATAATAACACATCATTGGATTTTTCATCTTTGTTTGTTATTTTTAGAAAGTGTGCAAGGCTGAACATAAGAGGTGTACAAATAGGAACTAATAGAGAGAAATCAGATCTAAGATTTATTTTGCAAATATTATGAATTATCCCAACTTAGATCTATGGATCTGATGTTATATAATGAATCTCATTATGAGATCGTGGTGTGAGAGTGTTATTTTATCTATTGTATTTTCTTTGGTTGAAATCAAATAAATATATGATTTTTTGTTATTTCATTTTATTACAATTATTTTTTTGAGTATTATAAAGGTTTCATGGTCTAAGGCATTTCTTAGTTGAGATCCCTAAATTCTATTGCATAAAAACTACTTAAGGGAAAACATTAATAAAAAACTATCATTTTTTGTTAGGGTTCCATCAATTACATCCACTAAGCCACCCGACATCTAGAAGATAATTCTTAAGTCCAGGGAAGGTATATAATAATGGTTAATTTATGCTCTTCAGCTTGACCAATGCACCTTATATGTTTATGGAGATGGAAAATGATATATTGTGATAATTTATTGATTCATTATTTTTTTAAGGTGGATGGCATCCTTTATTTTAGTAAGATATGTGAATAAAAATTGCAATAGGTTAGACTAGTTATTAACAACTTTATACTACATCATAGATATTGATGGTGTACATGTTGATCTTGATAAAATCAAAATCATCATAGATTGGACAACACCACCAACACTTACAAAAATTAGACATTTTTGGCGGCTACACAATTTTTACCATCAATTCACTCTTTTATGACCTCATTTTGCATGACCCTTGAGTCAAGTAACCAAGGGGGTTGGAGTTTATGATTCTATGGAACACATCAAATCAATGAGAGTTTGAGGAGTTAGAAGAGTGGAATTTCTCAGCACTAGTAATTTCCTTACAAGATCTATAATAACCTCTTAAGATTGAATAATATTCTTTCAATTATACACATGGGGTAGTTGTAACCAGACTTAAGAACATTATTTGTCTACCATAATGAAACATTCACACTTACAATAAGTATCATACCAATGAAAAATATTTATGCCATTATTTATGCATGTAACAAACATATTAATTACATTATATGAATTAATACCATCTTCCACATAGATCAAAAACCTATACATTCATGTACACCTTGGGAAAGTTATACAATGGTTGCCATCATAATTGTCATACCTTCATTAAAAAATCAAAATAATATTACGCATAATAAAGGTAGTGTCAATAAGGATGCATATATATTAACTTTATCACTAGTTATAATATCAACAAAAATCCTATATTAATGTGTCCAAGAGACATATACATATCCCATATTGAATGTTACTGATCATGAGTTTCCCACTATATAAAGCACCAAATATGGGACAAAAATTGTATATTTGGGAAACCTACATATTCTCATAGTAGAAAGATAAAAGAATGTTTTTAAGGATCAATACAATCAATTTTTAGGACACTTTAGTGAATAAATGGCAATGTCACTATTTTTAAAATAGTTCTATTGGTTAAAGAGTTATCATTATGTGAGAAAGTACAGTAGGTCATGTAAAATAATATGTAATAGGAAACCAACAAATATAAAAAATAGGATCTACACACATCTTCCAATTTTTTATGGAGTCATTCTCCATGGATTTCATGTCAATATTTCCTTTATTTAATCATGATCATGACTATGTCTTAATCATGTTTGATAGGTTTTCAGAGATAACTATGTTCAATGATGGACACCAAACTAACCAAGTCCACCTATTTTAATCCATAGATGGATAGGAAAATATGAATGACTTGAAATAGGATTGTACAACTACTTTGGATGTATAACTCTAAAAATACAAGGACATGAGATGATAGTTTACCATACATCAATCATAAACATAATCGAGAACTAAATGTCTCCATACGACATAACCCTTTTAAGGATTGTCTTGGGTTTAAACTACTAGACACCATTTATGTGTCATTAAATTTCTTAGTGGAATAAATATCTTCCAATGTAAAAAATGAATTTGACAAGGCCACCAAGTTTATTAGATGAATTTTAAATTTCTAATACTAGGTGAATGAAATTCTACAAAAAATTAGCCAAAAGTATAAGTAAAGCTATGACTGACATTGAATCCCTCACTAGTTTCATGTTGGTGATATGGTATTATTGTATTTTTAAAAATAATATTTGAAAGGTCCCGACTAAAAACTTGGACCACTACAATATAGATCCTACATAGTCATGAATAAAATATGTTTTAATGTCTTAGAGCTAAACTATCCACCCTATTTTTGGTTGTATCTAGTGTTGAATGTGAAATTTATTAAGCCATATTTCCCACGTCTCTTATATAATTCACATATAGGTGAATAGTTTCGTGGCTCAAGGTTAAATCTTAAGTGTTTAATTCCATTCTCTATTGATTAGGTCAAGGGTACAAGGTAATTTTTTCATCAAGGAAAGTGGTTAGACACAATTAAGATTCAACAAAATATTCCACATTCAATTAAAGAATAGACATAATGTGGGCCATTGCTTCTTAAGGGGGATGGTTTATCTATGAAATGAGTAGAGTTAACTGAATAAGTATACAGGTTTATTTTTAGAAAGTTATAATTTTCTTTAAAAATAACACAACATAAAAGGTAGTTTTTGAAGGCCTTTAGAGAAATTTTGGGAGCTCATATATCCTCATTGGTAATCATTTGTTAGGTTAACACTTTCTATAAATACAAGGTTTTCTAAAAAATATTATAATACAAAACTAGAGAAAAGATTAAAAAAAAAAAGGTTGGTTGTGACAAGGTGGCCAACCTAGTCACCTATTATTAAAAACTTTTCTTCTAATAGATCTCTATTCTTAGTATTTATCTTATTCTCATGCTTATGTATGTTGAAGATATTATTAATTTATTGAAATGAAATTATTATTCATATGAGTATGCATAGTGAGTTGATGTTAGTATTTTTGTTCAACTTTAACTAATTTCTCTTATATATTATTTTCTTTATAAAAAAATATTATTATTTTATAAAAAACTTTTGTTTAGTTCTCTTACAAATTTATATCTATTTAGTATAAAAAGTTGGATTTATTATAATACATTAATTCCCAAGAGTTAGAGTGATGACTCCAAATTAAAACCTTAATGTAAGTCATCAATGAAATCATATAAATATCCTTAATGTGAATCTATAATGGAGTGTCATCCACCAAATTAAATTCTTAATTTGAGTTTATCAACAAAGCTATATAATACTACCAATGAGATGTGGGTGAGTTGGTAATGTGACTTGGTTGATTCAAGCACCACTCGGTTCAAATCTTAGTTTGGTATCAAATCCTAGTTGTAGCTGATCATTGGTATCCTTGGGATAGTTGTGGTCATTTATTGGTATTCATGGGCTGGTTATGGCCATTAATGGTATTCTTTACTGGCTATGGTTGTTCATTGGTATTCTTGGATTAGTTGTGGCCATTGTTGGTAATTTTGATACTTGTGATAGATGATCACTTGGGGATCTCAGCTCCTGATTGTGTTCCAAACCAGTTGGAGCTCCAGTCAAAAGCAAATAGGGTAAGGATCCCACCAAAAGTAGTATCTATCAAAGAAACAAAGATATATAAAACTAATTTAATATAGAATTTTTATTTCATTTATTGTTGATTAGATAATGTGAGTTATAAGAATAGGTAGTGGAGGAATGGGAGAATATGATGATTAAATAAGAGGACATGATGGTGTCGAGCACATGAAATTAACTAGCACAACCAACAACTTGGAATTAGAAGATGCGAGAGATCATTAGACTTATTCTTGTTGCATATTTTATTACCATTCATTTTTATTTTGTTTTACCAAAGTCTTTATAATTATCAAACAAGAGATCCATGAATCACAATTATTAGCATGTGTTTATTGAATAATATTTGATTTAATGGTCACAAGATTGATGATAGAAATATAGAGAGGGAATATTAATATGAAAATGAAATGAGTAGTGAGTCATTTTTGTTAGGAAACCATGTACCCTATAGCAATATAAAAATAAAAGAATTTAATAATAGAGATAATTAAATAGACAAAATACCTAACATGGATGAGACAAAGCATGTTATTTATGTCGTAAAACTTTAACAAAGCTAAGGAAACATCCATAGTGTAAGATATCAATATTTATTAATTCCAAGATGAATAGATTACATGTGAACTCATTATGTAGATTATATATGAATTCCACAAAGATAAATACACCTAATTGGCAAAGCATCATTAGGATTCCTCTTCCTAAAAATAGAGTGTAAAAATGTCAATAGGACTTTCCTTCAAAAAATAGAATTTGATAGAATTCATATTCTATAAATATGAGCTTGACTTGCTGAATTTTTACCACAACCTGAACCCCCTACAACCTCCACGCCCCCTATCGAGGAATGGGCTATAAATTGTGCCACAAAAAGATCTAAAATTTAACTTTATTGTCACATATCTAACTGTTTATCCTTAATAAAAATAACATTTGCCTCTTTAAGTTTTTTAATACAATATTAGTAAAGAAATAAGAAGAAACTAAATAAACATACACATTTTGATATTACTTGTATCAATGACCAAAACACATCTACTCCATAGAGAAGATACATGTTTTTTTTTAAAGAAACAAAAAAATCGTTTTTGATAATGGGCATGTCAACTATTAAGGGTGAGAAAGAAAAACAAAAATAAAATCTTTGTTTCATATCATGTATCATTTAAGCTATCTTGTTATATGGTGGTAAATAATTTAGAACACTCTTGTGAATATTTTCATACTAAACTCAATAAACATTCTTTTAATAAAACTATATTGTTCAAGAAAATTACATGCATCATCAGTTGTAGACAATTCCAAGGAATTATATTAAACCTCGGATTCCTAAGGGCTATAATATTATATGCATCATTTTTATTTCTATTTTTTGACAAAAGGTTTTATTTATATAGATATCAACATCTTTGATCATGTTTGGATTATATATAGTAAATTATAATGTTGAGTAAGTGCACATCTAAATGAGAGCCTTCTTTTAGTTAGATTATTATGACTAGGAGAAGTTTATCTATCAAAATCACTCGGGCACTGAACTTGGTCCTATTTATCTTTTGACCCTATTCATTGGACAATTTACAAACATTAGATATTTAAAAGAATTTTTACCTAATGAATGGTTATAATAAACTATCATACTCACTAATAAAACTACAATCCTTCCAATTATAATCATCTTTTTTAAACAATGATGTAAAACTATATTAGGCTAGGATCCTAACAAGCTAAGACATTATGTGGAGGAATGATAATTAGTTGGATTTGTTTGGCACCATATACCTCTCCTACTCACTATGTAGAAGGATATACAAATTATGTAATAAATATTGAGAAAGAAGGGAAAAATCCACAATGCAGAAAGCAATAGAAAGTAAGTGCTGGAAATGAGAAATTCAGAATAAAGGATAAAGAGAGTTGAACTTGTGACATTTCTTTTTAGAGTTGAAGTTCTTCATTATTAAATCAACTCAAATGTAACCTAAATATTTTAATTAAAAATAAAAAATAAAAAATAAAAAATAAAAAATAAAAAATAAAAAATAAAAAATAAAAAATAAAAAATAAAAAATAAAAAATAAAAAATAAAAAAATAAAAATAAAAAAAACAAACCATTATTTGCTCAATCCACTTTCCAACAGATTTCATGTTATAGCCAGATGGTTGCAAGGGGAGTTAAATTTGATGCCTCACTAAATAAGCAACATTCATTTGGAAGCCGATCTTAAAAACATTTTTAAAATCTTCTGTTTTATAATGTAATGAAATTCAAATGCATTAACAATCGATTATAAACTGTGTCCATGTTTATAATAAGATAATCATGGTTTTCGCACATTTTATTCTTTCAGATGTTATCTTTTCTATTATTTTGTACTTCCTCGTGAGTTTCTTCTTGACCAGCAGGATTTGGGTGGGAAGAAGAGGATAGATTAAAATTAACACTGGACCAAGCTAACTCATTTGGGTTTATATCTCCCCAACAATCATCAATAAATTTCAGTGTTTCTTATGTATCCCGTTTTCTTTTTCTATCGACTTTTAACATTGCAGCATTGAATTCTTTTTTAGCCTCTTCTGTTAGGCGTTCTATTTCTGATATAGCAGCATCTATCACATTTTCATTATCGTGATGAGCTTCATCCGCTAAATCCAACGGTTCTAATTTTTCCTTTGTGAAATCATCTATAACTGATTCATCAAGGATAATGTCCTTAACGTCTGGGTTTGTTGGGGATTGATCATCTGGTGCTGCATGAGGAGGAGAATTAGGAGATTGTGGTGGTGGTAATGCATACGCATTAACACCGGAGCCAGATCTAGAATTGTCGTCTTCAATTATTGAATCCGTAGTTGCTGCTTCGTTCCTAAAATTATACGTGCTCGCAGTTGGTACTCCCTTGCAATAAATACAAGTTCGTCCAGGGAAAAGTTAAAAGTATTTATAAACAACCATGAAAAAAAACCATACCTATATGTATATGTAGCTGGGGAGAACCAATTCAAATTGAGTAACTTTTATGTGGCAACAACCTGACTAATGTTTTTTACAACCACCCATATACACACATACCCTTTCCCCAGTCTAATTTTATAACCAACCCCCATTAACAACCCAAAGTAAGCTTGAAACGGTGTCGGATCATTTCGTTAGATTTAGGATGATGGTATTTCAACGGTCACTTGTGCATTTTCTGAGAGTCATGTCACTTATTCTTGAATTACTTACAGGCTGTTTGCGATTCCCTTGTATGAGTAACTCCTAACGCATTCTCAATCCAAAGTGGTCTGCCCCTTTTTCTTGTTACATTCCAAACATATTCTATAACCATCTTCAAGAATTACTTAAATACTTTAATGTGAGGGAAATTTTGCTTGTGGGGTGTTTTCTATTACAAAGGTTTGATAAGTGACATATGTTAAATATATTAACTATAGCTGCATTCTAGAAGTGGAAATCATAGTAAAAATAGGTATGTGATTCATTTAATTTATGAACAATACTTTTATCTATACATGGTCAATTTTCTAGATCTGAGTCACTATCACCAGTGAATACTTACATGTGTTGATCAATACTACCATGTGCAGAAATGCAAGAGTGTGACCATCTGATCACCTTCATCCATCTTTGTATGCTCTATATGTGTGATCATGAACCCTGATGATGCACAAAATTCTAATAATCATCTTCATTCATCTTGAAATCTTAGGCGTGCTTGTGATGGATAAAAACCTATAAAAATGAGAAAATGTAATGGGTTGGGCTAAACCCAATCACCCCCATTTGATAATTGGCCATTGTTTATGTATTTGATACATTGAAGAGGATAATCAATCAAGTCACGTGTAATTCTTCCACCTTGTGTGATTATACAATTATACTTCTTTGTAATATGTATGCAACTAATTATTTGACTTTTATAATTGCAAATACTTAATTTGACTTGCATTTGGTATGATTTAGACATGGCTTGTGATTTCTATTAGTGATATATTCATAATTTGGAATAATAAGGTCGATTTATTCAATGTGCAATAGTGTTTAGATATGTACAAGATATGTGCCAAGCCCCCTTTTGAATGACATCAGTTTTTGTTTATATAGGAGTTTAATTTGGTAATTTCTCATGCCACCAACATGTTAAGAAAATAGAATGACTTAAAGGAAATATTTTATTTTGAAAATTAACTATTTCTAGGAGAGAATTAATTTTGACAAAATCAAGGGAATATCAATTATTGATACTAATTGAAACTGATAAAACTAACATGTGTAGAGGTGGACTGAATTGAAGCACGGAAAATTTTATAGGTTATTTATAGACAAAAAGAGATAATTATGTTTTTTTATTTAGAAAATAGCTAATTCTGTGAAAATATACATATATCAATTAGACTTAATTTTATACAATTTCTTAGTTCGGGACGTAGATTTGCCCTATAGACTATACTTGATATTATTTTTGGACACATATTGAATAGATTTAGTATACATGTATGGGTCCGATCCACCATAAAATTATACAAGACATGTATAGGTTAGTCTGGAATCATCAAGGATGTATGTATGTATGTAGTAACCATCACCTACGACACAATAAGATTAAGGTAATAATTATATTTATTCTATGAAAATGTATTGAATATTCTTTGGCGCACATGATCTTCCTTCTATATGGTTTTGATAACTAAATAAAACTTAATAATAAATAGTTTTCAAACCTAGTGTTTATTTTATATATAGCATTAAATGTGGTGTATGTGGAATTAATACTATAGGAATTAAAGTTTAGATCTTGTCCCATGTTTTACTGAATTGACATCGACATATTGAGCAGCCTAAGGGAAAATTTAATGTTAGTCCAACACGTTATCTGTGGAATTAATGTAAATTGTTCAATTACATATGTGATAATTTTTTAATTTTTCTTGTCATTTATGCAAGCTATTGGCAGAAATGCTACACTGGTAGTTGAAAGATTGAGAGGAGAGGCTGGAAATGAAGGTGAATTTTTTTTTTGAAGTTGGTGTTCTTGTGATTTCAACTGTAAGGTATGGATTTGTGTTTCTTTTGTTTTGATAACTGAGAGAAGTTATTTCCACACATAGTCATCTATCTTGAAATGAATAAATATAATAATAAGTTCCTTAAAAAAAATATTTTAAATATATTTCTTGATGGTTTCTTGATTTTTATAGTCATTGATGCAAGTTATTAATGGAATTGAATCTCTAGTAGTTGAAATATTGAGAGGAGAGTTTGGAAATGAAGGTGTAAACAATTTCTAAGCTAGTTTCTTTATAATTACAATAGTAAGGTATGGATTTATGTTTCTTTTATTTTGACGACTGAGATTAGTTGTTTACATGCACAGTTTTCTAACTTGAAATGAATAAATAAAATGATAAGTTCCCTGGAATGTATTTATTTAAAGATTATTATTTATTGTTTCTCAATTTTTCTAGTCATTGATGCTAGCTATTGGTGAAAGTGAAGATTTAGTAGTCAAAATATTGGGATGAAGTGCAGACAATTTTTAAGATAGTTTCTTTGTGATTGCAACTCTAAGGTATGGATTTGTGTTTCTTTTGTTCTGAAGATTGAGAGAAATTATTTACATGTACATTTGTTTGTCTTAAAAAAATAAATATAGTGATAAATTCTTTAAAAAATATTTTTTTAAGGATATTTGCCTGAAACATTATGCATGTTGGCTTTCTTAAAAATTTTAAGTATATCTGTAAATATTTTCCTTGAACTCGAAATCTATAAAATGGATATTATCAGGTTAGTTAGAAATATGGTTTGAAATGATAAAGAGGATCTATTACATTTATTCATTTTATTTGTTGTGCATTGTTTAAAATAAGTATTTTGCATGCCATTAATTATCAAAGGAAAGAAATTTTTTGTTTGTTTAAAAGGAGTATTTCTAAGAGGAAATCAATTTTGTGTTTGTTTAAATGTAGTATAATGTGGTAAAGGCAAACCAAATAATATAATAAATTGAGTATAGTAAAAATTATGATAAAAAATTAGAGTATAGAGTATAAATAATAAACTGACTATGGATCCATAAGGTAAAACAACTATGAAAATAGAGGATGAAATAGATTAAAAAAAAGAGTACATATGGTAAGATCATGTGCAGTACTTAGTATTATTTAAATACATACCTTTGTAAGTCTCTCAAAAGTATAATCTAAGATTGATCATTAAATTATGATATCTAACATTGAAATATGAGTATGTTAGTTGGTTGTTTTAATTGCTCCTAGTTATAATAATGATTAAATTTTATTTTTATTTTTATTTTTTCATTAATAAAACACTTTTATAGATTTAAAATTTTATCTTTCAAGAGATTACTTCTTCTATAAGATTTACCTATTGGATAGGTTACATTATATTATTTAAAATCTGATTCACATAAATTGATATATTTAATTAGTGCATCATTAATTATTATTCCTAAAATTTATAAAAAAACTCCTATACACAGCTTATAAATATTTGTTGCTTCATAGAATCACTATTATTCTACAACCATAAAAATAAAAATTCAAGGTGAATCAAAGCAATCACTAAAAAATTGTAGCTCATATCCTTATAAATCTATGTTGGCCGATATTCCCATGTTTTAAATTTACAAGGGAGTTGTGGTTTGGTTCAAGTTTTAATTTATACATTGTGTAGATATAAATTCTATCTATGATATCATTTTCAAATAGATATTTTTATAGATTAATTTTTAGCTTTTATATTAATAAATATGATGGTATCATTATTTTTTTTAGGTTTCAACTTCTAAATTGCCAACGTAGAGTTAATTCAAGAAGTGGAATAGTAATTTCATCTGTGAAAAGAGTGTTTTGCATTGGGGATACATAAAGTTGGCATTAAAAAAAAAAATTGTAAAATGTCTACTCATAGTTCAAGTGTTATAAAATTAACAAGTGGTTCATCGATGAAAAAATTATTTTTATCGTATTTTGATAAACATCAAAAAGAATAATCTTTAAAAATAAATAATAGTTTACAAAATCAATCAAAACTAAACATTATTTCACATTATAAAGATTATGTTCAGTAGGTTTCTCATCAATTTCAATCAATAGATGCAATTAACAATACTTATGGTCATGACACCGCTCATTTAAGACAATCTACTTTTGAAAGTGTTGATAATTCAACCTCATACATAGTTCATGAAATTCATCATAGCTCCAAAAAAGGAAGCCATGCAAATGAGAAATTTCAAGGAGTTTTCAATTTGAATGGATTTCTAAATATCCCTTCATTAAACCTATTTTGAGTGAATACACTAATGAGCCACCAAAATAATGTAGATTGAAATTGGGGAGGGATAAATGCTTTCAGCTAAAAATAGATACCATAGAGAAACATATGGAGAAAGTGTACACAAAGAAATTTATAAATGGTGAGAATAAATTAGTGATATGGTGGAAAAAAATAAGAGTCTCTTCATGTTATTTATGCGAGTGAATATGATGAATACCTAGCAAAACAACAAAATCCTCATGCAAATGGAAAAAATATTGCACCTTTATTTGTAAAAATGATGGGAATCAATCAAATGTCAAAAACTATATAACTTTGTGTTATTTTTCAAACTTTAAAAAAAATATTGGCCAATGATTTATTATCTAATATATAAGGACATGCTATAATTTCTTGGCATTTCAGAATTTTAAAATACTCATTGGTCAGTTACTAGTGGTTGGCAATGGGTTAAATGTCTTAATAAAATACAAAAAGAGGATCTTCAAGAGAATATAAGGCTTTCAAGATACATTTAATTATAATTGAATGAATTTATATCCATTTATAACACTTCTTGGGTGTGTATACATGTTTACACTATCATAAATTATGTTCATCGACCTCATTTTCTTACCATTCATAAAATAAAATAAAATGCAAATTCTTAAAAGCTTTTGGAACTAGTCAATAATAATTTGAAAGAGGTTGGAAAGAATGAATTGTAAATTTAAATAAAGTTTTTTTGTATAGGGGTAGATAGAGCATCAATTATTCAAGGTAAAAGAAGTGGTGTTTGTATAAGGCTACAAACTTTTTTTTATACCATATATGATTGCTATTCATTGTATGGCACATAGAATGAATTTGAAATTCAAAATTAGGAGAAATTATATATTAGTCTCAAAAAATTGAATATATATTTCATGAAATTTATTCATATTTTTTGTATAAGTTTAAAAAAAAAATTACAACTTCAAAAAAAATTTGAAGGTTTAACACAAAGAAACAAGATACTTAAGGATGTTGATACTTGATGGATTTCTCTTTGTGGGATAGAACATAGAGTACATGCAGAATATCAACCATTGAAGGGAATAATGAAGGAATATCACCACATAATAAATAAAGTTCTAGATATTTTGTTTTATTTAAGTGATATAGAAACATCATTGATGTTATGTGGTGATTTACCCATGTTAGATGAAATAAATTTAATGATAAAGAAATATCAAGATAGAATAATGTGCATTCAAGGATATTATAAGTTGAAAAAAATAATATGCATCAACCTTAATAATTTTAATTCAAAACAACATTCATTTATAGGGGAAAAAATCACAATTTGGAACTTGATGACAAATATTGAGCATAGTTTTAACTATTTATAGTTTAATAAAGACAGATATTTATGTGCAAAAGTATGAGAATGTAAAATACCCCAACACACTTTTAACACAATTTATCTATCTAATAGACTTAAAGAATCTCCTATTATAAGGCATTTATTACTTTAGGTTGTATCCCCTGTAAGGTCCACTTGAAGTAAATTGCAAAATATCTCTCTTCATAGATTAGAGATTGTTTTCTTGGAGATGAACTACTAAAATCCATGGTTGTGTTGTACCCTAAATATTGTAAAAAATTTAGCTCATCAAATATTTAGAATAAAATCAAAAATTTATCCCAATGCTTGTGCAAGAGTGTATAATTGAATGGTGAATTAATTGAAGGCATTTTATATTTGTCAAAGCTAAGTGAGTAGTTTGTTCGATTTGCCACAATAATGTTGGAGCAAGTTAATGTTGTGGATAATGCTTCAAATATGGCTCAATTACTAGAATATGGATTAATTTAAGTTTGAATTAAATAATAAGTGATGGTATCTTAGAATATTTTAATCTTTTTAATTTATGTTAAAAAATGATTTTGGGCTCAATGAAAGATGAATTTTTTTTAGTGCATTTTCATTTTTAAAGGCAAAGTTAAGAAACAAGCTTGACAAAAATTTGGAGACTTGCTTGAGGCTCTATACAACTAGATATAATGTCTTAAATTTTTTATTTCATACAACTCTAACAATTTGACAATCTATAGTTGAAAGTAGATGATTAATTAATAATTATTTAAACACACTACACTCAGAGAGCTTTGCAGTAGTGGATCTGAGTCCAACAACTTTTAAATAAGATACATATAACAATTATCAATAATAAAATGAAGAAAATTGGCATGTTGAAATTTTAAATTTAGGAATCTAAAATACGAGGTTGATTGAGGAAGGACAACAAATTTTGGGATCTTAAATAATTTTCCATGGCTTCATGTATCTAGATTGCATTTTGATAATTAATACTAGATGACTTTAATTTTAACTAAAAAGTGATAATACTTATTATAAAAACATGTATATTTGTATTTTATTTGATTAAAAGAACATGTCTATAATAGTTGTTAACTCTATTATAGAGATACATAACTATATTGTGGCATTTATTTGTTGTTTTATAATAAGTAGGTGTATTTTTGTGCTCTATTTGATCAAAAGAACATGTCTATAATAATTGTAAACTCTGTTATAGAGATGCATAAATATATTTTGGCTTTTTCTAGTTATTTTAAACCAAGTAGGTGTATTTTTGTGTTCTATTTGATTAGGAGAACTTGTCCATAGTAATTTTAAATTCTATTATAGAGATGTATAAGTATATTTTAGTGTTCCCTTATTATTTTATATGAAGTAGGTACATTTTTGTGTTTTTATTTATTGAAAGAGCATATCTATAAAAGTTTTAAACTCTATTATAAAGATGCACAAGTATATTGTGGAAATCCCTTTTTATTTTATATGAAGTATAGATGTTTTTGTGTTTTGTTTAATTAAGAGAACATGTATATAATAGTTGTAAATTCTATTATAGATATGCATAAATACATTGTTGTGTTCCTTTGTTATTTTATACCAAATATATGTATTTTTATCTTTTGTTTGAGTAAGAGAACATGTCTATAATAGTTGTAAACTCTATTATATAAATTCATAAGTATATTCTGGTGTTCCCTCATTATTTTGTATTAATTAGGTATATTTGTGTGTTATGTTTAATTAAGAGAACATATTTATAAAAATTATAAATTCTATTATAAAGATGCATTAGCATATTTGGGTGTTCCCTTTTTATTTTATATGAAGTATGTGTATTTTTATATTATATTTGATTTAGAGACATGTTTATAACAATTGTAAACTCTATTATACATATGCATAAATATATTGTGGTGTTTCATTGTTATTTTATAATAAGTAGGTGTATTTTGGTGTTCTATTTTATTAAGAGAACATGTCTATAATAGTTGTAAACTCTATTATAAAAATCCTAAGTATATTAAGGTGTTCCCTTATTATATTATATCAAGTATATTTTTGTGTTTTGTTTGTTTGATTAAAAAAATGAGACTATAATAGTTTCAAACTCTATTATAGATATGCAAAAGTATATTGGTGTGTTCCCCTTCTATTTTATACCAAAATTATTTTAGGTATATATAGTGTAATGAATTGTAAGTATCTATATTGGACCAATAAAATCAAGTTTACCAATAACTTGCATAAATAACTATAAAATTTGAGAAAACTATCACAGTGTATTCAAGCAACTTCCATTAATGACACAAATGATGTGTTAGACAAACATTAAATTTTAACTTGGCCCTTTAATATGCCCACACTAATTCACTAAAAAATGGGGAAAGATCTTAGCCTCAATCACCATAGTTTTAATTCCACCTACACTGCATTCAATGCTAGAAATAAAATATACATTAGGTGTAAAAAATTAAGTTGTGAAGTCATTTATGTCATTAAACTCGTTTAACACTACCTGAATTTTTAAGTTTTGAAGTCTTGAAGATAGAAATTTTAACTTACAAGTTTATAATTATAGTTTTAGTTATTTTTTATTAAGTTTTTTAGTCATTAAAACCATATTAGAAAAAAAAAAAAAAAAAAAAACATGTTTGTTTTACTCAATTTTATAAATGTCTTAAAGACCACTTGTGACTTATGACATAATATGCTTAAGGTAATAATTATATTTTGGTTAGAATAGTTTGTTAATTAAAATAAAATATATATTTGAAAGGCCATTATCGATTATGGATATGGTTAAGACATTTTGGTAGACCTTATCATTATTGAATATGGATATGGTTAAGATATTTGAAAGACAATTTTTTAAGCAAATATCTTTAAATAAATACTTCTAGAGAACTTATCATTATATTTATTCATTTCAAGACAGACAATTGTGCATTCAAACAACTACTCTTAGTCTTTAAAAAAAAAGAAACACAAATCCCTACCTTGTAGTTATAATCACAAGTAAATCAACTTAAAAATTGTTTGCACCTTTGTTTCCAACCTCTCATCCGAATATTTAGACTACCATGCCTTTTCTTCTACCAATAGACTGCATCAATGAATAGAAGAAGTTGAGAAACCATTACATATGTACTTGATCAAATTTACTTAAGACTGAATACATATGTATATGTATAATAGAATTTAGAACTATTAGAGACACATTCTCTTAATCAAGCAAAAGACTGAGAGCAATTGTTTGTATGCACAGTCGTATATCAAGATTCTTTAAATGAATAAATATAATGATAATTTCTTTGAAAAGAATTTTTTTAAAATATATTTTCTTGTCATCTTGAATTTTCATTGTTGTCTTTCCTTATGGCCCCATAGTCAATTTATTATTTATACTCTATACTTTAGTTTTTTATCAAAAATTTTACTATACTCATTTATTATATTATTTAGTTGATCTTTACAACATTATTTTATTAAATAAATAAGAAAATTATTTTCTCTTAGAAATAATGGCATGAAAAATAATTATTTAAAATAAAATGAAAAAATGTAGCAGAGCCTTATGATCACTTCAATCATATTTTTGACCAACCTGAAAATACCCATTTCAAAGATTTTGAGAACATATCAACATGTAAAAAGAAAAAAAATATTTCAATGAATAAATATAATGATAAGTTCCTTGAAAAATATTTATTTAAATATATATTCTTGTAATCTTCACTTTTCATAGTTGTCTTGCCATATGGCAACATAATTGGTTTATACTCGATACTCTAATTTATTGTCACAATTTTTTTTATACTCAATTTTTTATATTATCTGATTATTTTTTATCACATACTTGTTTTAAACAAACAATAAATCATTTTTCTCTAATAAATAATGACATGAAAAATACTTCTTTTAAACAATGCACAATGAACAAACTAAATAAATGAAAATATCCTCATGATCATATTGTACTTTGTTTATAAATGTTTATGGTAATAATTATATTCTAATTGGCATGATTTATTAATTGAAATGTAAAATACATTTAAAATTTCAATATGGATATGGTTAAGATATTTTGGCAGACTTTATTATATAGTTTGTAATTATAAAATAATGAAAATGTTTTGAATTATTTTTCAGTTATGTCATCTTAACTTTTCATAGTTGTCTTGCCCTATGGCCTCATTATTGGTCTTTATACTCTGATGTTTTATCACTATTTTTTTTATATAATTAGTCTATTATATTATATAATTGGTTTTTACCATATATTTATTATAAAAAAAAACAAGAAATTGGTTTTCTTAAATAAATAATAATATCTAAGATAGTTCTTTTAAATAATGCATAAAGAATAAAATGAATAAACACAACAGATCCTCATGATCATACTGTATTTTATTTTTAAATATTTAAGGTAATAATTATATTTTAGTTGGCATGGTTTGTTAACTAAAATTAAAGAGTATTTGAAAGACCAATATGGATGTGGTTAAGATATTTTGGTAGACCTTATTGTATAGTTTATAATTTTAAAACTAAGAATTCTTTTTGAATATTTATTTTAATTATGTCATCCTCACATTTAATAGTTGACTTGTCCTATGCTCCCATAGTTAATTTATACTCTATACTTTGATCTTTTTTACAATTTTTGCTATAGTCAATTTATTATATTATCTAACTAGTCTTTTGAGAGACTTATGGAGGTTTGTACTTAATTTATACATAATACATCCATAAAATTTAATACTTAAAAAGAATAAATTTAATCTTTAAAAAAGAGGACAAAATTAATTATTGAAAATAGGGAACTATAAAACATATCTCAACATTATACTTCTCACCCTCTAACCTCTTTCCCCATTGGTTTTTTAACTAACTCAAATTTTCTCTTATAAAATAACTCTACATAAGTGATTCAAATTGATTAAAACATAAAACCCTAAAACTTAAATTCATAGAATTTCATTTCTACTAAATTTTTATTCCTTTATGGTCATGGGAATCTCAAAGTGAGTGACATTTGTAAGAGGAGGCAAAGGAAGAGTCTAAGTAACCAAAAAAGAAGTACAATCTAAGAAATACAAGCCCTACATGTCCTAAGAATCTTGAAGTAAGTGACAATTACAAGAGCAGGCCAAGAAGGAGTCTAAGTAGCCAATAATGAAGTATAATCTAATTAAAAAATAAAACCCATACATATATGTAAATATTTTGACACTTTTAATGAATTTTACATATCTTTTAAGGGATTTTAACTATTGTCATGGTATTTCTAACATGAATGTGTTAGGGGAATGTAGTTTAACTTATATCTTTTTGCCATTATATCTTAATTTTAATATGATACTTAAAATTCCAATAATTTATAAGTTTTCTGAAAGAGTTAATAGAAATCATCAATCTATTTAAAATGATATAGTAATTTTTTAAAATATTTTCCAATGGAATTATATCTAAAATCTAGGATTCAGTAGGATTTTATACTAAGATTTTAGGGGTACATTCCTAACATTACCCCTGAATTGAAGGCCTAGATATGTTTGTACTAAATACTTAATAGGTACGAAATAAATAGAGAGGTTCATGTAGGTTTGCAATAGCTAAAAGGAAGGGCCAAACTAATAATATAGCTTGTACATGTGAGATAATTATGGATTATGACAATGTTTGTGTACTTAAATCACATGTGGTAAATACATGACAAGATTATCATTATAAAATACTTAGTACTATAATTTAGTATTTATAAATTTCTCCATTTTATTATAATAGTATAATTGCTAGAGAAAAAGGATAAAATTTACATGAGTGTGTACAAAACACTATTTTTTGTAGGATTATCCAATTATTCAGGTCACTCCATAAAAAATCCTATAATTATGTGTTGTAAATTTTCATAGATTTAAAATTTTAATATGAATATAATGTTTTTTAAATTTTTAAAGAGCAAAGGTAAGAGTACAACTGTGTTTTTTTAAAAACTATGTTTCCCCTATAACTTATTTGTGATGACACTTCATTGTTCAATCATTAGAAAAACTTATGCTTCCTTTTTGAAGAACAATAAGAGTTGGTATGAATACACCCTAAATTTTAATAACTATGTAGGCTCTTTTGGTTTGTATAACTAGTAGGTTATCTCCTAACCATGGAGAATACTAAGTGAAGGGAGTGGTTGTAGGCCAATGCCAAATAAACCACCATGGAATAAGAGAATTGACCCCAATCTTATGAATATATTCATCAAGTATAAAACTTTATATTTATCTAATAACATTAGCATCTAAATTATTTAGATAAAATATGTTCTAAAATCTTTTCCAAGAAAGCCAAGATCGGCTCACCCTAAAGAAAAGATACCTTATAATTGTGGCATCTTTATTGAACAATATTAACCCTTTAATCTAGTGTACCAAGGCAAAGGGAACATTGTGGAAGTTCAAGAAAAGAGACCACCAAAGGGAATGAGAATTAAGAGAAAGACAATTCTTGAAACCCTCCTTTATCCAAATAAGATGGGGTTTGAGCTTTTCCTAGGATTTTTGTCAATTTAAATAACAAAGACACCCTTAATTTTAACTATTACCAAGGTGATGAGAAGGGTGTGAAGACCCAAGACTTGCCAAGAAATTTTTATACAAGGAAATCCCTGAGAGATTGTGAAGAAGAAGAAGAATATTTCCAACTTCACCACATTCTAGACCATTAAAAACCCATTTAAAATTTAAAGCAAGACCTTAAATTTGAATATCCGAAACACCAAGGCCACTTGCCTCCTTAATCCTATAACAAATGTCTCAAGAAAATATGTGGAATCCCTTGTGACCTTCAGAATTGGCCTAGAGGAAATACTTTAAGAGTTTTTTTAGCTTATTATAAACAAAATTAAAAGGATCCTCGAAATAATAGTAATACACATGAGTAGATTCCAAAACTTTTGAAAAAATCTGAAACTTGCCCGATAAAGATAAAGGCTTGGTGATACAAATAGAGATTTTTTTATAAACCCTTTAAATCACATAAGACCACAAATCAGGGGGAGAATCTCGAAAAGTAAAAGGGATGACAAGGAATTTAAAATGAACCCCTGAAATAATCTAATTCCACTTATATCCCTCCAACCAAGGAGGTTTAAGAGCCAAATATTTATGGTAACACTAATTTTTTTCCATTAAATGGATGAGACTGAGGCTAAACAAAAAATATGAAGATAATCCATAACATTTTTCACTAAATCTTTTTATTCTAGAAGAGTGAAGAAAGAGTCATCATCAAAATGCCCATTTAGAAATTAATAATCAGATTGAGGGAAGGAAATGCCTTTGACAAAACCTGAGGAAGCATAATTAGCTAACGGGTAGATAAATCCCTCAATTTCTAGCACATAGAGGGTAGGGGATAAATGACACCCTTAATAGATAGAACAATGGATCTCAAATAGAGAATAATGACTACCATTGATATTAATACATACCCCATCATCTTGGAAAAGCATATTAACCATTTACATAAACTTGGGACCAAAATCAAGAGCTTGAAGCATGGTCAAAATGAAGATCCACTCAATATGGCCATAGGGTTTTTCAAAATCAATTCTAAAAAATAGGTCCTTTTGATTATAAACTCGAGCCCACTCCATACCTTCTTAGACAATAATGATGTTATACAAAATGTATCTATGTTTGATAAATCTTGTTGATGTGACCACCAACCAAATGAGGAATTTAACAATCTTTACTAAATCTCATTCACATAAATAAGCTCATAAACCCTTGAATTCAATTCAAAATTTCAGCATTCTCTCATTAATCATCACAAATATAAAAGCTTTATCAACAAATCTTATATCTCACCACATATATAACTTAGCATTCACAAGCCAAGGAGGTTTTCAATAGGCCTTTAATATTATCCCCAATGTTATTCTCATAAACTTTCCCCATTCCCAACCTAGACTACCAAAATTAATCAAAAAATAACCATATATAGAAACATATTAGTGAAAAACAACAAAGGGACAAAAGGGGCCCAAAATTCATCCCACTCTTTTACATGGAGGGAATATTTTTAAGAGACAAGGTGTACCAAAATATAATTAATGCCACATACTTCATTGGTCATCTTTGACCAAGTAAAAAGCATTTTTGGAACGTTGGCACCACCTTCAAGCAAGGTCACATGGAAAAATTAAATGCCAATATGAAATAGTGATTCATGTCTCCCCACTCAGAAAAAGCTTCCAAAAGAGGCAAGTTTGCCTTTTCACCACTCTTTTCATGATCCACATGAAAAATTCAACCCATGCCACCTAATCACTCAAAAATAGTGTTTTGGACACCTCGGTAGGATAGATAGTGTCCATCATCTCATCGATGAATGGTAACTTAGGAATAATGTTGTATTTATAGTGTTTTTCTCACTACATCACCTATTTGCTCACTTATAATAATTAAGGTAAGAAGATGCTTAAGACTAAGGGATAAATCCTTAAAAATAATCTTGTAAGAGACATTGAATAGAGTAATTGGCCTCCAATTAGTATTAGTGTCAGAGTCATCATATTTGGGGATAAACTTAATATTTATCTAATTTATAAGAGGCCCCAAAGAATTTGTTAACACTAATTCAGTATAAACCCTATGGAGATCAAGACCCATAATATCCCATAAACTATGATAAAACTTACATGGGAAACCATCAATACTTGAGGCTTTATCCACAACTATCTGTAGAACTACCTCATGAAGATAATTGAGAGATAAAGGCCTATCACAAGTAACCTATAGGACATCATAGAATTTACAAGTAATAGTCTAAAGACACTGAGAAAGGGTCACTTATAAATTAGGAGAGCTTGCATATGATAAAAAAACTTTATGATAATGATGAAAAAAATACTAAAGTATGTTAGGAGGTTTCGTTAGCCAAGCATTTCTTTCCTTGATGGAATTAATTCTATCATCAACCTTTCTAGAACACATAAGAGAAAATAATTACTTGGTGACTTTGTCTTGGATTTTTAGCCAATGCATCTGAGCTTAGATTTGATCCCCTATAGCATTGTGTGCCTCTTCCATTTAAAGCTTCTACTACCAATGTGTTGTTTGGGTTTGTAATTGGATATTAAATGGAGAGGCTTCAAGATCCCATGATACCTATAAGTATTCATAGTTAGTAGCATTATGAATATGTCATCAAAAAAACTAGTGTGCTTACCATAGATTTAAAGAAAAGTGGTAGTTTGAGGTAAAACATCCGATCACCACTCCAACCATTATCCCCCTTAGGCTAGGGAATGAGATTCTAAATTTTTATAATGTGTCTCATCATACTTTCATGTTTAAGGTGGGAAATATTTAGGTAAAATTGGGATGATACAAACTTTAATTGAAGGGTAGACCATTCCATGTTGAAGCATATAGGATGATGGTTTGATATAAAAGTGTTGGGGAGCACTAAAACTAGTTTATCATGAATTAGATCAAAAAACAATATCTTGTTTAGCTAACAACGATCAGTTAAGCTATTGAAGAACTCAATACTCTCCTTGGCAAAAATTTGACCATGTAAAGCAATGAGAGACTGAATTCTTCCTTCAGTGATATTGGGATCAAACACCTTGATTTTTTTTCACATATAGAATCAATCCTCCCATTCACCAATATAGTAAGGTGGCATTATTTATCCTCAAGAGATTCCACCATGTTAAAATCTCCATAAAATACCCAATGTGCATTTGTAAGTGAATATGTCAACCATATCCAAATTGAAACTTATTTCACCGCATCATTAGAGGCATATAAATTTACAATCCTAATGATATGATTGTCAAAGTCAAAAAGATTCCAAAGCACCCAATGGGTTGGGTCAAAACCCTAGGACATAATATTTTGAGAGATCTCTAGATCCAATGAAGTGATAGACCCACCACGACTAGCATCATGCATAGTATTGTGACAAATAGTTCCAGGCCAGACTATTCATGTTGAATTCTATAAGTTGATGCCCAAAATATTTACTTATTGAAAATAAATAATTTTCATATTTCTAAAAATTTGACAACTATTCCTAACCCCATACTTATGTGGTAGATTAGTAAGGACCCAAACATTCCATGAAAAAACTAGAATTTATAAATGTCAAGGTTCATATCATTCTCCTTTCCAAAGTGTTCAAGTGAAGTGAACCAATGATAAGTCAATTTATGTGGTAAAATTTAAATCACAAAATGATTGTCTCTTATGATCCATATGCTCTTTCTCAAGAAAGGAGAGGGGTTTATGAGTGATGAGGACCATTTTACGGTCTAGGATAATGAGGCTCAATTCTTCTTCTAAATATTTCACCCTAAGAGAGGGTGTGACTGTGAAGTTGAAGGTAACATATACAATAAGGTAGCCACCACTTATGGTGTTCACAAGAGTAAAGGAGAAGATTTATTGGGAATAATAGATTTTATAGTAGAGACCAAGGAATTAGGAGACATAATAGATCTATATGTATATGGTTAAGTCTTGTCATCATATTTTGTGGAATTATTCTTTTTATTTGTGATTGTGGCCCAACCATCATTATTACCATTCTGATGTATGGATTTAGGCCCACCCTATTCTTAAGAAGTAAGAGGAGCATGCACCATCAAGGGACATTCTCAAATCATATGGTACGAGGACTGGAATTGAAAAAAATTATTTGGTAATTTGATATATAGCACGTACTAAGTAAATATATTATTCCCAATTTGAATGTCTACAAACTCTTTTAGGTCCCAAGCATAATCCACTTCTACACAAACCTATTTTTGGATGAGATACAGAGAATTTATTTTGATCATGAAATATGAAGTGCCCTATGGGTTTTATGAGCTGATTAATAAAACCCTAGATGGAGAGAGGCAAACCATGGAATTAAACCCAAAAGGGATTTTCAATTTTACTTATCCTAAAACTTGAAAATCATGGACCCAAATGAGAAAAAACCATCAAACTATTACAAATAAACCAAGATCCATGATTAACAACAGATTTATAGTGTTTAGGGTTGGAAAATTGAAACATAAAGAAGCCCTTGGTTATATTCTTGACTTCTTCTAGTTTCACATCATGGCCTTTCCAATGGTTATGAACCCATTTATTCAAGAGGTTATTAGGGGGGACTCTATCCATAAAATATGCAATCAAGGTGGAATTATTAAATAAGTTACAAACTTTATCAATTCAGGTAAGTCCATAATAACATCAGGTAATGGAGAATTAGGATTAAAAAAATTACTTCATGAAAAAAAATTGAGATGAATTTCCTCATTTGTTTCAAGACCATTGTTACTTTCGCTCACTCCATCTTTCCTTGCGTCCATAGATATAGAGAGAGAGGTAGTGGACATTTAAAATAGGGTACCCCCTACCACCCAAATGATGAATCACTAATGAAAATCAATAATAAATGTAAAACAAAGCTAAGTCCTACCTAGATCTATGAGCATCGATAGTGCGACAAAAAAGTTATAGACTCATCAATGTAGAGCAAAAAAAATTGAACCCTATTACATTTGGTCAAACGATCATAATATCATCATATGACTTGTGTATGTGTGTCTTTTTACAAATATTTAACAACCAAAAATTTAGTAAAACATCACAATGTATATGTGCCTAGACAAACTACATGCATGAATAAAGTTGTTAAATGTGTGTGTATGTGTGTCCAAAAAAAAAAATCATAACACATCACAATATATATGTGCTCAAACAAAGTGCACATGTGAATAATGTTGCATGAAGGTCATAATCATGCAATGCTAAGTTTAAATAATTTGAAACCATTAAATGTGATGAAAATAATTTTTCCATGACCCTCTTTTATACTCATCGGTATTACCACATAATATTGCTCATGTTAAAAATGACCATAAAATCATCACATAACTTATGTAGTGAATAAGAAACTCCCTTAAGAAATATCATCCGCTTTGTTGCTTCTTTAAATTTGAATTTTTAATATCTCATCTTCTATAATATGTCCCAAACTTATAAAAGGACTCCAATAATCACCACAAGACTGCACTTTTGTAAAATACTTACATTACATCTTGCATAAATCCTCACAAGTGTTGGCGTAATTTGAGATATTACATTGTCTTGTTTAGGTAGGTTAGTTAAACAACTCGGTAATCTATTATAGCTAGAGTATAATTGTCATAACATTAGCATAGTACTTAGTAATTAGATAAATCAGTGGTTTTTTTGTTAGTATTATGTGCAGGTTATTCAACCGAATAACTGCCTCCTGAACATTATATATATACACCATTTTTATATCAATAATATGAATCGAAGCATTTTACATTATTTTACTTTAATGGTATCAGAGCATCTTAATTCCCGTCGCTATAATGAGTATTTAAATATTAGAACGGGCAACTTTTATATCTCATTGCCCTACCAATGGTATTATATGCTTTGAGGAATTCTTATTTAGATTAGATTAAATTTCTGTAGTGATCTAGCATTTTTAAATTTTTGTCACATTCAAGAATTACATATATTGGAGCATCAACATTCTACCTGAACCCTGCGTGGTTCGTAACAGTGAAATTGGCAACAAGATTTTATCTACGTTGTTTGATGCTTGTCTGATCAAAGTGTAATAGCAGAAGTGATCAAGGTCTTGGGCATTGTGTAAAGAAGTCTGTTAGAGAGTGTGGAAGCATGCAATAAACCATTATAGACTACGATTAGTATAGAGAAGTGAATCCCAGTTTCTAATTCAAAAAAACACATGCAACAATAGCCTAGTCCATCATTAGAACTTGAAGATGAGTTAGAGTTTGAAGATGCAGTCATAGTAGAAGCATTCAAGCCTAAAGTTCAATCAACCTGTGCAAGGAGCAAAAATGTAAGGTAGTCCATTGAAGTTTGAATCTGAGGGAACATGGAAAGTCCTGTAGCATACAATAGAAGCATGGAAGCTTGAGATGTCTTCGTAGTAGTAAAGAAGTAGACGAAAATGAATGCTTAACGCTTTGATTTAAATACCAATAGCACTCACATGTCAATTGAAGGTGGTTAGTATTTATTGGATAGTCCATTATTTTAGAGATCTATTCTATTTTTAGTTTACTGTTTTATGTCGATTATGTGTCATAGTTTTAAGTTGTCAAATAAATACTTGTTAAGGTTACAATGTTATTTCTAAGAGTGAGTCTTTAATTTTAGTATATGGTCAAATCTTTATTTAAGGGTCTTTCATTAATTTTTAGGTTCATTATCAATTTAAGATTAAAGTTAGTAGTTTGGCATAATTAGTCAGTTATTTGTTTTTCTCAAATCTAGAGTCAAAGGTGTGTTTATCAAAGTCATTAAAAATGCCAAAATTTAATGAGTCAAACTGTCAGTTCTATGTCAAAATTGTCAAAATCAAAATTAATTATTTGTATAAAGATATACTATCGCTTGTACATGACATCCTGAGTTAAATGTTAGATAGGTCCAAATTATGGGGGGATTTCTCCTCAATGAAATCATGCAACTGAGCTTCATGACTTCTTTGACTAAGTGAAGCATATTCATCAACTAGAGGCTAGAGAATACATGGAGGTTGGAAGATATTTTGTATCCTCTCATGAGTCACCTATGATAGGGTCACACCATTGCTATGGTGAAAAATTTTGGTGTGTTTGTTTTATATTTTGCAGTGTATTTTTTAATAAATTATTGAGCATTATTTTTTAGTTTGGTACCTCCTAAAAAAAATGTTGTGGGGAGAAAAAGCACTAAAGTAGTACTTGGTTCTTGGAAAAGTGTTTGTGGTAATCAGAGAAACCATCGAAGTACAGTAGAAACCACCTGTAACTATAAGTTTGTAGTCAATTTATAGTAGAAAACTATATGGGTTTGTGGTAATCCTCATAATTTGAGAAACCATCGAAGGTGCTAGCAAAAAGAAGTGTTCCTATCACTTCTATATTTTTAGTAATCTTGCAAAGAAAAACCAAGGTGACACCAAGACCTTGAAGCCACAAAGATGGCATGCCACCTAAGAAAGTGAGCGGGTTACACAGAGAGTGTAAATCTTTGTACAATGTTTGTAATAAAGGGGGACCACTATTAGGAAATATGATGTTTTTAGAAATAGTGTAATAAAGGGGGAAATTTTGGCGTAATTTGAGATATTACATTATCTTATTTAGGTAGGTTAATTAAATATCTCATCAATCTATTATAGTTGGAACATAGCTATCATAGCAGTTGGTAATTAGATAAATCAGCAGTTTTTTGTTAGTATTATGTGTAGGTTATTCAACTGAATAACTACCTTCTGAACATTGTATATATACACCACTTCCATATCAATAATATGAATTGAATCATTTTTCATTATTTTAATTCAACAAGTTTATCAAGATGAATAATATCTATAGTTACACTCAACAAAAATCACATGAAATATTACAAATATATGAGTGATAACATGTGGCATAAATTTACACAAGATGCATGTGCACAAAAAGGCAGTGAAAATAATAAAAATAATATTTTCAAAACATAAAATACTTTTATAAACTTTCAATAAAGATATGCATAGTAAGAAACTTGCGCAGAACAACACACAAACAAATTTCCTAAACTATATCAAATTTTTGGTTTATCTGAATATTGCATGTGAACATGGATGTTTTTTCATCATGGTGATAGTTTGTTTGGTATTCTGGAATGCTCTTGTATAGACAATGGTGATCTCAAATATGTTTATCTAGTAAATTTGGTTGGTCAAGACAACCATTGGGTAAATAGATAGGGTAAAGTATGAAAAAGAGTTATTAAATGTGTACATAAAGTCAAAGTGTGCCAAAGTTAATGTTTCCAAAATCCCTAATACCAAATTTTAGTGTCTATAACAAGCTAATAAACAAATAAAGTCAAATTGGTTATCATAATGGATATTAAATTACATCATATTTAGTAACTTGTGATTTCATACTTTGAAATTTTTTACAAGAGAGGTCTAACAATAGGTGTTATCAAATCAACACAATCCAACTATTTATATGAGCTTATTAATATTTACATTTCTTGTAGTTAATATAGGCTTAAAGATTATGGGTTTACATTAACTAAAAAATATATATATTTAAACAAATTTCCCTAACATGTGTTTAGTAATCAGGTAAGGATATTATACATAATCAATTTGTAAAATTATATTATTGTTATTAATTTTAACACACACACACACACATAGAGACACACAATCTAAAAATCTAAATTAAATTCAATCATTTATGTGTGTGTGCATACACACACATAATTTTATATGTTTACATGCACGCGCACGTGCGCACACACACACACACACAATCAATCAGTTACACATGCATACATACCCACACACATATACTTATTAAATATATATATATGTATTGTATATATAGACACATCCCTATGTGCACATATACATACCCACATATATGCATGTATGCATTTATAAATGTGTGTGTGTGTGTGTGAGGTATACACATGTATTTATATGTGTGTACACAACTCATTTATACATATTTGTATGAGTATATATATACATAAATATATGCATATACATGTATATGAATACATATACATGTATGGGTGTGTGTAGCTACACATATATATCAATTGCATTAATATATTTATATCACACGTATATCGATTGCATTTTAAGATTATCCACATTGATTGGTATCTTAAAATTAATTGTACTAATATAAATTTACAAATGATTGTGTAAAATATCCTTTTAAAGTTAACAAATCCATATTAAATAAATTCATTTGAATATATATATATACCCAAATAATGCATTCCTAGGAACAAGTTCCATTGAATCTCCACTCCAATCAAAGCGGTAGATTTGTATCAAAATATTATGTTAACCAATATCAAGGAAACGATTTTTTACAAATGAAAAACACACATTAAAGAAACTCATTTCAATATATGGATTTTATGTTATTGCGACCACAAACTGCAAAACAATAGAAAAAGCCATGAAAAATGATCAAAAAGTGTACAAATTCCTCTACAATACATGCTACACAAAACATCTCAATGAAAAGCAATCAACAATGGAATGCACAATAAAGGGTAAGAACAAAGCCGTGCACTTTTAACAAAGCAACACTACAAGCTTATAGTCAGTATAATTTACATAATTTCTTATCTCAAAAAAAAAGAGCGGGAAAAGCCTAAAATAGATGGCGGGGAAGGTGTACAACTACTCATATGATATGGTCATTAATGTCGTTGATGGTGATAGTTAACATTTTTAGCTGTAAATTAATGAGAAGGAAAACAAAGAAAAAACGAATGATAGTTGAAAGGTTTTTTCAATAATTTAGGTAACTTTCTTATTTATTTATTTTTAAAACAGCAGCAGGGAAAGCCTAAAATAGATGGTGAGAAAGGTGTACAACTATTCATATGTTATAGTCACTAATGTAATTCATAATTGATACTTAAGATTTTCAGCGGTAAAATATTGAGGAAAACAAAAAAAGATGAATGATAGTTGAGATGTTTTTTCTAACATTATAGATCTACCCACTAGTAGTGGTTGGAAGGGGAATGAGAATTCTAGAAAAATAAATCAGATAATCCTTTTCTTCCAACAACTTTGTTAATTATTGCTTCTAATATTTAATAATGAATTGTAAATTATACATTAACGATCAAATTTTTATTATATTATATTTGTTTATATTTATTTTAGTTGAAAATATATAATTTATTGTATTTACTTATATCTAAGTTTTCTTATACCTAAGTTTCTTTATATTAAAAGAAAATAAAATTTGTTTGTTCTTCTATTTTTTATTTTTTTTTTGTGGTATTGGGCGTATAATTTACAATATATTTTTTATTGTTTGCTCACTCTTTTTTTGGGGGGGAGGGAGAGGGAGAGGGAGGTGATGGTGTTGTGCACGACTATAATTTATAATATATTTTTTTAATTATTAATAAAAATGTACTTTTCAATTTTAAAAAAATATATAATTTAAATATTAGATAATGTATGTGCGAGTATAATTTATAATATATATTTTTTATTATTAATAAAAATGTACTTTTCAATTTTAAAAAATTATATAATTTAAATATTAGATCATGTAAAAAATAAAATGATGACAGCGCATTAACACTCGAAGAACATAAAAATAATTGGAAGAAAACTGAAAGTGACGTATAATATAAGTTAATAAAGAGTTTTATTCAAGGTCATAACATTCCGAAACAAAAATTATGGATACATGCTTTCTTTTTCACATTGCAGCACAAAACAAATACATACTGTCATTCCTCTACTCTATTATGTTGCTAGATAATATGCTACCCATAAGACCTTGCACTGAATATTCAAGCTTCTGTAGTTATGCCATTACTCAAATTGGGTAGCTGCTATACCTTCTACCCATTGGATATCCTGAATGACCAGAAGAGGAGTTAAAAAGTTAGATTCACAAATAAAAACAACAATGTAATAAGTTCAAGACAGAAAAAAAGTGAAAACAGTATTCCTTACCTAAAGAAATCTCAAAAACTTAATCATTTTTCACAAGTTTATCCTTTTTCTTATCATCTTCCTTTCTGTCAGAGGAAAAAATTGAACCGTTTTTTCTGTCAAATTGTGGTGAAGAATAAGAGAAAAGACAGGAGGGATGAGGAGAAGGAGAAGCAGAAGCAGGACGAGGAGGACGAGCACTAGAAGGCATTATATAACGAGGTGACTGGCATGCCTTCATCTGTTTTATAGCTTTTTTCAGAAGGATTACTGCCTCTTCTAGAACATCTATTATTCCATCAGACGGCGGAGGGTTAAAATCTTGTGGTGTTCTTGAGGGTGATGGTGTTGAGATAGGAGGAGAAGAATTATGAGATGATGACTGAGATTTAATGTCAGACGTTTATTCAGACGGATCCTCCATTTCATAATATCACTTCCAACTGTAACCAATCTTTCTGTGCTTGCTGATATTGTTCACCTCTATTTAAATTTTTGATGTTAGGGTCCTAAAACAAATGCTTGTTTCGATAGCGTTTTGTTTTAGGAACCAAAAATCCACTTGAGATTTGCAGGAGTCCAAACCGAATATAATGGTATTATCTTATATAATTAACACCCAACGCAAAAAAAAATAATAATAATGATGGTGAACACCGGCGAATCGGTTCATTAGTTTGAGGGCCGCGGCATAGGGAGCGTCCATTTACATCGAAGGGACATTTATATTTATTTATTTTATTACCACAAAATACAACTTACTATCGTATTAAAACAATTTTACCAAAAATATTTTAAAAAACACATTTACAATAGTATGAAAATAATTTTGATGAAATATTTTTTTTTACTATTAGGACCTTTCATATTATATTAAATAATAAAAAATAGTATAAAAGGTTTTAAATTAAGATGGTCATACAAATCATGATCCAAATTTTATATTGGAGGAAGAAATTTTATGGTCGGTTAATGCATGGCAAGAGCAACTACAAATAGATAGTAAAGAACAGGTTGCCATTCTAGGAGGTGGAGGTGGAGGGTTGTCCTTAGGAAGTATTGACCAAGCAAACGGTTCCACGTCGAGGATCTCCAAAGCATTCCAGCTATTTAAAGGGTCATCATGAATAGTGATCGACCAACCATCAGTGGGCTATGCAGGGATAATAATAACATTCGCTAAAGATCGTTGAGTAGGACAAACATCAAATTTTCCATGTGAACTCTAACCACCCCATGGGGGATGGTGACGTGAAAAGTGGCCCTTACTTCAAGACTAGCTTTTGTTTCTACGTCTTTTGGGAGGAGGTGACGAGCGACTGCAGAGCAAGCCATCTAATGAAACTTTGTTCATAGTGCACAGTGTACTCCCCCCAGTAATCGAGGAGCTCTTGTAGGTGGTAGAAATCCAACACCTTCTTTTTAACTTCAACTTAAATCTACAAGTAAACCGTTAAAATAACAACCACCTTTTCATTAACAAAAAATGAAATTCCAATATATTTTTTTAAACAAAAATGCTTTTTTTAAAAAGACAACATAGGAGATGAGTTCTTTCCCTTCAAGGTTATGGAGAATAAAGATGAAGTTTCACAATATTAGTAACCATTGCCTTTAGCTACCAACATCATCCATATTTGTTTGTGGATGGTCTGTTCTTTACAAGTTTATTGGTGTAAAACACTTATACACCCCGAAAAAAATTTACATATTAGTAATTACAATTTTTTTAAAATATTAATAAATAAATAGTAAAAATGTTTAACCAAATTTAATGTTTTTTAAAAGAAAACTATAAATATATTGATTTCCTCTAAACTAATAAAAAGATGTATTTATTTATTTTAAACATATTTTTTTCATTTAAATATTTTATCTTTTTAGACAAATTTTCAAAATTTAAATACATTGTTATATTGTCGTTTATTAATTTTAAAAAAACATTTTCAACATTTTTTGCATATCATGTAATCGTCTCAATTCAAGGGACCAAATCTCTTTAAAGCATTTCCTTCAAAATATTTAAAGCCTAGTCAAGAACACAATTTCATGCATATCTAACAATTTGTTGGAGTGATGAAAATTCACCTTGGACCTCTCCAATCGGCCATTACCATAGAGGAAGCCATTAACATTAATGCATTGCTCACATTGCTCAAAATAACAATCTATGTATTAATATATTTTTATTATAAATTATCCCCATAGTTTCTTGTATAATGCACTATATGAGTGCACATTAAATAATAGAGGTAAGAGGATTATGAAACGATAAGTGGCCATCTCACTATCCTCTATAAAAGTTAATAGAGAGGCCACTATCTTCCACTAGAGTTAGTGGAATGACCACTAATATGTACACCATGGTTAGTACACATAGAGGTATTAAACTTATATGCACATTTAATTAAGCCTAAAATAAGCTTAATTAAATTATATCAACACCCTTTTTTAAGTGATAGTTAGGGATATAAATACAATAAATTAGGTCTCGATTACTAGGTTTGATAAGGTATTCATGTACAATATAAGACAATACATTGTGAAGCTAGGTATCTTTATGAATGTTAATTAATCTTGCCAAATTACATGGATATCAAGTTGTTATAACCATCAAGTCAAAGTATGAATTGGTGTTAAATATTAGGATCACTCAAAATGAACAATAATCATAGAACTAGAAAAAAATGAGAGACAAAATAATGGTCTCACAAAAAACCAAACTATACTAAATGGGATGAAAGCCATAATTGAAGTGGGTGGAAGGGATGCTCAACACCAAAAGATGCCATCAACTATTTGAATTAAGTGCAAAAGATGCTCAACATCTAAAGAAGTATTTAAAAGTACAAAGGAGTACTAATTATTGAAGATGGTGTGAGGGACACTCCAACACCCAAATAAGTAGTATCTATATACATAACCCCTATAATGTTGATTGAGTGGAGTAAATGAAAAAATATGTACGAGTGGGATGGATCCACTACTAGAACATCAAACAATGATAATAACTAGGAATGTCATAAAATGCTCACTAAAAAGAGATGAATTGACTGCCAAAGTGTTGAGAATATAAAAATGGTCTCTCAAAGAGGGATGTCTTGACTAGTGATGGGGGAGACTAGAAAATAAACTACAAAAATTGTGCACTAAACAAGGTACACATGCATGAAAGTAAACCATGTTGTAAAAATAAAACCCCCATGGCACTTTATAATTCAATGCAAGTACAAGCCAACCCCAAAAACACACCAAATAATCAAATAGATATTGGAAACACTAAAAACATCTCACCACAAGGATCACTCAATTTGTTGAATAAGTCATTGAATTAATGAAATGACAGATGTATGCTCCAAAAAAATAAATATTCATAACAAGAAGTATCAAAAATCAGGGGGCACAATGTGCGGTCAAAGAAGTTAAGTGGTGGAGGAAGCTCACCTCAAGAGTCTTCTAAAATAATGTTTTTGACTTCACAAAGAATGATTAAAATCCACCCCAAATTAATATGAATTGTGGATGAGGATGCCTACATATGAGTGGGTGAAAATTCCAAAGTAGAAGAGTCTAAGGTAAAATTCAAAATAGTGTTAGGATGATCAGGGATGAGAGAATTGTAATCTTATGTTTTTTAGGCCAGAGTGAAGGAGTGGTAAAGCTCATATGAACCTCAATATCCTCGTGGAGAGTGGAGAAGACAAAGGATGGAGCTTTTTCATCGAATGATCCCACAAAATATTAGGAGTGATGAAAACTCACCCAGGGTCTCTCTAATAGGTAATTACCATAGAAGAAGCCATTAACACTATTTCATTGGTCAAAATGACAATTTATGTATCGATATGTTTCTAATAAAAATTCTCTCCACACTCTCTTATTCAATGCACTATATAAGTGACCATTAAATAGGAGAGGTAAGTATATTATTAAATGATAAGTGGCCATCCCACTATCTATAGATGATATTTATGAATTATATAACATTTTAATCTTGTACACTTGGAAAATATAGTCCTTAGTTATTCCCCTCAATTCTAGACCTTTCACTTTTATGCAAGTCTTACATCTATTATTTCTCTATGCTTATTGCATATCTCTAAATCCAACTAGTATATTATCATGAGTTAGGCCTTATATCTGTTGGTGTAGGTTTCTTTATCCATTATATCATTTTTATACACATATTTATTAAGCTTATTTAGTTTGAATAATTAGGTTACGTAGGTGCATTAATGAGGTCATAATTACACATGCACATGCTTATTCATGGTTTTACTATTCATTTGGCAACCAATGTTGACATGTGGGGCTTGGCATATTGCACATGGGGTTACCATTCACATGGAAACAAAGTTGTGTTTTCATTTCCAAATGGATGTGGCTTGATACTTTTTCTATGCCGATATAAGGACCTATCCTCCAAGGCATTCATATAGATTGAAAGGGGATTGTGTGGAGTATTTCAGTATATCAATTTTTCTAGTGTAGAGTTCAATAGGTTGTTTAAATTCTAGGCCATTTATTGTTATGCCAGGCAGCCCATTAAGCCATTGATCTTGGGTGCATGCAAATAGGATTTTTGTAAGCTTCTTAAAGTAAACTTATTCTATAATACATGCTCTTGCAGTCTCTATTCCATTCTCAGTGTGATTTCATTTATTACAAAAAAAAATTGTGTTTGATATTCCATTATTTGGTCTTAGATGTCTCATTAGCAGATAATTCTAACATGGTATCAAAGCTCCAGGACTGGTAAACAAACATCATTTTCTTTTGTTGTTTGAAATTGTGAGTAGATTTTAAGGTTTGTTTTCTAATATGATCTAAATCAAAAAAATTGATATAAAAGCTCTCTCTTATTTTAAGTCTTAATCAATTTCATATTTTATTCTATTCATATTGGATTCAAAATTTGATATGATCAAATGTACACATCTTAGATCTAAATATCCATGGTTGCCTTATTCATAGTCTTTTGGAAAATAGACTGGTTATTAATCATATTGACCATATATTTTTGAAAATCATAACTTTTTTGATAATCATAAAATATATTTGTATATTTTTTATAATAAAAAAATTAGCTTGCATGAATGGCGTAGGGAAGATTGTATTCTAACATGGTAGGAAGGATTATGTCTAAGATAAGGAGACCTATGTTTTCCAATATGTACTAGTGGTCCACCATTCCAAATAGTGACCTCATGAAGATTAAAAGTAGGCTAACGAACCTAGCATAGCTATGAATCTCTCTAATATGTTTCTATGGCAAATGTAGTTGAGTGTTATTTTACTTCAACCATATTTACATTGCTCATTTAGCTAATAATATGAAATTTTGAAATAATGTCATTTACCATAGCCACACAATTTTCACATCCTCTTTGTCTTCTCAATTCCTGCTTGTATTAACTCTTATTGTGGTCTGGCCAAGCCACCAAATTTAGTCAAAGGCATGCCATAGACTGCCATGTAATGTTATAGGTCACTCATGCCATTCATGCATGCCTCCATGCATAGCCCATGCATTAAAAATAGGTCCAACATATTCAAAAAGTCAACTTTTAATTTTTTTGAATGCTTTATATATTAATTCATGCATTATAATTCATGAAGTAATTCATAGGCTGTTTGGTGGTGTTGTTTTTTGTAAGAACAAAGTGTGGTGGGAGGTCAAAGTTTTGAATCCCACTCACACCTCATTTTGTTCAAATTAGTCTTTTTAATTTTTTTCTATAAAAAACACACACACACACACACACAAAAAGGAAACCTTCCACCACCCCTCCCCCTCCCCAAGTTTAGGTTATAATTTTCTTATGGTGGAGGAAGTTTATTCACTTTTTTAACAATAATATATTGTAGTTGGTATATTTTTTCTCTTCTCCTTATCCTAGATGCATTTTTGATAGTAACTAATGTTTATTAGGGGAAGCCATTTTTTGTTAAAATTGGTAAATTTAAATCAATTCTAAGGGCCACATAAGTTTCAAATTGTGTTTGGCATCAGCAGCTCTATCGCTCAATCATGGTCGAGGATGTCACCCCTAGATCCCTGCATCATGCCCCATTGTATAGTACTTTTGAGTGTCAAATACCACTAAGTGAGGTGTAATCTTGCAAGAGTTCAGTTCCCCTCATAGTATAAATAAGTTTATTCACATAGATTACTCATGGATGCATTCTCAGATGATATTGAAATCTAGTAATCATGTGTGCATTATACTTGCAAACTTGGGGAGCTTATTTACGATAATTATGGGGGTTAATGAAGATATTTATGGGGGGAGAAATCTTTCTATTCTTATGGAGGTGATACATCTCTATATTCTAATGGGGGATTTATATATACCAGGGTACCTAATAAGGCCTTGTTGTCAGGACCCAAATCTTACACTCACCTAAGCTATGCTTAAGCGGGGTATTGGTGTAGGTTTTGTATCCATCATATGGTTTTATTACATATATTTATTAAGCTTTCTTAGTTGGAATAATTAGGTTACTTAGATTCAATAATGAGGTCATAATTACACATGCACATGTTTATTTATAGTCAACATGGTTGTACTATTCATTTGGAAACCAATATTGACATATGGGGCTTGGCATATTGTACATGGGGTTATTATTCACTTAAAATTTGAGTTGTGTTCTCATTGCCAAATATATGTGGTTCAATACCTATTCTATGCCTATATAAGGACATATCCTCCAAGGCATTCATGTGGATTCAAAAGGGATTATGTGGAGTATTCTAATATAATAATTTGTCCAATGTAGAGTTTGATAGGTTGTTTAGCTTCTAAGACATTTATTGTTGCACCAGGCATCATATTAAGATTTTGAGCTTGGGTGCATGCTAACAAGATTTTTATAAGCTTCATAGATAAATATTCTTCACTAATACATGCTCTTGCAGTGGTGGATATTTGAGGTAATGCCTCTTTATTGTTGTAGAGGGTTCTACCCTATCTCTTCAACTAATAGATGACATCCATGATAGTGATGGTCTTCTTATGATCATGTTCAAATCACAATGGTGACTGGTTAAACTTGATTTGATTAACATCATGATGTTATACACAACTCTTTAAACCATAGATCTCCATGTGACTATTTTCTCTTACATCCATCAGCACTTTAAATCAGCTTGATGCCACAAAACTTCCACCATATGGCCTATGTTTTGGCTCAAATAAGGGTGATTTTTATCTATTTTCCTCCTATCACCTATCTAGACACTCCTAGCTTCTTGGCATCCTCTCAGGGTTGAGAAAAATTAAACAGCCTATAATTTATGATAAAATCCATGTTTTTCTGCAAGATGAGTTTTGAAAACAACCTCTTTTGACAAATTCATGGTTTTTAACTATTTTTGAGTGTTTTCATAGTTTACAAGGTTTGAACCTTTTTTTAACAAGCAATTAAAATTTTGAAGAAATCAAAGTTGTTTTTTTTAAAGGTAGATTGATTTAAAACATGGAGGAACCTATTATGACTAAGTAAATTTGGTGGGTGGATTTGGAGGTGGAATTTGATTTTAGAGAGGATGTTTTTTGTTTTCAAAAAAAATGAAAGAAAGAGAAGCCCTCCCTCCCCCTTGAGTTTGGGTTGTAATTTTTTATGGTGGAGGGAAGATTTTTCTATACTTATTTTTAAAAACTATATATTATATTTGATTATTTATTGATCTTATCTTTCTTATAGAAGCATTTTTAGTGGTAAGAGATGTATATTGGGGGAGGACATTTTTCAAAAAAAATTGGTGGTTTTTGAAAAATTCTAAGGACCATAAAATCTTCAAATTATGTTTGGTATCAGGAGCGTGTTGGGGGATACCACCCCCATACCCCCACATCATACCCCTTATATAGTAATTTTGAGTGTTGAATACTGCTAGGAGAGGTCCAATCTAGCAGGAAGTTAGTTTCCATCATATTATAAACAAGTTTTCTTGCATAGATTTCTTGTGGATGCATTATCAACTGAGTCCAACATCTAATACTTGACCATGCATTATACTTATAATTTTATGGGGTTATTTATGATACTTATGGTGGTTACTGTTAATACTTATGGTGGGAGTCATCTCTCTATTCTTATTTGGGGGAGACATATCTCTATTCTAATGGGGGATTTAAATGTACTTGGGTACCTAATAAGGCCTTATTGTTGGGACCCAAATCTTACACTCACCTAAGCTATGCTTAAGGAGGGGTGTTGGTATAGGCTTTTTATCCATCATATGGTTTTCCTACACATTTATATTAAGGTTGATTAATTTAAATATTTAGGTCATTTAGGTGCAATAATGAGGTCATAATTGCACATGCACATGCTTATTTGTAGTCAACATGGTTTAGCTATTCATTTGGCAAATAGTGTTGACATTTAGGGCTTAGCATGTTGCACATGGGGTTACTATTCATCTGGAAACTAAGCTATGTTCTCATTTCCAAATGGATGTGGCTTAATACCTCTTATATGTCTATAGAAGGACCTATCCTCCAAGGCATTTATGTGAAGTATTGCAATATAGTAGTTTGTCTAGTGTAGAGTTTAATAGGTTGTTTAGCTTCTAGGCCATTTATTATTACACCACAGATCTCATTAAACCTTTTAGCTTGGGTGCATGCCAACAAGACTTTGTTAAGATCTATAGAGAAACTTTATTTACTAATGCATGATCTTGTAGTCTCTATTATACTCTCATTGTGATTTCATTCATTGCAAAAAAGTTGTGTGTTTGATCTTCTAATATTCAGTCTTGGATGTATCATTATCAGACAATTATAAAAATATCTTGCCCAAAATGATGTAGACCTAATTATCTTCCACCTCTGTAAGTTTTTGACTTGTACCTATTTTAAAACCGCTTGGACACTTTCATTCTAGTTAGAATCCAATGCCAATATAAGTGTTATATCCCAATGTATGTGTCTAGTATCCTAAAGTCATTTATTTTGTAAATGAAATGTATTCCTATGGTTGGCTTAGGAGATTTAATCTGAGATGTTATCCAAAGTGATTGGTATAAATATAATATCAACCTTAATTCATTCCTAACCTAGAAATACCTAGTAACTCACAAGGAAACTTACCAAAAACACTCAATCAAACACTCAAGTAAGCAAAATTTTCTTTATTTTATCTTATTGTCATATCATTTGTAGGGACATCACATCTATAGGTTTGAAAAATTGAAGGAGTATAATAAGATCCATATTGGGTAGGTTATAATCTAATTCATTGTTATATTTGTTCATCGCATCTTACATGATTCACACATAAGCCAGCACATATGGGAGAACTACATCAATCTAAGGCCCTCTTCAAACTAGTGGATGTGTAATAAAACCTCATTAACATGGGGGTATTTATATTTATATCATATTCATGTGTGCACTAACCTATTTTTTTTAGTGCACCATTTAAGTTCACTATGAATATGAAGAGATAGGGTTTTATCATTCGACTAGGCATGACAGTCCATGACCTAAATCTGAATGCACTACACCAAAGGTGACACATAACCCAAAAGTATCCAAGAGGTTTCATCCCATTTCAATATGTATTATGTATTGGACACCTATGTCTTATCCAAATAGTAACATCGATGTAACTATCCCAAGCTAATGCTCATGTTTGAGGCCACAAAGACACTTAATCTAAAATCTAGTGACTATTCTTTAATATTATTTTGTTCTGCTTCTTTTCTATCTAATATACAATTATGTATTAACATTATAACCAAGTATCTTTCTTTCATTATCATTGTAATATCTATCAAGCTTTGTTTATCTATTTTTAGCATATCACAGCATAATAAATTCACTATGTGTTCTATTTGAGTTTTACAATTAGTTGGCCTTGTATAGATATGTTTAAATCCCTTATGCTTATTAATTTCTATATTCTTTACCCTATATATACCATTAGCATTCATATCTATTTTGGGGTTAAACATTTGGTAAACCTGATTTGTGTAAAAAAAAATAGATTCCTAAGGTTTTCACTCATTTAAGGCTCTAGTTTGCTATTCAAATTCTATAATTTTTCCTTTTTAAAAAATGGATATTAGTAATAAAAAAACCATATTTCAAATGGAAGATAAATAATCATTGGTCAATCATCTCAATAATAAAAAGGGCTTAATAGATGCATTTTTTATGTTATAAGAGATAAAATTAGTAAAGATGATAAGGCTAAGGCTTCCTCACCTAGTGATGATGACTCCTTAGAAGGAATTATAACTAATCCCATACCTATCAATCTACCAACATTTAATGGAGGCATGGGTTATGTCTTCCAACATTCATTTCTTGAAACTATTATTTATACATCTACCATGGGGTTACCAAATGCTTCAACTCAAATACCAATTTCTTTTCCTATTCAAACCATGTTTTCTTCCTTTTTGGTAACTACTCGGCTTACTAATATATATCCTAATGGGTTTATGGTTTATATACTCATTTAAGTTATAAATAACTTTGAGGAAAGGGATATAAACATTGAATAAAAGGCTCTAAAGTCTCTTCGTGCCATTTATTCACAAGAAGTGTTGCATAACCCCCTTGCACCTAAGATATATTTGAACCCTTTACGAACTAGTTTTATTGAATCTAAGTTCATATTTTATGATGATAATATTGATCCTGAGTAGCATATTTGATCCTTCTTTGTGGTATGACTTGATTATGCTTCCAATGATAAATTTTTGATAAAATTATTTCCAAGGAGCCTTAAATATTATGTTTTGAAGTGGTTCTATAGTTTACCTATTTCCTATGCTAAAATTACAAAAATTAAATAAGGAACCAATGAACATGTCAATGACTATGTCTTGAGATACAACTCAATGTTGGCTAAAATGACCAATCCAATGGCAAATAAATAAAATCAAGATATTTTCAAGAATATTTTGCCTGATCCTTTAAATGAATCCATTATTTTCAAGAAATTTAAATATTTTGATGATGCATGCCATTTTTTAAGGGGCCATGAAATGAAGTTTATTTCATTGATTATGCCTAAGTATGTATCAAACACGCCAACTACATCTACATCCAACACCAATTTTATTATCAAACCAAATCATAAGGTAAAACCTCATGAACCTAAGAAAGAAACAACCACCATAGTTAATACAATTTCATAGTAGACTAATTGGTTGGTATTATCTAGTGCACCAAAGAGGCATTTTCATTGTTTACTTAAGCCTCATGCTTCATTAATTCCATGACATATAGAGTGTCACCTTATATATCTCCCTTTTCCTATATATGTTGATACAAGTAGAACTATACCAAAAGGATATGATGTGAATGCTTATTATGATTATCATCGAGGCCCTAAGAATTCTATGAACAAATGTTTTAAATTGAACATAAGATCTGATATCTCATAGATGACCAAAAGATTATATTTTGATGATCCTCTAAAAGTCTTAGGTTCACAACATAGTGATCATCAAAAGTATAATATATTTAAAAATCCTTCACAAGAACATTATAAGGAGGATGCAAAAGTGAAAATGGTATATAAATCACATCCTCCTCCATCACACTATGAACAACCACTAATTATGTCTATTGGTATTTAAACACAACATATACCTTCTCTGGTTCAGAAACCTTTGATGACAGTGAGATTAAGGATGATGACTCAAATCTTCATTCTTTATTCATTCTAGCATACCTTGATAATCAACCTATACACAGTGTTATTATTTATAATGGTGAAAGTGAGAATGTTTACACCATGACATTACTCACACATTTGGGTAATACTCACAATTATTTAAAGCGTCATACCATATTAGTTAGAGCATTTAATGGGACATCACAATAGATTATTAGTGAGATTGACTTACCTTTATAGATGGGTCCGACACATATGGTTATTAGTTTCTCAGTTATACATTTTAATGTGTCCTTGATATGTTATTGGGGTGATCTTAGATAAATACACTTCAAGTGGTACCTTCTAAAATGCATGGGTGAGTTAAATACATTGATTCCAAATGAGGAACTACATTTCTTGAGTTCTATATGAGTATCCTCTTAAGATAGAGAAATTTATACCTAGAAATAGGGTAAGAAATAGGGAATCGCATTTACTAGGAAACTATTACTTGAGATACCATTACATCATATATCCATAGTGGGTTCCAAAAAATCCTCATCTACTACACACCACATTTAGATATTCAAAGCATCTATACATGTTTCTCTTATTTTTATTCCAAAGAAATCATAAAATATTTAGATATTGGTTCCACAAACCCATACTACTCCTATTATCCATTCATGATCTGAGAGTCTTATTATACATACACATAACACCATGTATACTATAATGAGAAATATTAGAGCTATGTATGCTCATTAGTAAACCATTAAATATTGCATGAAAATTCCATGAGTAGGATCTCGTAGAAAAATTTACTCTAATTTTTTGATTCAAGTATGTTCAAGATTACAAACAATCTTACATAAACCAAAACTTGAGTTGAGTTATTGTGTACATTTGTGCACATGTATGTATTTTTACGCAACCTGTCAACATGTCGATAAGTTTATGCATGATGAATAATATTAGAAACAATCATGAGATCATTGTCAATATTTTATCATATTAGAACAGGCAAATAAATATGGTTTTATTCACATTCCTATGGCCAAATGATCCCTTTTAGATTGATGATGAAATTGACACTTAATGTAAGTAATGGTTTTGAAATTATTGAGTTTCATTAAACAATGTAACTGCTAGTTTACAGTAGCCTATGGTTTCACCCATGTAGAAGGTATATGTAAATTAAGTCCCCATAACTAGAAAAATATGACATGCATACTATTTTCCAATATGGGAAAGGTGAAGGATATTTTGGAGTTGCTAACACTAAATAGTATGTTTGAAACCTTTTTTTCTTGGGTTAGCTAGTTTATAATAAAATTTCATCAAGAACTTTCCTTTTTTTCAATATTCAGAACCATGATAGGTGATAAATAGAGTTCAAATGCATAGTTTTATTTGAGAAAATATTAAATTTTTGAATTAATAAACTAAAAAATAAGTGTTATTGTAATTGAATTTTTATAAGGTGTTCAAAGTTGATCATGATGCTAATGAGACAAAAAAATGTGTTGTGTTAAGTCAAGAGGGAAAAATTATAGATTATTAAATATTGATAATATGAATGATGTAAAAAGGAAATGCTCTATGTAGGATCAAAATTTATATGGAATTCTACAAACTCTTAGAAAGTGGAGTCATTGCTTGCTACCAAAGGTTTTTACTATACACATATCATCAAACATTATGGCTTATCAATATTCAAGCTAAATTGAATAAAAGGCATATGAAGTAGGTATAAATACTTAAAAATCACTCACTTGTTTCAAAACATGTAATTATAAAATATAACAAAGTTATTGTTGAATTAAGTATAAAAAGTATTTTACTAACAAAGATGCATGTTGAAGTAGTGGGATTTGATTTCATGAAATAAATATATAATGAAGAAGTTCATTCAAATTCATGTGGAAAAACAGTAAAATTATAATTTGTATTGCTATAACTCCATGGGTGGATTTTATTTTACAAATTATTAATTATTTTGAGATCAACAATTGTGCATACCACAAGGTTCAGTGAGAAAGAATTTAATCAATTAAATGTATAGTGGAGAGTTAATTGGTCACCTTGGCATGAATAAGACGTTGATGCAAATGAATAAGTGATATTATCATGTGTGTGTGTGTGTGTGTGTGTGTGTGTGTGTGTGTGTGTGTGTGTGTGTGTGTGTGTGTGTGTGTGTGTGTGTGTGTGTGTGTGTGTGTGTGTGTGTGTGTGTGTGTCTACATACATACATACGTACGTACGTATGTATATATATATATATATATATATATATATATATATATATATATATACATACGTACGTACGTATGTATGTATGTATACACACACACACACACACACACACACACACATATTACCTTATTGATAGGTTTATAGACCATCTTAATCTTACCATTTCCAGGATGGTGTGATGGTTGAAGTCTCCAACACTTTTCAACCTGATGTCCACTTCTCTTACAATGAGTATAAAACCTTTTGTCCACTCTATTGGAAAACATATTATTATTGCTACTCTCAGAACCTTGTCTAGGAGAATAGTCTTTCAAAATCTTTCCTAACAAAGATTTATGTTTCCAACATTTGGCTACACAATGATTAGACAATCCGCAAAAATAGCATGGATAAACGTGCCACAATTTTTGTGTACCATAATCAAAAGGAACATTGGAATATTTATGTTGTTTGGTAGAATTAAAATCAACATGATTGCAAGTGTGGTGAAATGAATGTGTTTTACCTTCCATCCAAGAGGATTTACAATTTTCCATAACACATCTTGCTTCTACTTTCTCAGAGCATTCACTTGTTTCATTCTGAATACCAAATTTGTATCCTAACCCTACACAATTAGGCTTATTCTCTACCTAAATGGGGTTAGTATCACCTTGGCCATCTTTTCCTAGGCCTTTTCCATTAAATCCCATTTTAAAAAGTAATTTTGAACCTATTCCTTTTGTATATTGTTCAAATTTACCAAAATCATTGTTACTAGATTCTTCATGGGAAGGAAAATCAATTGATGACTTGCATGCACTTACAATGTTTTCATCTATCATAGTGCTTGCATCTACAGTGGAAGGCAAATCCTTCACTTGTCCACCATTTTGTAGTTTTTCCATGAGCTCATCCTTGGCTCATAACTCCATTTTCAATTGGGCAATCTCCTCATCTAAGGAGTTCAATCTTGCTCTCAGGAAAGCATTCTCTCCCTAGATTTGTTGGTTATATGCTTCAAGCTCATCAAGCTTGGCTCTATTTCATAACTTTCCCATTGCACCTGTTGAATCACAAAAATTAAAACAAATGCTGAAGTAGAAGCAAAAACAACCACCAATTGTTAAATCCCGTTTATCCACTACTCTGATACCAACTTGTTCCGTAAACACCATGAAAAAACTCAAAATGAAGTTTTAAACGTATAGATTCTGAATTTCTCAAACTAAACAAATTCTTGAAAATACTCAAAAGAACTTGCAATTGTTTGGCAAAGTATTCTTGGTTATCGAATTGGATTAGAATTGTCAAAAAGACTGATATCTTCTATTCACCAATAAAACCAGATTTTGTTTTAAAAATTAAATGTCATAAATTGTCAATTTTTCCAATATTACATGAGCTCGGTCACATGGAATCTTTCCTCAGTCTTCAATCCCCTTCTAAAATTGCTTTGTTCCTTCATTCAATATATTGGTATATCCAAATAATAATAACATTCTCTTTTTAATTGCAAAACATAATTAAAAAGGATTACTTACTATGTACAAGGTCTAATATTGGAGAAAATTCCATTTGGTATCTATCTCCAAGCTTCCATCTAGCTCTCAACCTCTTAAAAATAAAACACAGTTAGAAATCTGTATCAATACAAGTAAAAATTACTCCCTTTTATAATACTTTAAGACCCGTGGCTAAAGTGGTCAAGGCTATTCAATTTTGGGTGGTAGGTCAAGGGTTCAAACCACCTCCCACCTTTTTAGGCACCTTGACTGAGTATGAATTGGCCTCTCCTTGTTGGGCATGGTCAGGCTCTCCTCCCTAGGTGCCAATTATGTAGTTTGAACACTTTGACTTCTTCCCTCCTTTTTGGCACCTTGGACTTTGAAAATATCAAATATCATGTGCAAAAATAAAACACTTAACAAATTTTTTTCCCCCTATTTATTTTCCATGTGTCAAATGGAGATTGGTCCACTTGGCATTCCTCAACTATGCCACATGGCGACCTCTGATAGGTCCAAATGTCGATACATTTTTGAATCATGTGCCAAATGTTGCAAGTAATTTTTTTTGACATCTTCAATTGACCATATCTTGAGCATTCAGACTCCATTTTTCAAACCACAAAAATCATCGCAAAGCTCTTGACAAGATCTATGCTATGCAATCATTTTTATCAGAATATGGAAACTTTTATTTTTTCACAAATGGAGAGATCCACTTGGATCAGAAAGATTCTCAACCCAAGAAGGATTTTATTATGCTCATTATATTTTCAAACCTTTGAATGGGATCCTAATATATTCACGGTATATTTGGAATATCCTTATCTCAAAATTATAGGTATTATTTTTATATTGAGGGGTTATGCTTTATGAACAATTGTTAAGAGTGGAAACATGTTTAAACCCTCTTAGAACCCTAATAAGGACCTGATGTTGATGATGTTGATAAAAAATTATCAATATGAATTGGTATGATAATGTAAGATATTTTATATTTTATTTTAATATCCTAGGCACCTCTAGGTGGTATTGGTTAAAGAGAGGAGAGAGAAAATGTTGAGTTACAAGCTTATTTATGAAGAAGTTGTTATAGCTATCAAAAGTTCTATTGGACATAGTAAGAAAATGGATGGATGAATAAGGTATAAAATATTTTTTTATGTAAATAAAAAAAATTTATACATGAGATATTCATGAAGTGTAATAAATTAGTCATCTATGTTAGCTAATCACTAACAGGCCAAATGGTGCAAACAATGAAAACCCTAGGTAAGAGTGAGAAGATGAATAGGAATGTGTTATCTTGAAATAATGATGAAACCAAGTACATGGTGTTTTTTTTTAAAACTATTATGTCCTATTAATTCTTGGTATAAATCTTATAATTCAATTACATTGGTGAAAATGATGAAGCCTAAATGACTTATCTGGCTTAGTGAGGACTATGTGTAGTGAGGTCAACAAATTGGTCTATAAGACCAATAGTTGCCATTAGATAATATGATGTTTATATTTTAAGATAATTTAGATATTGAATATGATAATATAATTTTATAAAATATATTTTAAATTTTTTATATATGTGCTAAAGGTTAATGTCACCATGATTGTGCTTTAAGGTAAACTAACAATTCTAAGTAAGCAAGTTACAGTGACAAATTTGAGGATCTATGCCTTAATTTGAAGTGTCTAATGCATATGATTTTGTATTTTGTGAATTTAAAGTCATTTTTTTATTTTTTAAATCTTTTAATTCACTATAATAGGTTCAAAAGTTGAATTCAAAATGGTTTGTTTGGATCATGCAAGACTGTGCGAGATAAGGTCTGAACATTGGTCTACAAGACCAATGTTTGATGTTAGATATTTTGGTCTTTAGTGATTGATATTGTTATTAAAATTTTATATAATTTTTTTAATGTATTTTTAGTCACTAAAATTATCATTTTATGTGTTATATGTGAAGTAGTTTCATGACTAGCATTTTACAATTCTAGTAGTTCTGAGTGAGTGTTCTGAAGAGATGAGTTTAAGACTATTTTCCCTAAGCTAAAATGTTTATAGAATATGGTGATGACTATGAGGTTATATATATATATATATATATATATATATATATATATATATATATATATAACCTCATAGTCATCACCATATTCTATAAACATTTTAGCTTAGGGAAAATAGTCTTATATATATATATATATATATATATATATATATATAAAACTTTTTGATCATTTTAAGTGTTTTAAGTGAGTTTGATCTTTGGAATTGAAAGGCATATTTTTCATGTACACATGCCAAATAGGACTAAGTACTATTGAGGGATTTCAAGTAGTGATTTATAGTAAAATATATTGTTGAGCCTAAAAGACATAATTAAGGGTATATTTTATTTTTATATAATATTTTAATTTCATATATGTAGTTTTAAAGTGTTCCAAGAAAGATAAAGTGTAATATGCCCTAAAGTAGACCTAAAAGTGCAATGAAGTTAAATAGAGTTATGATAGACCAAAAGGGACTCAATATGTAATTCAATGATGTTTATGATATATTATAATACCTATTAAATTGAATACATAATATGTTAAGGGTGATTAGCTAACTAAGTAGCATATGAATACGAGACTAGTATATATGCAAGGTAGTTTAGGCCTATTTTGGTAAGAAATAGAGATGGATAGTGAAAACAAAGTTAATAGCACATTAAAGATATGAATTGGTTCTTATAGACCATTATATGGGTGTGGAGAAAATATCATGAATATCTAATATGGGTACTATATATTATTATCAATGTCATATGACCTAATCTGTTTTGAAGAGACGTAGTTGAGTGAAGAAACCTTGAAGGTAGTTTGAGAGTGAGAAAAGAGTGAGAAAAGATAAAGAAGATGATCATCATATTTTATTTGAATTAAAAAAATTTATGAATGTGATCAAAAACTTTGCGTGGCTAAGTTGGTGCTAAGTTATCTATGGGGTTGGTGGCTCCTTGCAAGTTAGGGTTGGTGCTCCATGTGGAGTTGGTGATTCACTAAAGATTGTATTTTGTCTTATAGTACTATATTTTATTTGCATATATCGATGAGTTTTATTCCCCTTGATAATTTTCTATATATTTAATATGTTATCTTGTTTCATGATCTTGTATGGTTGCATATATTTTGCTAGATGTTCATGTTTATATGAATGGTTCATGTATGCTTAAGTGGAATTGAATGAATTTTTTGAATCAATTGATTTACCCCTCCCCTCTCCTCAATTATTGTTCTTCTAACATATGAAAACCCTTAGGATGTAAGAGTACAAGTAACATTTTATTGGATAAGTATAGTGTATTTTAGATTTGTAGTGCTTCAGTGTAAAATGATACTACACCATGATTGGAGTTGTGAGATTTAGTAAATCCTCATATATGGTTTTATGACTATTATATTAAATAGTGTTAGGGTATGGAGCTAAAATCTTCACCACATGAGCAAGTTGCAAAGTTGCAGGCGTTCAACAGTCACCGACGACGGTCAAAAATAGACCAAAGGCGACCGACGTCGATCAAAGAGGAGACCAGGATTGGCCGACATCGGCAGGTTCAAGTAGGTAGGAACCGATGTTGGTTACCTGTGGCATCCAGAATCTATTTTCGTGCATGAATAGAATGTTTGCATGTTAAGGAACGAAATGTTGGTTGTTAAGTCTGCATTTCTATTTTGAGTAGGACTTTAATTAGAGCCCTTGTTTGGAGGTGCATCTATTGGTTGTAAGTGCATGCTCATGAGTCTCTATAGTTATATAATAGAGATAGATCTTCACAGTTCATTAGACAATAAGGAGTAGAAGAAGACAATACTGTAGAAGTAGAATACAGATTGTAAATCAATCCAGTTTGTGGAGTTGATTGTAATTGAGAGAGAGGACTCTTGAGGGAAAGAGATCTGTACATCTAGAGAAGTGTGGAAGAAAGAAGTTTCTTTAATTTTAATTTCTTCTGTAAAGAGTTGAATACAAGTTTTCAGGGTGGTTTTTTGTATCTCTTATTTCTTACTAATTCTGATTCTAGTTACTTATCTATCTGATTTATTTCCACATTTATTGCTTGCATATTGTAATCATATTGTTGATTGATCCCCAACAAGTGGTATCAGAGCCAGGCTGACTAACAGGTGATTCAGATCTGGTTAGTGTGTATTGATTACAGGTTACTCACAGGGTTTTTTGTTTGAGTGGGAGAAGCAATGGCAGAAGAAAGTAAGCTAAGAATGGAGAAGTTCAATGGCAAGAACTATCAATTATGGAGAATGTAGATAGAATATTATCTGTATCAAAAAGATTTATACTTACCGTTAGGAGGGACTGCAAAGTAGCCCAAAGACATGGATGATGAAGAATGGGAAGTTCTTGATAGAAAGGCTTTTGGATCAATAAGATTGAGTCTAGCATCTACTGTGATATCTAATTTATCACAGGCAAAGTCTACGATAGAGTTAATGACTACTTTAGCAAATTTATATGAAAAACCCTCAGCTTCTAATAAGGTATATCTTATGAAGCAGTTATTTAATTTGTAGATGCAGGAAGGTAGTTCTGTATCTAATCATTTGAATGATTTCCATGGAATTGTAAATCAATTAAATTTAGTCAAAATAGTGTTTGATGATGAAATTAAAGCTCTATTAATCTTATGTTCTTTACCAAAAAGCTGGCACAGCTTGGTGATGGCAGTTAGTAATACTGCTTCTGCTTCAAATATTTTAAAAGTAGATGATGTGGCTAGTGTAATCTTGAATGAAGAAATTTGCAGGAAAAGCACAGAAGAGACATCAGGGAACGCTTTAAGTTTTGAGAGCAGGGGAAGACAAAAAGAGAAGAGCAAGAAAGGGAGATCAAAATCTAAGTCCAAAGTAAGAGGTAGATCTAAATCCAGAAATGGTAGGAAGCCACAATGCTAGAATTGTGGAAAGATAGGGCACATAAGCAAAGATTGTTGGTCAAAGCCTAAAGAGGACAAACAGCATGATGATAAAGAAGAAGCAAAGGTGGCAGGTATTGTTGCACAAGATGCTCTTATATTCTCTTTGCATACTAATATATAATCTTGGATTTTAGATTCTCATGCATCTTTCCATGCAACCCCTAATAGAGAATATTTTAGTGACTATGTCCATGGAGATTTTGGAATAGTTTACTTAGGGGATGATGAGCCTTGTAAAATTATTGGCAAAGGTAAAGTGCAGTTGAAAATGTAGAATGGCAACACATGGGTGTTGAGAGACGTCATGCATGTTCCCAGCTTGAAGAGAAATTTGATTTCTGTAGGAAAGTTAGGGGATGAGGGTTGTATAATAACTCTCACAGCTGAATCTTGGAAGGTTACCAAGGGTGCACTTGTATTGGCCAGAGGTAAGAGAGTAGGTACTCTCTATTTATGTAATTATATTACTGACAATTCTCCTTCTGTATTATCTACTTTAGATGTAGATACAAAGTTGTGGCATCAAAGGCTTGGCCACATGAGTGAGAAGGGAATGACAATTCTTAAGTCAAAAGGTATGTTACCAGATTTGAAAAGCATAGATCTAGATTTCTGTGAAGACTATATTTGGAAAATAGAAGAGAGTGAGTTTTCTCAAGACTGGGTCAACAAAGAAGAAGCACAAATTATAGCTTGTTCACACAGACGTGTGGGGACCAGCCCAAGTTGCTTCTATTGGAGGAGCACAGTACTATGTTTCCTTCATAGATGATGCTACAAGAAAGGTATGGATCTATTATATTAAGAAGAAATTTGATGTTTTTGACACATTTAAGATTTGGAAAGCTATGGTTGAGAATGAAACAGGCAAGAGATTGAAGTGCCTGAGATCTGACAATGGTGGTGAGTTCTGCAGCCACAAGTTCAACTGGTATTGTTATATGCATGGGATCCGTAGGCAAAGGACGATTCCAAGAACACCTCAGCAAAATGAAGTTGCTGAAAGGATGAACAGAAAAATCATGGAGCATGCAAGGTGTATGAGATTACATGCTGGATTGCCCTTAGAGTTTTGGACAGAAGTCGTGGATACTGCAGTGTACCTGATTAACGGAGGACCCTCTACAGTGCTGGATGGTGGAATTTCAGAAGAGGCATGGATAGTTAAAAAGGTAGATCTCTCATTTCTCAAAGTTTTTGGTTGTGAAGCCTTTGTGCACGTTGATAAGGAAAATAGAAAGAAGTTGGATGCTAAGTCTATGAGATGCACATTTATTGGCTATGGCTTTGATGAGTTTGGATTCAGGTTTTGGAATCTAGGAACTACCAAGATAATTAGGAGCCATGATGTTGTTTTCAATGAAAAAGTGATGTATAGTGATCAGTTGAAGAAGCTAGATCAACCTGAGCAGAGCAATGCAAATTTGGACAAGGTGAAAGTTCAAAATAAGCTCGCGAGAAAGAAAAGTCACAGAAAGGAAAACACAGAGATTGACGTCGGTCAGGTAAGAACCGATGTCGGTCGTACAGAGACCGATGTCAGCCATACAGGAATTGACGTCGGCCAGGCAAATAATGATGTCAGTCAAGCAGAACCGACGTCAGCCAGTAACAAGCCTGGAAGTGATCGAGGTCAGTCACTATCAGAGAATTTGGGTGGACAGCGTGTTGTGGATGAGTCTCAGTCACCCAACAGGAGGTCAGAAAGGGTAAGTAAACCTCCAATTCGATATTCCCCTTTGTTATTCTATTTATTGCTAATTGATGGTGGAGAACCAAAGAGTTTTGATGAAGCAATACAGGTGGATTCCAAGAGTCAGTGGGAGCTAGGCATGAATGAGGAAATTGATTCCTTGAGAGAGAACCAAACATGGGATTTGGTTGAGTTGCCAGCAGGAAAGAAGACACTGAAGAATAGATGGATCTACAGGTTGAAAGAAGGTGAGAATGGACAGATGAGATATAAGGCCAGTTTAGTGGTGAAAGGATTTGCACATAAACTAGGTATTGACTTTGGTGAGATTTTTTTTCTTGTTGTTAAAATGACTTCTATACGGACTGTATTGTCTTTAGTTGCTATTGAGGATTTGCATCTTGAGTAGCTTGATGTTAAGACAATGTTTCTTCATGGAGATTTGGATGAGGAAATATATATGGATCAGCTGGAAGGATTTGAAGTCAAAGGTAAGGAGAAGCTAGTGTGCAGATTGAAGAAAAGCTTGTATGGCCTCAAGCAAGCTCCAAGGCAATGGTATTTGAGATTTGATAAGTTTATGACTGAGCATGGCTACAGTAGATGTCAATCTGACCATTGTGTGTATTTTAAGAGATTGGATAATGGTAGATATATTATTTTATTGTTGTATGTAGATGATATGCTAGTTGCAAGATCACACATGCAGGATATCTCTGAGCTTAAGGTGAAATTAGCTCACAAGTTTGCCATGAAGGATTTGGGAGCAGCAAATAAAATACTTGGCATGAATATTAAGAGAGATAGGAAAAATCACAGGTTGATTTTGTCTCAAGAGGATTATGTGAACAAGGTATTGAAACGGTTCAATATGCAGGATGCAAAACTGGTAAGCACACCTATGGCTGGACATTTCAAGTTAAGTAAAGAACAATATCCTAATTCACATGATGAGGTAGAGTACATGAGAAAAGTTCCATATGCTTCTGCAGTATGAAGTTTAATGTATGCAATGGTTTGTACTAGGCCTGATATTGCCCAAGCAGTGGGAGTTGTAAGTAAGTATATGGCCAATCTAGGAAAGGAACACTGGAAAGCAGTTCAATGGATCCTTAGATATCTGAAAGGAACTAGCAGTAGGCACTTGTGCTATGGCAGTTCAAATACTTCTTTACATGGTTATGTAGATTCAGATATGGCAGGTGATTTGGATGGCAGGAAAAGCACTACAGGATATGTTTTCACTGTAAGTGGAATGGCGGTTAGCTGGATATCAAAGTTGCAGAAGGTTGTTGCCTTGTCAACTACAGAAGTAGAGTATATTGCAGTCACAGAGGCTAGCAAAGAGATGATATGGATGACACGGTTCATGGAAGAGCTTGGAAAGGAGCAAGAGAGTTGTATACTATACAGTGATAGTCAGAGTGCAATTCATTTGGCTAAGAATTCAGCCTTTCATTCAAGAATAAAGCACATACAGCTTAGGTACCACTTCATTAGACAGGTATTGGAGGATGGTGAGTTGAAGCGGGAGAAGATCCATACAGATAATAATCCTGTGCATATGTTAACCAAGCCGGTTACAAAGGAGAAGTTGAATCTTCATTCAACTTTCGTTGGTCTTCATGATTGAGTTGAAGATGGAGGAGCTAGAAGATGTTGCTGTATAGGTATTGGTGCAGCTGTATATCTCCAAGTGGCATATTGTTAGGGTATGGAGCTAAAAGCTTCACCACATGAGCAAGTTGCAAAGTTGCAGGCATTCAACAGTCACCGAGGACGGTCAAAAATAGACCAAAGGCGACCGATGTCAGTCAAGGAGGAGACCAAGATCGGCTGACATCGGCAGGTTCAAGCAGGCAGGAACTGATGTCAGTTACCTGTGGCATCCAAAATCTATTTCCGTGCGTGAACAGAATGTTTGCATGTTGTTAAGTCTGTGTTTCTATTTTGAGTAGGACTTTAATTAGAGCCCTTGTTTGGAGGTGCATCTATTGGTTGTAAGTGCATGCTCATGAGTCTCTATAGTTATATAATAGAGATAGATCTTCATAGTTCATTAGACAATAAGGAGTAGAAGAAGACAATACTATAGAAGTAGAATACAGATTGTAAATCAATCCAGATTGTGGAGTTGATTGTAATTGAGAGAGAGGAATCTTGAGGGAAAGAGATCTAAGAAGAGATTTGTACATCTAGAGAGGTGTGGAAGAAAGAAGTTTCTTCAATTGTAATTCCTTCTGTAAAGATTTGAATACAAGTTTTCAGGGTGGTTTCTTGTATCTCTTGTTTCTTGCTAATTCTGATTCTAGTTACTTATCTATCTGATTTATTTTCACATTTATTGCTTGCATATTGTAATCATATTGTTGATTGATCCCCAACAAATAGTTGATTTTATGAAATATTTTTTGGTACATTAAGTGTGTACCCTTAGGATCACTTATACCCTCTTAGAGTTATTAAAGGGATTGTTTATCGATTATCTTGATGGAGATGGTTGTATATGATTTTTGGGTAGGAGAGTGCATAACATAGTTATTGAGTTTTGAAAAAGAGATTCCTACAATATTTTTTGATCAATTAGATATAACACCTCAAGATTGATTACATCCTTACTGGGTAATCAAGTCATATCCATCACTTTTGTTTTGTATTGTGAGTGTACAAAAAGCATGGGATGCTTCTTGCTTAAGTATATGTGAATTATTTATATGTATTATATATAATAATCCTAGGGATGGGAATCCTAAAAGATTATTTGTGGATTGGTAGCACCTAGTATGGTGGAAATTTATTGTATTAGAGTGTAGATGTCTTTATTGAGGATTCTTGTGTGTTAGGAGTTTTCTTATGGAATGACACCTCATATGTTTATGTGGATTGGGAAGATGTATAATATCACATATTTAGAATATAGGTGAGATGTTACTCTCTTACCCTCATTTGACATCATTATAAGCTCAATGAGTATATTCATATTTTTCTTAATGTTGATTTAATGTTCCTTAATTGGAAACCTGTTTCTAACATATTATTTTGATAATATTACTTGGAGTTTGTGGGATAGTGTCTTCTACTTCTTGTTGATATAAAATTTGTAGGAGTGTAATGGATCGATGCATCTATGTCGTTAGTATTTTTCTTTCTGATTGTGGAAGCAATTTGTGATACTACTCTTATAAGCTTGGTAAGTATGTAGTGATTTTGACAACTTTGGTTGTGGTGTTTTTATCCATACCATGTGTGGTATTCAAGAGGTTTGTTTTTAAAATATTAGTTCACTACTTTCTACTTGTGGCTTTTTAGAGTTACACTTTCTATTGTTACTTTATCTAAACTTGGGAACGTTGACCACGTGAAGTGGTGAACCTTAGATTTTTATTAGTTATGGATTAAAATTTATAAGTTTATTATAATTATTGTGTTATTACTTACCCTTGATTAGATTGGTATTATTCTCATCCTTCTTAAAACATGTTTTTTTGATGAGACACTTATGTACCTTTCTCCTAGAGCAAGTATGAAATAGGATATATGGAACATCTTGTTAGCCTAAGGGCTTGAGATAAAATTAAAACTTATTGTGTAACTAATCGAACAAGCAAGGAGTCATCATATTGCTTATTGTTTTTATAAGGTTTTAAGGATGGTGTGATCTTTGGTCTTTGTTTGTTATGATAGTTTTAACATTATTTCCTCTTAAATATGAATATAACATAATAGATTAAGATATGAAATATGATACTAATTATGTTTGGAAAATGGAAACTTAATGCCATTGAAAAATGTTTATATGATTTTATGGTGATAGATATTAATATATCTTGAATTATTTACAATATATCATTGTTATGCAAGATATGTTAGTATAGATATGTGATTCATTGAACCATATGCACAATATGGATATTATTAGGTCATGAAGACTTAAGGGACATGTGGTGAATTAGGAAGGTAAATATTAAGAGATGAGAGTAGATCCTAGTTAGTCTCACACTGGCTCAGTAGTTACTAAGTTTGGATCTGATAAGGGGAGCTTGTTTAATTTAGGATTTTACAAGTGGGACTTGTCAAATTTAGTTGTATGGTTATACACATGTATACTAAAGAATATTTATTCCTTAATTTAGTATACATTAGAAATATATTATTTCTAGTTCTTATTAATTTTCATACTTGTCAGGAACTACATGGAGTAGAGATAATATTGGCATGTCATACTTATTAAGATCTATGTGGAGTAATGATGGTATTGAGTTATACACCTTGTTCTTACCAAGTTCTCTAATCATTTTTTTCTAAAATAATAAAAACACTCTTTAAGTTAAAGAGGTGTGCACGTGGGTTGAATGGTTTTGTGGAACTCCCCCTAGCTTTTTTTTTTGTATTTTATGGTGATTTTATGTGCTTATGATTGAATATTAAATTAGAGAAGTCAGTGAAATTATTGCCCAGATATGTTAGACTCTTTAAAGTATCAAAAGTGGTTAGTCCTATATCATATAGTCTTGTCTTACTAGTTATAGACCCTAAGGTGGTCATGATAAAACTAATTAGAGTAATTGACACTCTCAAACTTTGTTTGTGTAATAGAGAGATGTCATAGTGAAAGGTATTATGGGATCAATACTCTGAGCATAGTGTTATTTGGGAGGATTATGATGAGTTCTATAAGTAATTTTCATATTTATTTAATTGAGTTGATGATTTATGCTATATTATCATTCTACTAAATAGTATTTTTAATTCATAATTTATGTTTGAAAAAGTGTCATCGGGATAATGACTAGCTTTAAGAGGAAGGGTGTCACATCTTGATTCTTTGCTAAGTGAAATTACTCGATTATTCATGGATATTTATAGTTATTAATTGATATATTTATTATTTGATGAATATATGAGTCATATGTTATTATGGGAGAGTGATATGCTACTTTGGTTTCATGATTTCATTACTTTAAGTTATCTATAATGTATACTATCTACATTATGATCAAGTTGACTTTTTATTTAGCATTATTGTATGATATACATGTCATGATGTTATAGACTAACTACTTGCTTGTCATAAGTTGAATGAAAAAGAGATTCATCCCTTAGAATATAATGGAGGGAGAGCATCATCAAATAGGGTGACTTAAATAGAGTTTCTAGGGGAGGACAGAGGAATGGTAAGAACCCTTCACACATATATTAGATAGTATATGTTATATGCATTGTTTGAATGGTTAGCATAGTGTGTTTTTGGATGTTGTTTGCATTTAGATAAATATTTATGCATAATAGTTGGGGGTTATTATGATTTACGCCTAGGTAAAATTAATTTTATATGATTTCATTATGTATATTAAACATAGATTTATTGTATAATATTTTTATATGCTTTTGTCATGATTGTTAATGATACGGGAATGTGAATCTATGGGAATAAGTAGTAAGTTAGTATCATATGTAGACTAAACCCATGTATTTAAAATGTTAACTAGTTACCCTTTTCATATTCAGGAATATCATTATTTAGCTTTCACACCTTAATAAAATTAGGTAATAGAATTAAATGACTTTATTTTAGTGGTATTATTATTAATTCATATTATCATTAAGTTATAATGATTATTTACCTAAACTAATTTAGTAATAAATAAAGCAATTTTATTATAATTAGTAATTAGATTTTAATAAAAATAGGAAAAGGGAAAATAAAATAAATAAAAACACAAAACCCAAATAAAAGAAAAGAAAAGAAACTCATAAAAAGTTAAAATCAAGGATTTTACTTTTATGCTAAGGCAAGTTAGAGAAAAAATGAAGAATTAGAGGTTTTAAGGAAAAGAATAAAACAAGAAATATATATATATATATATATATATATATATATATATATATATATATATATATATATATATATATATATATATATATATATATATATATATATATCCCCAAAAACTTGTCTAGTTCCATTTAAAATCAATGAGATCTTTCCTCCTCTTATGCTGCATTTTCTTAAGCTTGTCTTTCCTTTTCTTATATATATAGAGAAGAAAAGGAAAGACAAGCTTAAAAAAATGCAGCATAAGAGGAGGAATGATCTCATTGATTTTAAAAGGAACTAGATAAGTTGTTGGGGATATATTAATGGATGCATCTTTGCTTTTGAGTGGATATATGATGCTTATGATTCTTCAACTACAGTGACAATGTCATTCAGACATATTTACGATGCATGCAAGGACAAGTTAGTAGGATCATTAGATGGCCTTTTCTTCTTTTATCACAAGTTTTTGAGTCGAAGAAGGTGGTTATAAGCTTTCTACCAAAAGATACCTTCCATATTAGTCAAAATGTGAGGTATTTATCTCTTAAACCTTTTGGTATTCTAGGTAATAGTTATCAATGACCATACCTTTAGTTTTGACTAATATGGTGATTTACATAGGTAATATGTAATGACGATATGCATATGGTGAAATAGAAGTATAATATAACTATTTTGTAAGAAAAAGTAAAAAAACAATGAACTTGTATAAAATGTAGCTAACTATAAGTGCAAACAATGATATAATTACAAGTAGGTAGTGATAAATATAATAATACATGATGTAAGTTATGCCATTAAAAATAGTCAAATAATATATGTTTGCAAATAGAGATCGAACTGCTTACATAGGAAAAATAATAGCATTTCATTTAGTATGAAATTGCATTAAATATGTATATCAATTTTCATATATAGATGAGGTATACATGAATTAGAGTTTTTCACCCAACCTTGGTGTTCTATAACCAGTATAGTGATTTATGTAGCTAACAAGTTGTTGCCATTTAATTGTTATTTATGTTTATGTTTTTATAAAATACAGTGTAGGAAATGCAACATTATATGATAATATATAGTGATAATAAAATTAATGCATGTTTTCAATTTTATGGATGTTTACAATTATCATCCTAAACTTATTGAATAAGATATAGCGGTTTACATTACTATTATGTATACAGTGATTTATATTTAATTGATCTATATAAAAAGTGGATTGATTGATACACATCAATATAATTGCATAGGTATAGTGATCTAATCATATCATATCATTTCAAAATACAATGGAAAACTGATTATTTAGTATATAGTGATTTATATGGTATATAACAATTTATGTAGTGTATGTCGATTTATTGTGGCTTCATAAGTACATATAAATCCATAAAACATTTAAAACCATAAATGTATATATAAAATTTACTATGTGATCACACCAATGTTTATAAATATATATAAAGCCATAAGTGTACAAAAGCAGTGGTCTTACTACTAAGAATGTAAGTGTACAATGGAATATATATATATATATATATATATATGATTGTATGATAATATATATTAGATTTATAGTGGCATTATGATTGATACAAAGGACTTATAGAGGCATGATCTATATGTTAAGTGGTGATGTATTATATATCTATAACATTGTATATATTCTTAATTTAATCCATAAGAAGTGATCTTGCTTAGTCGATTAAAGTCAAGAATAATCAGGATGACATTTATAAGTGTATGTCAAGTATTATATCGATAGGTATGTCGATGAATTATGTAATATGCATCATGATTAGCATAAACAATATAGGTGTATAATATAATACCGATGCTAAGTTGGTATTATGTTAACAATATTATTATAGGTGTATGATATGTAAAGAAATCTTATTACCACCCAAAGTATAAATAATATATACTTATTTAGTAATATTCCAAATATAAATAATATAATGTTAATATAATGATAGCTTATCAATTAATGTTATAGGATTAACTAGATTATCTTGATAGCTAACTAAATTATTCACATATAACTAGATAATATCTATCTAGCGATGACATATGTGTGAACAATGTTAACTTAGTATACTTATAGATCTATAATCAGTATATTTTTATATATCATAATAATGTCATATGTGTTATAAGTGATATACTATATATATATAGATATGGG